>OZ025289.1:764368-839561 GCA_964019185.1 Maratus speculifer | reverse complement strand
AAATTGCCAGAAAATAGAAAAACAATCCTTTTGAAATATAAAATAATGTAATTCTCTTAATTGAATCTAAAATAATAACACTGATAAACAAGGTTTCTGTTTCTAACTAAGTATGTGGTGACTTTTATATTTTAGGTGGTGCTGTGAAAGAATATGCCATTAAAAAGTTTCCATCACCCACAGATTTAAAAAAAATTCAAAATCCTGAAAATCTCAATTTTGTAGTATTTATTCTACACATACACCTTATGAAATTTATTATTTGGTATTTTAGTAATGACAAAATTTTAAATAAAGATTTATAAAGCTTAAAATTAATATTTAAAACACTGCAAGTATGCATTGTTTATAAAGTTTCAGAAAAATGTAGATTTTTTTGTAAAAAGAATTTATATTAATAAGAAATTTCATACTTTATGTAGCTGTAAATGTCTTAGCTGCGGGTGCTCTCTTATAGGTCATTGTTCCGAGTTATATTGAGAATTTAAAGCAGACATTAAGCCACTTACATCATTACACTAGCGTAAATCATCTTTTCTTTTAAAAATGTTGAATATTTTTTATATCAATCTCGATAAATAGATATCTTTGTATTGTTTTTCAGAAGATTCCAACCTTGCAATCTTGATCAAGTAATTCTGAGTTTTTCTTTGATAAATTTAATTCTCTCACAAAATCACTTAATTCTTTTTGAGTTATTAGGTGTAGTTCTTCATTTATGCCAGGAGAATAGTTCATATCATATGTAGAGGAAGTTTCAGCTTCATCGATTTCCATTTCTACTGCTGCATCATCGTATGTAAAATTCTCTGGAGGTTTCGATATTTTTAAATCATCATTATGTAATGCTGGTCACATTGCTGAATCTAAGTTCGTGTGCTTAATTTTATGTTTACTTCTTGCGAAGAATCCTTTAATTTTTGTAATACATTAGTAGCAGTCAGTTATTTTATCCTTCGGCATGTGTCAGATCATGGGTATAGCAAAGGACATACACTTTTTTGTACTTTTCATCCACGTCCGGAAGCTTGTAGCGCGTTGTGTATAACAAAAACGAGGTGCTTATTTCTTATCTCGTTCAACTACTTTATATCCAAAGTACATATGATAGGCGCATCGATGCTTTTTCAAAGTTAGCTTCCCGCATACACAGCAAAAAGAATCGGGTTCATTAACGCATCCTATAGACATGTTTTACATATTGTAGAGCAAGATATGATAATTATAATAAAAATTTAATTAAAAAGTCTTACAGAACAAAGAAACAGTAGTATATTTGCCCCGAAAGATAAGTTTCCACTGTCAGGGATTTGCGTTAAAGTCAAATACTGTGGGGGTAGCTAGAGCTGTCTGTTCAAGGTCGCTAACATAAAATTTATTAGGGGAACATCTGTTTCTACTTTCTTGCTGTATCTTCTATCGTTGTAATAAGAAAAAGGAATGTTTGTGTGAATCAAATACATGAAAGAGAATAATACAATATAATTATAATGCCTATACGATGCCTACATACTCCAAAACGTATTAATGAAATTTCTCAAAATTGGAGGGTGATAGAAAATTTTTACAAACATATTCTTTTTCAGCAGCTTGAAATCTATAAGAAACACCCAACGTATACAGAGAAATTGAAAATTCGTTAAAATTTGTTTATCAGTGTAATTTTTGGCCTATTTTTCCAAAGTATACTTTCTTTATTTAAATTCGCAATTTTTTTTTTCGAATTGATTTACTGTTTATATTTTTCAGTCATTTTAAAATCATCAAACTAACATTAAAAGTTTGAATAAAAGAGTTTTCAAAAACGAAACTTCATATAATTTTCTGTTACATTTCCAAATTTTTGATTAACCCTCAAAATTATCATTGAAATATTGAATGAAATTACTTTCGGACTTCAAAAACTAATTTGTTCTGTAAGAGTACAATATTAAAATAGTTTACTTATTATAAACACTACTTTAAAGTTTGTAAACATCTTTTTGAAGAGTTTTAGATAATTTGTAAAGTTTAATTAGATTTAAGGTTGTTAGTTCCAAATTTTAATAAATTTCACTGAAACTTTTAATGAACACATACATATCAGTAATCATGGAATTTTACGATACTTCAAAATTAAGTATTAGTGCTAGTAATACTTGAAAATTTTACGATATATTTTAATACTCTAATTGAAAACATTTCTGAAAATATATGTTAATTTCTTTATGAAAAGAACAAAATTAGGATTCCTGTCGTTTCTAATACACATTATCGTGTTAAAAATATACTGATTTCGCTACTGTAATACAAGGACTTTTATATATTTTTAGTAGCAACCTACAATTTCTATTATCCGAATGCTAAAGACTCATTTTTTGGCGAATAATTCTTAAAGCATTATGTCTTGTGTTTCGTATTCTAGCTATATAGAATGATCTTGAAATGCCCAAGAAAAGTCTGCAATTACGAAACATAAAACAATGTAATTTATGAAAAAAAAAATTAATAAAATATACCTTATGCGTTTTTCTTAATTTTCAATTATGTATTTGTATTTAGAACATAAATAATTTTGTAATTTAATGCAATTACCATGTAATCTATGATGCAACTATATCTTGTGAAAAATTGTTTATCGTTCTACCATTTCAAAGAGTAACTGAGATGTAGCTCACTCCTCTTGCAAATTTAATCTTGAATTATTATAATGATTGTCTGGCGTTTTTCAATTTAAGTTTGCCTATACAAGATGAGTTTGATTAAAGTTTGAAAAACATAAGGAGTTGATACAACAACTTAGACTGATTATAAAGTTTTAGAAACCCTGTCTTATCTTTCATCATTTCCGAGTTATGTTGGTTAGAAAAAAATGCGCCTGAATGGCAGTAAGTCTTAAGAAAGTTACATTTGTAATGCTCATGTAATAACGACACGCAAAATAAGCATACTTTTGGAAGTATGAAAAAAAAATGCTATAAGTGACACCATTTTAATAAATATATGTCTATTTAATGGTGAGCTACAAGCGCTGAAACGCACAACAACAAATTTCGGAGAATTATTTCACATGATGCGTTAAATATTTCGTTGACATATTTTTCATTCATTCATTTAAAACTATTTGAATACTAAGTCAATAAAATCACAAATAGATTTTTTTTATTGGATTAAGGGGGATTTTATAAAAAGCAAAAAAGTTAATTTGGTAAATAGAATAGGGTTGTATGAAATGAATATTTATATATGTTTAACCTATTCACTTTTTATCATTTTAAAAAGTAAAAAAAACTGTTGATTGGGCCTTTGTTTCCTTTCTGTTTATATGAAATAACTGTTCACGTGAAATTGACGTAATTGTTTCTCTTTACTACACAGTCATTAAATGTTATGAATGTAACTTTTTTAACAATTTATTGTTGTATAAAAATATTTAATATTAGGAAACAGACTCACTTGAGAAATTGAAATAATTTACTTAAGTAATAAGTAAAATACTAAAATTTATACTTTCATAAACGACGCAAGATATACACTGTTTATCTTTGTATAATTCACGCCGTGATCACAGTTTGTCAATAAAAATCTTAACATATATTTTTAGTGGCAACCAACAAGTTTATATAGAGATTTTTAATGGAGATTTCGTATTATGCATTCGTAAAATTTCGTAGCGTTTCATAATTTATACAGGAAGGATGATTATCTTTAAATTATTTTTATTCTAAATTCTACTTTATACTTTCTAATTATTTTTATTCATTTATTCTCTTTATATTAATTATATTAAATATTTTTATTAATAAAAATATTTTTATTTATTTAAAGCAATGTTTAAATACAAAATTCCTTGAAAATAAAATGAACTGGCTTATGCTAGTTCAACCAGGAAATTATTTTTTACACGAAGAAAATCGATAACTGTTTTTAAGAAAATAAAATAAAATAGAAGGCAGAAAATGTGTTACATTATTTTTATAAAATGTTGCAATCAAGAGCTATTTTAAAAGAAATAACTTGGAAATATATTTGTGAAAATCATTTTACTTGATGTAATGCATGTTTATTTGTATAAAATATTTTTAATTCATATGTGTACATATATATTGTGTGATGGCTGGATATTTTGTGTTTATTGTTATCGAGAAGATCAGAACGAAAAATTGTTACACTGAACATTTAGTAGATAAAATTTTAGTAACTAATAGAAAAAAAGTTCAACATTAAAAGTTGTAGCAACTTTCAATATGTGGATAATCCTTGTACAAAAAACTTTCGCATATTCTTAAAAAACGTGTTCTTCGGGGTTTCATTACAGCTCTTCCTGTGATTTTGTGTTCTGTGAAAATAAAAGTGGCTGTATTTTTTTAAAGGAATGCTTTGCAATTTACCAATGTTTTTCTTGAAAATAGCGAATATCTAAAGCACAAATAAATAAGAAATAGTAAAACTAATCACTTTAGAATACTAATGTAATAGCATAAATATTTCTTTTTTCTATGGAGAAAATTCAAAACAATGAACTCTAGAAAAGAGTGTTTCAGGTATTCAAAAATTTAAAACTGTACAGCAAAGTAATTCTAAATGGCTGCAAGTAAGCTGCTTTCCACGAAGTAATAGAGTATTTTAAAGATTTAAAGAGAATTATCTCTCTCTATTCATTAAAGGTTCGAAATTCTCTTGTTTCATTCTGCAAAACACTTTCACAATCTGAAGCAGATACAGTAACTAAAACATTATTTTCTTGAACATTTTCAATTATATTTTTCAAAAAATAGAAACTAACAGCTACATAGTATACAAGTGTATTTAAATACATTTTACTAATCATTTATCTATTTATTTACTCATTTTGATACGAATTCAAAACATTTAAAAACTATTATCGTTAGTTTATATTTCATAATTTATTAGTAAGAATGATTTGCTATATAACAGTTGATATTTTGAGAGCATGATTTAATTTCTTACTACGAAAAAACATCCTATTGCCTGTTCAATTAATTTCCGTTATTGAAACTTTTATTAATCATGTAATTATAATAAGAGAATTTTTTAATTATTTAGGAAATTATACCCGAGGATCTAATTTATCACTATCTGTGTTCTTTATGCATAATATTAACCCATTTCTCTTTCTTTTCATTTTTGATCAGGTTTTTGTATTTTCATGATTCCTTAATCTTAGGTTTAGTTTACGGATATGTCACATATCTTCGGTAATAATTTTTTTTCATTTGCAATACTTTTTTTTTTAAATTTTTCAAGCAGGAGTTTTAATGCTCGCATCTTCTTTTCCACCATAACATTCTATGTCTTTCTTTTACGTTACATTAGTACTACATTACATTACATTATTTATCTGCGTTTGTTATATCCTTTACATCATTTATTTAAGATATTAAGTTTTTCGTTTTGTTTCGCTTTCGATTCTTCGTCCTCATTTTTTGTTGTTGTTTGTTTTTTTATTTAATTTTTTTGTGTGTGACCAATTAACTTTTAACGTGTGTTCATGTTTGAACTGACATTTCCCTTTCTTCTTTTCAGCAACTTTTTCTATCCATAAATGTAAAATGAACATTTTCAAAGAAATTATAAAAATTGATTAATCTTCGCTCGCAGGAGCTAATATAGAAGATGCAGAATGCTGTTTGCACTAGTTTGCAATGGTTCAAGCAGGTGTATGGTTTTTTTAATGTTTAGATGAATAATGTTACGATACACCATTGAATACCCGTTGTTTGGCTTCTTTTCAAATAATTTTTATATGAATTCTTCCAACGTCCCATTTTCTTTCAATTTGAACTATGCAGAAGCACCAACTTCAGTTATAAATAATACGCATGATTTAATCTTTAAAGTCGTTTTTAGTTCGAGATGTAAAACAAAACCCTAAACTGAATTAGCTAGCATCATTCGATTGACAAATACTAAAAATGTAATTTTAGGATTCAAAAAAGTTAAGCTACGCTTGAAAAAATGTGTAATATGAAAAGAAAAAAAAAAAAAAAAAAACCAAGGTATTATTGTTTTTGTCTGTGTGTGTGTATGTGTGGTGGATGTTTCAAGCTATATGAAATAATTGTATTATCACAGACCAAAACTCAATCTCATATTATTCCATGAATAATCTACATTACCACCCAGACTTTGATTATTTGCATTTTATCAAAGAAGGAAATGTTACTTTTTTATTTATTTATTTATTTATTTATTTTTTTTTTTTTTTTTTTGTATTTTACTTTTCAATATTTTGAATGAATTCACAATGGATATAAATGAAATTGCTTAGCATGTAATCGCAAAGAATAATCATAAAAATCAAAATATAATCATAACATTGGATACCTTTTTTGTGTGTCTCACATTCTACTCAATATTTTAAATGTTTCGTAATAGATCGGATTGTCTCTATATTTAATGTTCGACAGTGGCAAGGATAACAGATGTCTGAATTTCGATAATTTTAGTAGAATTAGTGAAATTCACAACAATAATACATAACTAATTTAGTTAGAAAATATTCAATTAACAGTACTTAATATTTCCTATTTTTCCTTTTAATCATGACGGTATTTTGTTTTTTAAATTGTTTCCAAAATTAATTATAAATTAAAAATAGTAACACTTACAAGACTTTGTTTTCACCATTACTATATATTTTCCAAAAAAATAAATTTATTTTCAGAGAATATTTGAAATATTCTAATATAAATTTCTTTAATCTATCTGTGAAAGTGTTTTTTACTCAAAAATATTTAATATATGATTATATATATATATTCTTCGAATTAAAAACCTGTTCAAAAGTGCCATCATTCAGAAATTTTCATCACTGACTTTGATGCATTCAATCCCTCTGCGGCATTCAATTAAAAGTTTAACGAAGCATCCTAAATCTAGTTACTTCCAAAAATATTTGTTCAAACTAGAAAAGGGAAGCCAAACTTTTCTCAAACTCCTAATTTCTATCAATTTTGTGTTTTTAATGAAAACAATGCTGACAAAGAGTTCAGTGAAATAACCTAAGGATATGGAAAAATTAAAAAGTCATCTAAAGGTTAATTCATTGAAGATACTTAAAATAATATCCTTCGTTAACGGTAGATTGAATCGGCTGGTGACAAAGTAAAATAATTTGTTTAATTTCAAAAATCGCAAACGCATTTTATTAATATTATGTGTGTCTTTATGTGTTCTTTTATGTATTCTGAAATAAATTAGCCAAAAGCTACAAAGTTATAAAAAATAATTTTCACATTTAAAGCTTGCTTTGCGACATTTTCCAGAAAGTGTAAATGGACTAAGCAAAGATTGCACTTTTAATTAGTTAAAAAAACTGTAAATTTACTAAACTTTTTTCTAGTAAACAAGGATTCCTAGAACAGAATTTTTAACATTAGTGTTGCATAAAAAGTTCTAGAAATCCCAGTTTCCCATAAAAAATTGAGTAACTTTATAATTTTTTTTACTGTGTAAAGAAGAGAATTTTAAAATGCCAAGAGCCGCAAAGTTACGAAAAATTATTTTCACATTTAAACCTTGCTTTACGACACTTGTTATGAAGTGTAACTAAATTAAGCAAAGATTGCACTTCTAATTACTTTATTAAGTTACATGAAAGAAATAATTTTTTTCTAAATGATTCTAAATATTTATACTATATGAATTATAGAAATGCTGAAGTAAATTACATGTTAAATAGAAATCTCTAATAACTCAATATTTTTTTTTTTATCTAGAAATATTCAAATTTTTTTGCTTTTAATTTTTATTTTCTTTTATTTTTACAAGAAGAAAGTATCGTATTGATGAAAATTTTCAACTTTTTGCTTTTGACATATTTATATGTTTCAAAAGATCCTGAACTCAATTCGGCTGGTTTTAGAAAATATCTTACTATGAATTTGTGAATTTGTATGTCTCAATGTCATACAAATTTTGTGGCGCTCTGTCGTAAAAACTACACTAAAAAAAATCTGTAAAGTTACTAAACTTTTTTCTAAGAAGCATGGATTTCTAGAACTTCTCAAGTAACGGCAACAGCAACAATTGATCTAACCAATTCTGTTACATGGATTTTTACCGTTAGTGTTTCATAAAAAAGTTCTAGAAATCCCACTTTCCTAGACAAAGTTTAGTAGTTTTATAGATTTTTTTAATTGTGTAAAGAATGAGCTGAAATGAAAAAATGCCGACAACGAATTAACAAATTTAAAAGTATAATCTAATGATACGAAAAACGTAAAATATTTAAAGGGTGATTCATTTGATATACCTATAATAATAATGGTTGAACTTGCTGGTGACAGAATTAAAACTATTTTGTTTAGTTTAGGGATTATCAAACATACTTTAACAATGTTTTAAGAGAAAAGTTATATGTATTTTGAGATAAATTGTACCAAAATCTGCAAAGTTATACAAAACAAATTTTGATTAAAGCATTTCTTTGTGATTGTGTGTTAGGAACAGTAAACGAATTTAAAAAACGATACACAATAATTTAGTTTATTAAGTTATATGAAAGAAATATCTATTTCTAAATGGCTGGTATTTATACAACATGAATTTTAGAAATGCTGAAAGTGTTTGTAGTTTGATTTGAATGTTTTTGCTTGCAGTTTATATTCAAGCTATGTGGCGGAATAGAATTATCACAGATCCAAGCAAAGTCTTTTATTAACTTCACAAATTGTTTGTATTAAATCCAGGATTTTAATTGTTGGTAATTCACGCTACTTTAAACATATTCCAAATTTAACGACTGCAAAGAATTACAACTTCTTACTTAATAAATTCCTATTAGAATAATCCTATTAGAATAAGATCTAATTTGTTATTCAAGTAAACAAGCGTCAGAAGCTCTGAAGTCTGGCCAAAATGATTTCCTTATCAAAAAAGAAAAGTTTATGGAAAAGATATCTCTTCTTTATAAATTGCTAATTAAGCTCCATAAAAATAGTAATCATGCAAACTGGTACCCTTTATTGTGTGTGTCTTACATTGATTTCATTTTTTTTCGTTTCATATTAACACAATTGGAAATAATTTTTCCCTATTGAAAAGACTAAAAATTGTCTAAATGTTTGGATATTTTTCTATTATGAGAGAAATAACGAAAATAATTTTTAAAAAATCTATGTAAGTTAAATTAAAAAATGTATTTAATACGCTGTGTTTTTTTATGGAGAATATTTCCAAAATTACATAGAAATGAAACAGAATGCAACCTTTACTAAATATTTTGTGATAATAGATAATGTAATTTTGGGAAATATGTTTGTGTTTAGTCTGATCAAAATTTGTTGCGGAATTGTGTTTTCAAAAAAAAATATTTTTTTAAATCTAAATATACGCATGCATACACTTTTCCCTCGAATTAAGACTCTGTGTTTAAACAGGTCTTCCTTTATGCTATATATTTATTATTTACTTTAAAATGATAAGTCCCTCTAGGTATTCAATTAAAAATTTAATGAAGCATTCTAAAGTTGCTTACTTCCGGAAATTGAAAAAGGGCGAAACTAAATTTTTCGCAGAGCCCTCTAATTTCAATCAAATTTGCGTTTTTAATGAAAACAATTCAATAAAGAATCCAATGTTATAATCTAAGGATACGCGGAAATGAGGTAAGTGAAGATAAAAGTTGATTCATTCGAGATATTAAAAAAAGTATTACTTATAAATGACAGATTGAATCCGCGGTGACAAAGCAAAATTAATTTAATTTAGCGAATCTCAAACATATTTTATCGATAATATAAGAAGAAACTGTTATGTGTTTTGTGATAAATTTTGCCAATATATAAATAGTTTCTAGATACATAATTTTCACACTAAATATTTTTGTTTTGCGATTCTTGCAAATTAATTCTGTGTAAATTAATTAAGAAAAGAATGCACTATTAACTATTTATTATATTATAAAAAAAACATTATTTCTAGATGAATCTCCTTTTCAGGTATGCTCGTAATTACATAAATGCGTAGAACCTCTAGTAGTCCTCTAGTCCATTCGCAAGTTTATCCGCATATAGCAGCTCAAAAACTATGCAATTGAATGGTTTAAAATTTATTATACAGAATGGTCACAAACTTTTTCCCAGTCATTTCGCATTTTATAATATCGAATTAAGACGCGAAAAGATATCAATGAAAGACATAAAAAGATATTTCACGATTCTTCTAAGTATTATCCTGCGTAATCAAATCATTGATGTCCTGTGATGCAAATTGATTCTAGGTAATCATAATGATTGCGTCCTATTTACCACTGAGTCGCATTTATTTCAGTATTAATGAATGTAACATGCAGAGTTTAAATACAGTTTGTGTTCATGCATTTAAGCATAACAGTAAAACAACAATTCCACCAAGATCTGAATATTTTCTAAAACCAATTATAGATCGAACGCGCCTCATTTGTCACGGCCATGTACAACAATGTATTGTATGCAATATAGAAATATTGAAAAATATGTTTTTATTCGAATGTTTTTTTTTCATATTATTTTAATTTATAAATATAAAAAAAATTTCATCCACGGATTTTTTTAATTAAAATTTGTATCTTTAAAATGGACAAGAGGCACAATCTAAGACACTGACTAAAAAGTTTAATGTAGCCTTTTGAATCTACTTACTTCCAGAAATATTTGTTTAAACTGGAAAAGGGAAATTAAATTTTTCACAGAGTTACATAATTCATAAGAATTATAATGAAAACAATGAAGGCAACAATTCCAACAGAATAGCTTAAGGATCAAGGAATTAAAATCAAGCTATTTAAAAAGTTATTCATTCGAGATACTTAAAATAATATCGTCCGTTAACGGCAAAGTGAATCTGCTAGTGATAAAAGTAAATTTAATTTATTTGGAGAATCTGAATAGTAATTTATTTATCTTATAAGAGGAAAATTTTAAATGCTCTAAGATAATTTATACCGAAATATGCATAGTCATGATAATTAATTATCACATTTAACTATTTTTAAACAATCATTCTAAGGAATTGTAACTTATGTAAGTAAAAAATGAAGTATTAACTTGTTCATTATCTTAAATGAAATAAAAATTTTATATATATATGCTCATGTTTTTATTCTACATGCATTATATAAATTCTATAAATTTATGCATTACTTGGAATTTTTAATTGAGCTTTTTTTTTAATTTAATAAATACTTTTAAATTTTTTCTTCCATTTATTATTAAAATAAAAAAAATTATATCTTACAAATGATCAGTTCAAGAAACACACATTAATACTTTGTGTTTAATCATAAGAGTCATGTGAGTCATTAGCACTGTCGTCTTTTTGCTCATACAATTTGCATAATTTTTAACTAATTTTAAAGAGATAACCTATTTTTAAAAATTATGTAAATATACTATTTTATAAAAACTTTACGATTCATAGATCATTAATATTTGTAAGTTTTCTATATACATGGGAAAAAATGTTAAACAGATAAATAATTATCATTATGTGCTACATAAAATAATACCATCATCTGTCCCATCATCTGGGACGCAATACAAATTAGGTCATATAAAATTTAGATAAGAGATTTGCAATACAACTCTTAAAATGTAATACTTTCTGCTCCAATTTTAACATTACCAGCATTGTATTTTTTTCTTCATTCTATTTCAAACAAGAAAGCTCATATTTGAATGCATTGTTTTAACACTACCATAAACAATATAATAATAATACTTCCGTTTTTTTTTATCACTGACAAAAACATTTAAAGAATGAGCGTAGACCAGTAAAATCTCGATAACATAATAATCATATTTAAAGTGGTAAAATGCAATAAAAATTTCCTGATTGTGAAGGAGATTCCATCACAATCAGGAATAATTTATAGATATTTTGTTAGAACTAAAACGATTTTTTCGGTACACGGTAAAAAAAAAATGTTTCAATAATTTTACTACAACATTATCCCTTTATTTTCTAGATTATCAAACTTTGTCTTTAGATAAACGGATTTTGCCCCCAAAAAGTAAAAATTACGTAAGTTGACCGTTTATCTGGAAAAAACGAAAATTTCATTAAATTTACTGGGTAATATTTAAAATGTTCCTAAATTCTATTCGAAATTTGAAATTTGAAATTTTCTGTTTTTATTATTTCATGTAATTAGAATATTTTAATTTTAACTGTAGGAAGTTTACTTATTTGAAGAAGTATTTATTTAAAAAACGTTATAAAATTATAGTAATAGTTTATTTGAAAAGGGCAAGTTACATTTCTCTGTATAAATTACATGTTATCTAATAGTCTAAAGGAAGTAACCGTCTTTAAACTTTATTTTTCATTCTACCATGAATATATTGTTTTACATGGAAGTCAACTTACTTGCCGAGTTTTAAGTTCAAATCCAATAAGGTTAACTTCCTGATAAAGAATCAAGTGAGTTTCCTTTTCCGTTATGCCGTGGGGAACAGAACAACTTAAAACTTTTCTGAAGTCCTCTAAATGACTCAAACAAAGTTATTTTCTAAAACTTAATAAAACTAAATATCTTCATTTAAAAACTTGAGCTGCAGACTTTTCCCTACTCGTCTATTTTACTTTTTCTTCATTTTCATCTTTCATTAAATTCATTCCATCTGTGCAAATGAACTCTTTTGGAAAGTAAATTTAAATATAATTTTTCCAAATTCCTAATTTCTGACTTTTTGCAGTTCACTTATTTACACAAAGAAAACATGCATTTTAAAATTGACGATATTTAATATACATTTAAATTAATTATATTTAGTTAAATTTTTCTAAAAAAAACTAATCTTTTAATAAATTTTTATATGTTCAGGAAAAAGTTATAAATGCTACAAAATTATTATTTCGTAAACAACATTTGAATAACATTGTAAGGAGTAGTCGTTATCACAGTGTAATCAAGCAGCCAAAGAAAACATATATTTTCAGACTTTCTTAGTTGTTTATCAATGCATTTTTCTTAAAATGAAAGTCAGCTTAATTCCACAGTTTAAAGTGAAAAACAAATAAGGTGAATTCCCAGATACAAAAGCAAGCGAATTTCCCGTTTACATTTTCCTTGGGGTACAAAAGTTATTTAAATTTTTAAAAAGGCATTTAAATATCTAAAACAATGTGGATTGTCATCTTTAATGGGATTTAAAATATTTAAATGATACGAAAAGATTATTATTTTCATGTAATATCCTAAATATTTTCATCAAAGTTAAGCGTGGAAATATGTTACATACTAACTTCTTTGTAGTAAGTAAATTAGTAATATTATTTTAAACTTTTTAACCAAAAAAGAAAATCTCGCTTCAAAAATTACTACTGCAATAATAAGAATAATATTCACAGTTTTGTCAATCGAATTCTTGTACGCTAACTACTTAAATGTATATGTATTTGAAAAATTAAAAAAAAATCTCAGGAATTGTTGGTTCACACTGTATTTCATAGAAATCTTAAGACCAAAACCGGATAAAATGGGTGAAAAATCATTGAGTAGGGACTTTCACTTCAAAATCACTTGAAAATCATTGAAAATAAAATATTATTAGGGCATATTTCATACAAAAAAAATGTCGACAAATAAAATAAAGTAGTTTTTGTGAATTATTTAAGATCATGTACTTTACTAAAGATAGAAATTGTAAGCTTTTTCAGTAAATATACAAGTTGTAGCCCATATATAAATCAAAAGAAATCTATTCATATGCAAAAATTAGTTTTCAAGAACCAATTAACTTTTTAGATATTTTTTGAGTAATATATCTTTTCGGTGGAACTTTCCTAAAAAACTGGTGAATATATCATTTTAAAAGTTGTTGTCGTGTCAGGAAACATTATATTTGAGACTAATAAGAAGCGATTTTCATTTTGACTTAAAAGCAATAAAATTAAAAATACTAAAACTATTTGAAAATTCTAAAACTTTTAAAAATATGGTTTTCATTTTTTACTTTTTTTTTCAACTCAGACCCATAATGTTAACTATTTTAAAAGAAACACAATTTTGAAAAGTGTCATATTCTTATCTAAAATGGAATTAAAAAAATTATCCAATCATTAAAATACACATTTAAAAAACGGAAAAATATATGTATACACACCCTTAGTGTTTAAAATATATTATTTTAAAAACTTGCTGCATCTTTTGCTCCATAATCATTTAGCACCATAAGGTTTTAGCTCTATTTTTAGACGTATAATAAACAGCACAAACAATTGAACCATTTTATGGTCCACGTTGTCCAAAAAAAAGTTTTTTTCTTAATTTTAAAAACAGTGCTGAAAATTCGAAAGTGTCTTAAAACAATTAAAAGAAAATCATCGGAATCAGTCGTATCCTTGTCAGGCCTGATGTCGCTGGAGGATAAACTAAATAACAGTTTTTAGATTAATTTAAATGCTTTTAGAATTGTTAAAATTACTTGTATACATTTTTAATAAATGCATGTGATATGCATGCATTTATATGCATGCGTGATATGCATGCATTTATATGCATGCGTGATATGCATGCTAGGAGGTAACTCCAAACATGCGTTTTGAACGCAATAATCGCTTCTTCAGGTGTCGAAAATCATTCTCCACGTAGTTTATTTTTGATGTGTGGGATTAAAAATATGTTATTGGGGAACAAATCAGGGTTGTACGGCTGATGACCTATCAATTCGATGTTTTGGCCTTTCAGAAATTCCATTGTTTGAAACGATATGCAACACCTCACATTGTCATTATATAAAAAAGACGAATGAAATTGATATATCAGTTTTTTACAATGCTGCAGAATAGTGCTTTACTGCAGCATAAAAAATTAATTTCATGGAAGCATTCTTATCTTGACAACCCACGTCGAAATTTACGAGAAATAATCGCACGAAAATGTTCATAAATCAATTCCATTTTTTGCACAAGATGAATTTTTCCATTTATTATAAATAACAAAAATCAAGCTAAAATGGTACATTGTACTGAAAGAATTTATGATTAAAAATATCAAATTTTCAATTGAATTATCAGCGATCGCTTAATAACACTTCCTGTTGCCAAGGCTAGAAATATAAATAGCAACTCTCATACCATATCTGTCGATTTCTTGATAAATGCAGAAAATATTACAAAAAATGCTTGCTGAGATATAATTGTCTGAGTTGTTGCTGAGGTTTAATATTGAAAAATAATTGTCCATAAATTAAATTATAATGAATTGGACGAAAAATGAAATCACACGTCATCTTATGCTTCTTCTCAAAAATCATCCCAGCAAGTTTCATGCTTTTACTTTTAAATGAGTCTTAAAATGTTTCAGAAAATTTCAAGCTATAGAAGATGGAAAAACATTTTTTCGAATACACCCTTAAAACAATTAATACTAATGCAGTACAATAAACTTTACTTAGAAATAACATACTAAATCATACCCCATGTTTTTTTTAAGAAATGTGCAAAAAGGAAGATTTTTGAATTAAGATTTGTGAAAATAAATTAATACTATTACAATGTCTTAAACAGCAAAAAAACAAGTAAATGTCTGCTTTAACATATCTAGATATATCTATTTATTGAAATATTACATAAGCATAAAATTGTCTTTTAAATTCTATTAATCATATTTATGTACATATTTCCTATATATAAATGATAACATCAGTTATGTCTTTAAACTTTGATTTGAAAAGATTATATTCGATATTTTAGCTATATTAGATAGTATCAACCATTAATCATTAAATATCATTTTCTTGACACAAAAATTTGACGTCATGGCGGTGTTTAAAAGGAACATCACTTTATCATTTTGATGTGTTACAATCATAAAAATACATTTTATGAATGAATGTTGTGCAAACATTCTCCACTCTCAATTATTTATGTTGTCATCCTGTTTACAAGCTAAAATAAGAGTAAATGTCATCACATTTCATAAAATTGAATATCCTTCTTCTTTTGTTTCTTTTAATGTTGGCATCTTCCCAGAAAATTACTTTTATGATTTGCATTATGATTCGATACGAATTCCAGGAATATGTCAGAAAGCTTTGGAATATAATATAGAATAAAATAATTAAAAGAAGAGATTCTGCAAAATTTGTTTTAGAATTACAAACGTTGAAAACAGATTTTATTGATTTCTTAAAACACGATGGTTGTCAACATTCATGTTTGTTTTTAGTTAAATTAATGTTTTTTTTTTGTTTTTTTTTGATTCCGTAAAAAATTACTTTTAAAAGTGTAAGTGATTTTATTGTATTTTTAGTAAATATTTTATTTTAGAAAATGCTTATTTGAGTTGAAAAAAAAATACCCGGCAGCTTGACAACCTTTTATAAAGAATATGTACATTAAATAAAATGAGGTATTTCAAAGATAAAAGAATTGATAGTAGATTGTTATTATTAAATCCGTAAATGTTTCACTGCTGATTGTCCGAATATAATTCTAAACAATTGGTATAAAACATATTTCAGTGTATAACAAAATTTATGGAAATATTAAATTTAATCGGATAATAGATGTAAAAAATACTGTAATTTTTTCACAGTTCTATGAAAAAGTATATTGCTTACTTCTCATGTTTATTAATATAATTATTGTGATTGTTTGTAAGATTTTGAAATGTTTTTCAAACAATCAAAAATGTCACGAAGAATTATAAAATTTCTCAATATTTAATTTTATATTATTAATAAAAGACTAGCTAGCTTCACCCGATCGCGGGCCCCTCTTTTTTTTATAAATTTTCGAAACGGACAATTGCCGAAGCTAACGAACCTCGAAGTGTAGTGTCCTCCTTTTTTTATATAAAATTTCGATACGAAGAGCCCAGAACCATTTGGTATTATTGGAGGCATCACTATGAAGAATGACTATTCAAGTCATGAAGGAGTCCATTTGTAAATAATTACCGACTCAAGATTTCCACTTAAACCATCTTGGATTTTTATTCCTCAGAATCATATACCATCATTATGACAATTATGCTATTGTCCGTAAAAATGTAAGAGTGCCAAAATATAAGACATATTAAAATTGCACTTCTTAAATCCTTGACTTCCAGTATTAATTTCGTCATTGAAAGGCTAAATACAAGGCCAGACAATTTTAAATAATCGTCTTGTAGCACTCATTTATGACAAGTGCTCTGTTACATCAGTTGCATATCACATATCAATCCAATTAAAATATATTACCATTACTGTGTAATGAACGACGTTCAGGGTGTACGTCATGCTAGTTAATGACTGAAATTAGAAGACGTAAACAACGTTCGTCCTGAAATTCAAGGATTTAAAGAAATTATTAAAGAGATTTTTCTAGAATGATATTTAAAGACAATTATCTCAGGAGATCCTGAGATAAGGTCTACCTAAGGTCCCTCAATTGAAATAATACTTCTCTGAGTTCGGTTCGAATCGGGATCTTGCCCTTTGTGACCCATAACGGCCAAAGTAGATAAACATTGGTCAAATCTCAACAACGGACACAACCATTAGCTAGTCTTTCTCCTATCCTAAGATTCTGATAATTTGAGATTGGTATGGGGTAAATTTTGTAGAACATTTTCTATTAAATTGAATTTTTGAAAATCAACCTTGATTTTGTAGGAATTAAATCCTTAGTCAAGCGTAAGTAATTTTTCTTTGTAATAAATCAGTGATAGTTAATAAATAAAGTTTTTCATAGACGGTAAGAAAAATTGTTACTCACCATATCATAGACTTCTTCTTTTACGCTTAAATCCAACTTTTATTGGTGAAGTATGTATCTTTATTATTATATATGCAGGACATCTAATGTTGTATTGATAAAACAGTTTCACTAATGTACTTTAAGAATATTTAGTATTATTATTATATTTAGATATTATTATCTTTATTATTGAGAAAAATATGCGATTACCCATGCTTTAAAACTTTAATATGAGAGCTTTTTTTGAGTCTACATGTAAGGAATTGCATATTTAAAAATGAATACAAAGGCATATATATTTCCAGTTAAAGAGTAATAATAATAATAATATGTTATTAAAAGTTTATATCAGTTTAAAAAACATCACATATAATAATTCTTTAGGCATCGACCTATTTTCAAGATTGCGTAAGTAGCTGCTTTATGGTATAGCTATTTACATAAATCGATTTATAGTCTCATTTCAGCTTTCAAAATGTAACGTAGGAAATTAGTTTTACTTTTACGAATTTATACCTCTTAATGATGATTTATATCCAAAAACTTGTCCTTAATTTCTGGAGTTGCACTGTCACATAAACCTAAGTACTTTTTTATCCTTGAAAACAGTCTTGGGCAGCGGCTTTGTAAATAGGTCCGCTAGCATGACTTTGGTTGGGTACTACATAAGGTTGATAGTTCATTTTTGCTTCAATTGTTTGATAAGGTGAAACCTTACATCAATACGCTTAGTTTTACTTGAATGTTTTCTAATTCAATCCCCCCTTGATGGCTAACTTATTATCCTTGCATAAATTTACTGGGAAAGTTTGTTGGAGACTTAGTTCGTTTAGAAGGTTCACTAACCATTTAATTTTATTTGCTGCTAAAATATATTCAGCTTCAGCTGAAGGTAAAACAATGCATGATTGATTCATTTTGAACCACAGTATATGGTTCCCCCTGATAAATAAATATTTCCACTCGTTGACTTTCGTGATTCTGCAACTCTTCCCCACTTTGCGTCCGCGTAGACCTCAAACGTTGGATTTATCTTTCCATTAATAATCAAATTCTAGTTCTTCATTGTCTTCAAATACCAGATTACTCGTTTTATATTGTTCCAATCTTTCATTCTAGAACTTTCGTTTGTTAAGCTCAGGATGTTCACAGATGCACAGATGTCGGGTCTACTGACTGTTGCGAGATATAGAAGTACTTCAATTGCCTGTCTGTAACGTGTGTGGTTTTGTAAAAAATTATGTTCTCCATTAGAGCATGTGAAATTAGCCTCCATGGGTATTCTACATGGTTTAGCGTCTTCTAAATTGAAGTTATTGATTAACTCTTCAATTTTTGAAGTTTTGGTTAATTAAGTAGCTTGTATTTACTTTTCGAATGTACATGGATAAATAATTAAATGTGACACCTAAATTCTTTAGTTTGTATTCTGTTTTTATGCTTACGATTATTTCCTCTATAATTTTGTCTTTTCCGACAATTAAAATATCATCGACGTATGTTATTATGTGTGTTGTGTCGTTATTTATTTTCTGTCTAAAAATACATGAGCCGGTTTCTCAATTTTTTATAATCCATCCATCATAGGAAAAAAACATTGAAATTATAACACGTGGAAATTCAACAAGTAATAAATAATGCAGCATCATTTAACTCAGGGGCTAATGTTATCATTTTAGGGGAGAAGAGCAGAGTCTAGGAAATGATATCGAAATAAGTCTCTAGGGGAAGGTGGTTGGCATTTGATATCGTTATCATTTTTTATCCAAAACAGTCTGCTCTCTTATTTCATTCAAGTAAAATCCATTTATTAAAATCATAAATGTATAACAATATCTGTACATCACTCTACATAAAATTAAAATAATCAAAATGTTAAATTTTACTTTTAGAGGGAGAGGGGTCAAGGAATGACAACATGCGTTACCGTAAGTGGGGGGCAAGCAAATCCAAAATTATTCAAAAAATTGATAACGTTACATTTGTATAACCCCTTACTAAAATTTTGGGTCTAGTTACTCAATAGTTACAAATATAGAAATGCAGTTTATACACAAAACTTCTATTACTGTTTTATTTAACATCTTTTAGCAAAGACTAAAGTATATTTTAAGAAATATTTAGATTTTACGAATTCAAAACGGACATATAGGGTTATTGATTAAACAAGACGGAATTTGCATGTGAAACGTGATAAATGAAGTACGTTCGTACGATAACTAGTATTAAAAATATTCTGATCTTAAATCAAGAATGCAATATGTATCCCATCCCTTACAATAATCTTCTGAGCGTCTTGAGAAAGGGTAAAATTGTGATATTGTTTTTTCTAAATTTTGTATTAAATGCTCAGGAAATATGATTCTTTCAAATCTATATAGAAAAAAACTTGAGTACAAATATGAATGTAATCCTTGAAAGTATTAATCATCTTAAAATGTATTTAAAAATCATTACATATATGGTGTTATAGTGTTGTAAATATTGTTTATATTGCAATGCAACCTGGAGCTTATTTGAAGAAATATCACGTTCGAAACACTTAGAGGGTTCATTCAGTAGTACCGAAATAATATGACTCCATCTTTTATATGACGTGATCATCACGGTAATCCAGAATCAATTATAATTATGTGAAGTTATAATTAAAAAACTTCTTGGAATAAAAATTTTAGATTTGGAGTTTTCATAAAGCAGGACATAATTAATCTGAATCCATCAAAAAATTTTAGGTGTCAATTCATAATTTTTCCGAATGTTAATTTCATAATTCATAATTTATATAATAAAATTATAAAAATTATAAATTATATGTGCTCATATATGAGTATTTTAATTTTATTACTACATAAAAAATTAGCACATTAGGAGAATAATTTCAGGCGATAGTAATAATAATATGAAAATATAATTTAACATTAGATGAACTAAATTTTGAATGTTTATAATTCAATGACGAATCATTCACTTGAATTGAAATTCGGTGTCTAGGTTTAATTGGAACTGAAGATTTGATATATTTTGTTAAAATTGGTTATTGCCATTGAAAAAATGAAGTCTGGATTTGTTTCAATATGTAAATACCTCCATAAGCAAATTTTTTATACATCATTTAAAAGTAGATATTTTTTTCCAATCGTTCGCTACCAGTAATTTAACATTAGAAGCACGAAATTTCAAATGTGTATAATTCGAAAACGTATCTTTCAAATAACTTGAAATTTGGTTTCTAGGCATTGTTTGAAACGAAAACTTGAAATACCTTGTTAATATTGGATATTGCTATTGCAAAAAACGTAATTTAAATTCATTTTAATACGTAGATGGCCTCCAAAACAAATTTTATATACATTTAAAAGTATACTTTACTCCCAATCCTTCGGTACCTGCAACTTCCTTCTACAACAATTTGTTGAAGAATTAGCAGGAAATGTTTATTTTTTTTCACGTCTGTACAATTTAATCACAGACTCTCTCGGAATACAATAGAATAAAAAAGGCACATTTTCTAAATTTATTACTTTTCAGTTATTCAACCATTTTAAATCAATTTGTCTTCAAATATTAAAAGTTATTGCCTTTTCAGTGGATAAGGGGTTTAAAAGTAATAGTATCAAGAAAGATTTTTCTTATATGTACGGAAATTCAAATAACATTTAGTGAAATGGAGTATAAAATTTATTTTAGAAATTTATTTTTCCTTATTGCAAAAGTCACGTTGAACAGAAATAATATACAGTAAAAAAGAAAGTTTAAAGATTCTGCCTCTGGAATTATATAAATCTGAAATGACAAAATGATTTTCATTTTTTGCAAAATGGATTTCAGCGTTCTTTTCAGAAGTGCAACAAGAAAGATTTCGTGGAATGATAATATGAGACAGTTACGAAATTACCCTTGTCAAAATTTAAAATGCTTCGAATAATTTTCTTCTCTTTTTTTTCCCTGCTGCTATTTTTTATTTTATTTATTTATTTATTTATTTGTAAATCTGTATTTTATTTTAACCAAATCAAATAAGAAAACGAGTTTATCATTAGACAATATATACGTGTTTTTTCAAATATACTCTCGCAGATATTTGAAATAGAATTTTAACTTTAAATTTGTAATTACAAGAATACATATAATCTATAATCGTAATCTCAAAGCTTATAACAGCGAAAAAATTACCAAACAACATAGTTTAACGTACACTATCTACCAAAAAGTATTTGTACACTTTCAGTTTTTGACATTTTGTCAAATATTTAAAAATATACTGGTCGGATTCTTCTGGAACTTCAGAAATATAAAGATTATGTTTCACTTTATATTTATTTACATTCATTTGTTAAGCGGGTAATTAGGGGGCCGGCAAAAAAACAAAGAATAATAGAAATATTTGGGATCGCTCTGTACATGAAAATGCACGAAACGACTTATCGCTTTAGAATACAAATATACGAATACAGTAGAGTATGTACACTAATTTTTGTGAGAATAGCATGTACATTTATGGCGATAGAGCGATTTTTTTTGAAAAATTCAAAAATTCTGGTATGTTTTTGTTTATATCATAGAGGGTTTTTGACCAAATTTAACGCAAATTTCAGAAAAATTGGCAAAATCTATTTAAAAAAATATAGCGCAATTGGAATATAAATATATTTAATACTTTATGAAATATGAGTTGTTTTATGAAATAATTTTTATCTGCGCATGCGCGAACGATAAAAACAATTCTTTTACATCATTTAATAGTCAATTCTATGGAGTAACTTATAAAAAAAACCCAATCAAATATCGTGAAAATTCAAAAAGATATCATTATTATAAGTAAGCTGTTTTTACATTGCTCTCTAAAAACGGCTGAATGATAAGGGATTCTCCACAAATTGACATTTTTTATTAACTGACTTTTAGGAAAAAATTAGTACTATTTAATGAATACAATATTGCTGCTAATAAGTATCTTGACACCTGTGATAGAAAAGGAAAAGGGTTTTTATTCTTTTCCATCACATATGTCAAGATACTTATTAACAGAAATATTGTATTAGATATTGTATACATTAAATACTAATTTTTTCCTAAAAGTCAGTCAATAAAAAATGTCAATTTGTATGATATTTTGATATTATATCGTTAATAAACTGATATTTTAGTAAATGTTTTGTACATTTCTAATATTTTTATTTAAATTTTATCTATTTCATATTTTAGGCAGAGATAGCAAAGTTCCCATTTTCATAATATATATATTGTTTTGATCGATACAAATCTTTGTAATAATAGGCAACGAATTATAAATAAATAATTTAATAAAATTGATAAAATAATAAAATTATAAAATTATAAAAATAAATAAAATAAATGTAAATAAAATAATAAGATTAATAATAGGCAACTATTTATATTATACAGGAAACGTGATTCTTGCGTCAAGATGACGTACTTTTAACGGTGGCAGCAGCAGGTGATTAGAAAAAACTGTTATTAAGTTTATGATCTTAACTTTATGATCTTAACTTTCTATAGCTAATAATTTAAACTTCTGAACAACGCCCTTTTTCAAATTTTATACCGTCGAATAATGAAAAAAGGTACACTTTCAAATGCAATAATATATCGCAATTTTTTAAAAACTATATCACACTTTTCTCAATTTTTTAATAAATATTCAAGCATAATTTTGTTTTTCAAATCTATCTCGATCGCATGAGGGTTATTACGAAATATACATCCAATTGCACTAACATTAATATCAGTTGCTTTTAACTATGTTCCATAACTATATTGAAACACACAAGGAGAAATAAATAAAGCAAACAAATATAAATAAAACATAAATTAACGACATGTAATCGAATTTCGCTCATAATTCGCTAAAATGAATCGAATAAAAAGGCGGGCAGTAACAGTACAGTGTAAACAGAGATCTTCGGCTGGTATTTTGCGACATGCGGCCAATATTTAAATATATTATTTAATATGGTTCAAAACATAACAGAATGTATTATTGCTATTTTCCAATTAAGTATGGTTCTTTGTATTTATTCAAAAAAATATATGAAATCTAACTATCTGTTGGGGTTATTAATAATAATAATGATAAAAATGAACAGTATAAACCTGAGCAAAATTTTCTCATAGCGATTTTTGAGAATATTCGTTCATGCGTTTTTTCATCTATTTTTTATGAACTGCAATTCCTTATGTAAAAAAAAAAAAAAAAAAAAAAAAAAAAAAAAAAAAAAAAAAAAAAAAAAAAAAACATGTTTTAAATATGCAGGGTGATTCCAAATTTTTTTTACAATAAAAGAGGGGTGATAGTACACATCAAGACAAACAATATTAAACAGGAGACCAAGAGTCCAAAACGTTTTCCTAAGGAGATAGCCGCCATTAAAGTTTAGGGACCAAAATTTCAAATGAACATAAAAAACGGAAAATCGGTCGATTGATTTGCGGTTTTCACTAAAATTATTCTTAATGTCGGCATTTTCTTGAAATTAAATTATAAAGATAAATTTCAAAATATGCCGATATAGGGCGCTTTAAACTTTGGAGTAACGAACAACTATTTTTTGCCGGTATGTTTTGCAGCTCATTAAATGTTTTCGTAAGTTTACACTCAAACTTAAATTTTGAGCTCAAAATCCGTAGTTGGGAGTGGTTAAGTAACACAAACTGAGCTGTGTTCAGAGGGTTCAAATTTCAAATGATTAAGAAAAACGGAAAAATTGGTAGATTAATTTGCGATTTTCTCTAAAACTATTCTTTATTTAGGTATTTTCGTGAAAATAAATTATAAAGATAAATTTCAAAAAATGCCGATAGAGGGCGCTTTTAGACTTTGAAGTAACGAAAAACTATTTTTTGCCGTTATTGTTTGCATCTCTTTAAATGATTTAGGAAGGTTAGACTTAAACTTAAATCTTGAGCTGAAAATCTGAATAGTAGGGAGTGGTTAAGTTAGCACAAACTGAACTGTGTTCAGGGGGTAGGGGGAGGTTCAAATTTAAAGTAATTATAGAAAATGGAAAAAATTGGTCGATTCGTTTGCGGTTTAAAATAAAACTATTCTTTAAGTCAGTATCTTCTTGAAAATAATTTTTAAAGATAAATCTCAAAAAATTCCGTCAGAGGGCGCCTTAAACTTCAGAGTAACCAACAATTAATTTTAACCATTATTTTTTGGTTCTAATTAAATGCTTGCAAAAGCATTTTAAATGTTCTCGGAAGCTTAGATTTAAACTTAAATTTTGAGTTCAAATCCTGAATCGTTATGAGGAGTTACGAAGCGCAAACTGAAGTGTGTTCAGGAGTTAAAATTTAACCCTCTTTCCTCCTCGAGCACAATTCAATTTTTCGCTACTTAAACACTCCCAACGATTCAGAATTTCAGCCCAAAATTTAAGTCTATGCATTTGAAAGCATTTAATGAGATTAAAAAATAACAGTTAAAAATAGTTGTACGCTACACCAAAGTCTAAGGCGCCCTCTATCGGCATTTTGTGAAATTTATCTTTAAAAATTATTTTCAAGAAAACACTGATTGATCAAGAAAACTGCTGATTTAAAAATTAGTTTTAGCAAAAACCGCAAACGAATCGACTAATTTTTCCGTTTTTTACAATTATTTGAAATTTGAACCCACTGAACAGAGCCAAGTTTGTCTCTTAACCACTCCCAGATATTCAGATTTTGAGCTCAAAATTTAAGTTCAAGTCTAAGCTTACGAAAGCATTTAATAAGATGCAAAAAATAACGCCAAAAAAGTGTGTTTCGTTAATCCAAAGTCTAAAGCGCCCTCTATCGGCATTTTTTTAAAATTTATCTTTATAATTTATCTTCACGAAAATACCTAAATAAAAAATAGTTTTAGTGAAAACCGCAAATCAATCGACCAATTTTTCCGTTTTTTATAATCATTTGAAATTTGAACTCTCTGAACACAGCTCAGTTTGTGTTACTTAATCACTCCCAACTATAGATTTTGAGCTCAAAATTTAAGTTTGAGTCTAAGCTTACGAAAACATTTAATAAGATGCAAAAAATACCGGCAAAAAATAGTTGTTCATTACTCCAAAGTCTAAAGCGCCCTCTATCGGCATTTTTTGAAATTTATCTTTATAATTTAATTTCAAGAAAATGCCGACATAAAGAATAATTTTAGTGAAAACCGCAAATCAATCGATCTATGTTTTCGTTTTTTATGTTTATTTGAAATTTTGGTCCCTAAACTTTAATGGCGGCTATTTTCTTAGGAAAACGTTTTGGACCCTTGGTCTCCTATTTAATATTGTTTGTCTTGATGTGTACTATCACCCCTCTTTTATTGTAAAAAAAATTCGGAATCACCCTGTGTATATGTATACTATATAAAAAGAGGCTAGCGCGTAACATTTCAAGAAATAACTCATTTATCGCTGTGACTTTTGGTACATTAACCCCTTAGCGCCGGAAGCCTTTTACCAAATTGTTAATGTTTTGTCATCGGTTTTTTTTTAACAGAAATTTGTGCCTTACTAAATGCAGAAAATGCTAAGATTTAAAGAAGACAAATTGCAGTAAAATTTTACTGGTGCGTATGAACAAGAAATGTTAAGTCTTTTTGCGGCACGTATACCTGTCGCTCGTTCCCAAGAGATTAAGAGAAAAATAAATGATGTTAATATTAAAAATAATATACATTATGGTTTTCAGGTATATTCAGTAATCTACATTGTTAAAAATTTTGTACGAAATTACAAAGAATCTACGGATAATTCGTTATTTTAAGACGTGTGTAAAAACATTAGTAAAAGACAGCACCTATTAAAACACAGAGATGTTATTCGATAAAATTACAATAAACTCTATAAATTGACACCTTTAAAAATACACGAGACAATGTAAATTTATTTGTTATGATAATAAATTAATTTAGTTTAAATATTACTGTGTCAGAAAATTTTCATAGAATTTCAAAAAATTTTGACGTTTTGTGCAAATTTCTGCACATTTTATTTTACAAAAACAATAATAAAGATTGACTGAATATTCTCTTTTGATACAAAACGTGAGTTTTATTAAATATTCGTTTTTGGCGAAAATTTTTCCTGACATTTCGGCCCGGGTCGAAACTCCGCAAAAACATCTAAATTCCAGAAATTTCGCTTCTTCCTTCTGAAATTTTCGATATTACTCATTAATTTGATATTTATCACTATAAACTTCACATTTATAACTATCAAATTCAAGTCCTGAGTGTAAATTATAATGCATTTTTTTCACTATTGGGCTTGCACATGGAATTATAAAGCGTAACTCCCATGGTTGGTTAACCATTAAAATTCTCTTATAAACTTGTTCAAAATTACTCAGTGCCATAAAAGGTATTAAATACTCAAGTGACATTATAACATACGGTAAATAATGTAACTAATAACTTTTATATGCTTCAAAATAAAAAAATAAACAAGCTCACTATGTTACTTTATTTCACTTTTTTATTCATAGTTAAATAATATAGTAATTTTAAGAGCATTGAGCCCTTTTAAATATTCTTTTGTTATTATAAAATAGCACGTTTAAAATCAACTCCTGTCATAGAGGCGTGTTTCGGAAATATCTCCCCAAAACCAATTAAGTCGTAACCGCTTTCTAGTATAAATAAATCTTATGGCTTCTTAATTAAAAGATAAATTAATACATTTAGCCCATTTTCTGCTAACGAATTTTTCATCATCGAAGGTGCTTTCATTCAAATTCTAAGATTCGCTTCTATATCATTAAAAAGCAAAATTTAGCACTCCGGCAGGAAAATTTAAAACAATAAGGAGTGAAAGCGGATACAAATATTAATTTTTCGAGAGAGTATGTCTAGAGAATGAAGTATGGGGAAGAATTACATTATGGAAATCATAGACACATTATTATCTGTATATACAGGGCGTGTCAAAAGTTTAAGCACAATAGCAATTTTAAAATAAAACTTTAAATATTACCTTTAATTTCAATATCTGTCTTGTATATGTTAATAATATCTATTTTTGCACCATATTCATTTAAATTAACTTTTAAATTTTATTTCAAACCGTGGAGCTTAAGAATAGAAGAAAAATGACCGTGTCAAAAGTTTAAGTACAAAATCATTTTTATGCAAATTATACAATCTGGCGTAAACGGTTGCGCACGCAAACAATTTCTGGGTGTATAAGAAGTAGTC
Source organism: Maratus speculifer (assembly GCA_964019185.1). Taxonomy (NCBI): domain Eukaryota; kingdom Metazoa; phylum Arthropoda; class Arachnida; order Araneae; family Salticidae; genus Maratus; species Maratus speculifer. Next base: position 811,693 of record OZ025289.1, on the reverse strand, counting down.
CGCTGTTGTTTTGGAGTTGGTACAAAATGCCCAAGTCGAAAGAATTTTCAGAGGAGGAGATGATAAAAATTTCAAGTATGAGAGCAAAATGTAATTATCTTACTGAAATTGCAAGTCCATTAAAAAGGTCAAAACAAGGTATTTATCAAATTTTGGCTCGTGATAATGATTTTAAACGAAATTTCTTTCAGGAAGGCCGCGAGTGATTAGTTTGAGCAAAGATAGCCGCATCAGAAATTTGGCTTCAACTGGTAATTACTCCCTTTCGGAAATAAAATATGCAGTTGGAGAACAAATATCGAAAAAACTGTTTATAGAAGTGTTTTGGAATTCAAATACATCAAATACCGTAAAATGGCTAAATTACCGTGTCTCAAACAACACCATAAAGAAGCTAGATTACAATGGGCCAAAGAGCATATGTCATTTGATGAAAAGTGGCTGAATGTCATATTCAGTGATGAAGAAAAAATGGAACCTCGATGGCCCTGATGGGTTTAAGTACTACTGGTATGATCTCCGCAAAGAACCTAGGAGTGTATTTAGCCGATAACATAATGGTAGTTCTGTAATGGTATGGGGGGGGGGCTATTTCTTTCAATGGTCAGACATATCTAGAATCAGTGGTCGTGAAAATTTTGAAAACTACCAAGAGACACTTGCCAATCATTTGCTTCTTGTTGCCGAGAGTTTTTGGGGGAGAAAAGTGGTTATTTCAACATGATAATGTTTCCATCCATACCTCAAACCCAACTTCATCGTGGCTTAAGTAAAAAAAGTGTTTGTTTTGAAATGGCCGGCAATTAGTCCTGATTAAAACCTGATAGAAAAAATATGTGGGGTATTCTCACTCATGCAGTTTATCCAAATGGAAAGCAGTATTCTTCAATTAAAGATTTGAAAAATGCCATTGAGAACGCTTGGTTTAAAATTGAACCAGAAGCAATACAGAACCTCATTTTAACGATGGAAGACCGTATATTTAAAGTAATTCAGCAGAAAGGAGCAATAATCAAGTATTAATTTTTTTTATTCTTGTTCTGCTAAAGACTAAAAAACTACTGTGCTTAAACTTTTGACACACTCACTTTTGTTGTTTTGATAAATTTCATTATTTAAGATAAATTTTATAGCATGAATCTGTTAACTATCTTTTTAAAACTACAATTTGTAGGCTATGTGAAAAGGGAAGTAACTTTCACCCATTAATAAAATTTTATTTTGAAATTTTCTGTTGTGCTTAAATTTTTGACACGCACTGTATATATATATATATAATCAGTCCAATCACTTTAACATTTTCCTTTGGAAAATTTTTTAATAAAGGTTTTTTTTTCACAGAGCGATTTATTATGTCATTATAAATGATATCTCAAAAGTCCCCGATATTCTGTACGCTTTCCCCTTTTGGGGACATATATAGGGAAATTGGGTCAAAATATTAATGAAGCTATGTAGGTAAGTAATATATCATTTCCCAAGCATTTTTAACGCTGAATCGAATGACATTAAAATCAAGTTGATACGACCAATACTTTCTGAGTTATTAGAGTTTTTATATTTAAAAAATTCAAATTTTTCATGTACGTATTTTTAATGAGTTTTTTCCCCTTTCATTTTAAATCTAAACATTCATTATTAACGTTACATTAGACATTAAACTATAGAACATATAAAACATTACTTTATAAAGAAAATCTTTATTATATTTATCTTTTTTTACTCTAAAATATAGATGCTAGTCATAATTGTTCTTGATCATGAATATCTGTCACGTCTAATTCTTCGCTGCTAATTATGATATCCTTATCAGCGATCCCCTGTAGCTGGTGCAATATTTAAACAAGACTTTCCATGACAATTTCCGCATGCTATAGAATAGTGTAGAACCAATTTTCGGTATCCGCACGCACTGCCGCAACCTTTGGAACATGAACAGAAAATCATGTTCAAAAGTGAATCTGGGGCGAGTGGCTGAGTTGTTCGTATGGGAACTAGAAAAATATCCTTATTCTTTATAACCCAATCTCATTGCTGAGGATCCAGTTCATTACAAAGCCATGTCTGTACGTGGTAATATACTCGAAATAAATGTTGTTTTGCTGCACTTGAAGTAAGAGGTAGGGTATTTAAATAGACCGCTTTATTCTTGCGACTGATTTGATGAAGTGTACATGCCGGTAATCATCTAGAGATTTTTCCTCAGAAGAGACACCATAAATGACCAGAAAAATTTTGATGCCATTCTCATCAATTACTGCAAGAGAAATGTTATTTTGATTGAAAGTTTGTATTGCATTTTCTAAATCTGGACGCTTTTGTATTAATTGCATCACTGAAGATTTTCCTTTTTAAAGAATAGCAGATGTTCCATCGCAGCCAGAAAAAGCATGGAGGAATAAAGTAAATTCCCTGTATCTTCCTTCCAAACTTCTTGAAGAGTAAATGTCTTCCTCCACTTAGCCTTTACCTGGCTTGAGGGGAAAAAAATTCCAAGTTTGGTGGAGTTCGAGCAGCCATGATTACCAGCAAATCAACATCTTCTCCAATAATAACAGTGGCAGTTTTACGACTCTTTGCGGTCTTGAGTGCTGTTCCAACAATGAGGAAATCAGCATCACCTTTTGCATGCTTGACATATACACCGATGGATTTAAATTATTTTGAGAGCAAATAAATCTACTTACTTTTGTTTTTTTGCGTGGAAGAGGAATTTTTCTTGGATAACTGTCGCAGTCATATTTTCATAAAAAAAAATCTCTGTTGATGCCATTTTTGAGCAACGACGAAATTGCTCCATGGCTTTGACACTCTTCTTAAGATTACTATAACCATCAAATGCGAGGACAGTGTTTCGACCGTAATGTTTTTCAACATACTTCACATATTTATCACAAATAACCCCGAAAGAATCACTTTGATGCCAGATTACTTGATGAAGCAGATATCCTCCATGAATAATGTAGTTCGCTCTTTCAAAACAGGATGGACATCTAATGGACTAAAGTTGTTGAATAAGGATGACGTTTCTGGTCTTTCTCATTCCAACTTCATCGAAAAAATTTCTAAGAAATGGTGAGGGCGTAGTGTAATTTTAGAAGCACAGCTCCCTTTTCCATCATTCTCTCACGATTTCGAAAAAAAGGGGAACCTTGAAAGAATTTCCCTTCATCTGTTTATGGGCAGGATACTGACAGTGTTATAAATTTAAATGACTCTATGCATGTGGGCTCTTGCTATTTTTTACTAACAGTGTTATAAATTTAAATTAGTCTATGCATGTGGCCTCTTGCTTTCAATAAAAGACGGCCGATAGAGTGAAAACAGTCGACCGTCCCATTCCTTTCTTTTTCGAAACCCCTACAAGCACCGTCTTTTCTAAAATTGGGAACAGCTATGAAATTGTTATATGTAGGATACAACTACAAAAGAATTTTACAACAACAAAAACCTCTTACATAGGAATGGAGAATATTTATATTTTTAATCAAATATAGATATTTGTTTAAAAAAAGAAATTTATGCAAACGCGAGCCGGGGTGGTGGGAGCACCCTCTCCCTCCTTGCGCATACGTATGGACGCCCATGCTACTGGGAACTACTAGTCGTATCAACCGTGACATTTAGCTTATGAGATTCTAACTAAAAAAATGGTCGTTCTCATAATGTGTACATAAAATATTTGAATTTTTCAAAATATAAAAACTGTTATATCTCAGAAACTTTTAGTCGTATCAACTTGGTTCTAGTTTTGTTCGATTCAGCGTTAAAAAATACATCGGAAATGATATATCACTTGCTCACACAGCTAAATAAATATTTTGCCTCTTTTTACCCCCAAATCCCCCCCAAAAGGGTGGAAACGTTCAGAAGAATGTCGGGGACTTTTAAAATGGCATAACAAAACTTTCCGTGAAAAAAAACCTTTATTAAAAATTTTTCCGAAGAAAGACCTTTGTTTGGCTAAAGTTACTGGACTAAATCTGCAATCTTTATAATAAAAATTAAAGTCATGTGACTGTCATTACCTATTCCAGACTGATTTTATGTAAAATTATGTAAGCTACAATTTTTATGGCGTAATCCTATTATCTACATTAAAAAAAGAACGTGTTTTTGATAAGTGCTAACATTTTGACGTTAGGTTCACCTAATGATTAAATTTCTTAAACTTCTATATATCGCACATTTTGAATTTTGACTCTATGGAATAAGAAAAAATGCATAACACAACTAAAAACCGTCTTTAAGCAATTTATGTTCATAATCAGTAACCTTTATAAATTCCTTTATCTATCAATTGTAGCTTTTTTAAATAGCTCATATTCAAAATATCAGCATAATATATTTTTTTTTTTTTCTTTTACAAATTGAAAATGTCGTCGGTAATTTAATATTTTAATGTAAACATACGAACAGTAGTTTTATTAAAAACTTATTGGTCATTAAAACTGTTTATTACTCTATACTTCGAAAAAAATAGAGGTATAATTTACATTCTCCGTTACCGCTGCACTGTAAAAAAAAATCTGTAATCCGACAGGTGTAAAGTTGCCGAAATCTGTTGGGTTACTAACATTTTATCTGTGCGTTGTACAAGAAAATAGTTAATTCATAAAAACTAATTTTCGCAAAGTTACAAAAATCTGTTACTTTACAAACGAGTCTACTAAAATGACAGTTATCTATATCGAAAAATTTTATTTGCAACCTGGGTTGCAGTTACATGAGAAATTTTTGGAATCCCAGTTTCCTACAAAATTTTTAGTAATCTTACAGATTTTTTGATTTTCAAGCAGATCTGTATCTGTGACATGAACTGCTGTTACCGTTACATAAACAGTATTAGGAATCCTAGTTTCTTAGAAAACTGTAAGGACCTTTACAGATATTTTTTTTTACAGTGTCAAGTGGCTTTTACCTTTTAGCGTTCATTTGATGAAGAAAGAGCTGCATCAAAATTCTACAATGGAAATTATAAGATTTCTTCCTTTTATTACGTGATATAGGCTATAAACATTTCGCTATATTTATAGCGAGATGTTAATTAAATTTTAAATTTTGTTATTTAAATTTTTAATTTTTAGACACTAACACTGCATTTCTTGGGTGTCATATTATCTAAAATGCGACAATTGGCAGAATGTCAGATTACGGAAGGTTACATATTTTCAAAAATCTGCGCAATAGCTAACGTGTTATCATGATCGTAAAAAATTCTCAATTTCTTTGTCATAATTCGCCAAAATATGGCGAAGTATGAATAAGCAAAAATATAAACAAAAGTAATATGTTCTAATGTTTATCTCACATTTAAAGAAGACCAAACTCATCGCCAGAAACAGCTAAATAGCATTAAATTAGACCAATACAACTGCTCGTGCATGAATTGTATAATGAAATCATAATATGTATAATGTAGAACATTATAAAGAATAGCAGTACATCTTGAATTAACATGAATCGCATTTATTCGTAACTATTTCAATATTTGCCCCGAGATAAATAGGGTATAAAAGCATTTTTTCTCTAAACCTACTGCCTGTAAATGGGTTAATGTACATACACATATACATATACCACCAAAATAAAATCACAAATGTATGAAAAATTTAGAAAAATTCTGAAGATGATCAAAAATGTTTCAGTGGAAGACAGAAATGTATGAATATACGCACAAATATATATATTACGTGCTGAAAATAAAGAAGCAGTTTTTCTATTGGCGGAAATATGGTGCTGCCATCTGTAGCGCACTTAAACGTGAATTCTAATGTATTAACCAATGACTTTGTACATATATACATGTATGTGTGTGCATGCGTATGTGTAGTTTCAACAGTACTAATATATATATTTTTAATATATAACATTAAAGAGAACTTTAATTTTCTGGACGTCAATTATCATATTATAAATCCAATTAACTCTTCTATTTGATTTCTGAAAACTGACAAATCTCATTACTCACACAAATCATCTGACATATTTCAATTATAACTTGGATTTCCTCTTGTTAACGCATAATTAAAAACTCCATCTATTCTAATAAACCATTGTCTGTAAGTATTTTAGCTCAGAAGTTTACCTCCTACAACATTTATCTTAATTTTGTGTTTTCATACATGAACAAAATTCTTCCTAATCACATATAATTAGTTTTCTCAATCAAAGTATACAGAAACAAAGGCTGCATTAAACGAAGTTTCAAGATGACGATTAAGATTTATATTTAGTTCCCATGTCTTTTTTATTTCTCCTATATTTAATACTTATAAAAGTGAAAAATAACCAATTAGATAAATACATGAATACAAACTTCAGAACAGAAACTTCAAACTATATTTTGAAACATTCTTTAGAACTAAAACTGTTAAACAATTACATTTTAAGAAAAAAATAAATAAAACAGACTTCAAGTGACTTTTTTTACTATTTTCAACCGGTATTTGAAGACTAAAATGATAAATCTAAAAGTTTGAAAAAAATCGAAAATCTTTTTTGTTACGAAAAAAAAAATTGTAATTGCCAAGCTCAAAAAATAAGAGAATGATTGAAGGGAATCCCAGTAGTAATAATTAAACAAGATGGAAATTTCTTGTGAAGCGTAAATAAGCTTCCTACAAATCCTACAAGTAAATGAGCTTCCTACGTAAGATAACGAAGATTTAATAAAATCACTCTCATAAATGAATCTCATAAAATATTAAATAGTTAATTACAATTAAAATGCGCACCAAACAATGTTCACCCTATAGGATTATGTAATGGAATACTTTTTTGTGGCCTTGTAAATCAATAACAAATGTTCTTTGCATCACAGATTATGCAATATGTATATTATATTATGTACTTTATAGATTCGTATCAATTTTAATTATGCGCAAATGAGTGTAACACCATTAAAATGCATTTTAAACATTTTCCCCCCATTGACCGCAATGTAACGGAATACTCTTGATTGTCCCTGTTACCGATCTATGCATCCGATTTTCATAAAATTTAAATGAATCGACAAAATTATGTAATAATTAGGTATTTTCAGTTTCAAATGATAAAAATGCATTTGACACTTTTATCCCCATTGATCGTAATGTAACGGAATAATTTTCATTGTCCCTGTATGGTCCTATATCCCCAGCGTAGATAATCGGACGACAAAAATAAACCAAACCAAACCATTGTTCCTGTAATTGATCTATGCATCCGATATTGATAAAATTTAAAATGACTCGACAAAATTATGTAATATTTATATATTTTAAATTTCAAACGATTCGGTTGGGTAGTTTTTGCATTGTTATATGCGGACGGACGGACTGAACTACAACTATACGTGCTACGTATTTACATAATTACGAACGCACCTAAAAAAGAGTCAAAGGGTATCGCTGTTTTAATGTTCTACGCGAAGTAAAGTAAAGAACATTGAAAGTGCAATGCGAAGTAAGCAAAAAATACTTAAAGTACCCGTGATGTGACACACGATGGTGGTGGTATTGCAAATTAAGGGAGTTGCAGCTTCAAGAGTTTTGCTTACATGGACGTTCAAACGAATTCTTTTATATTAGCGTCTCTGAGCATCAATTGTTTGCAGTGTAATTTTATTATTTGACACTGTTTTAAGTATATTCAAAAATAAATTTTATTGCAATATGTTAACTGTCGATACAGCACATTAAATATGAAACTGATAACAACTGAATAACTCTATGAAACTGTAAATATGCATAGCACTTGCATTAAAATCTTGTTTTAAAGTTTATAATTAATTTAGTATGACATTACTGCCGAAACGTTAGTGAAGGCTTACTATGGAGACACGAATTTTTTCAGTTTCTTTCTGTGTGTCTGTTTTGCAATAACCGCCACAAAGATCACCCTATTGACTCGAAATTAGGTGGGTACGTTGGTGAGGTACTCGGATTAAGTTGTATAGTTTTTTTTTCATTCGTTCGGAAAATCTAGAAAGGTTTTTTTTTCGCAGTATTGCTTTCCTATGGATTACTCTTAAATATCTTAGTGTGAAACGAAATCTAAGATGTTTTCTAACTTTTTTCAAAATTAATAAAAAGTTACAAATGCAAATTTAATGAGACCTCAGGGGTTTTCAAGGGGACAGAGCCCCTGAAGAAATGTATTTTTTTATCTAAAAGTTTATTATAGCATGCAGTTCATCAGAATTTTTTAATACCGTTGCATAGCAACATGATCAATTAAACGCATCTAATTTCTGAAACTTTCTACGTATTTTGTATTCATATGAATATTTATGTTATTTGAAAACTTTTAATTGCTTTTCGTATAAAGTTAAATATTACCGAAAATGGGGTGAAAAACAGTGATTTCCAGGGCTGACGTTGAGGCTCTTGATTTGCATATTTACTAGTTGTGTGCTATTGTTAATGTTTAAAGTTTATACATAGGTTTAATATTTATTTATAAATGTCACCTTTTTAAATTTTGTAACAATTAGAGCTTAAACATGTGTTGAATGCTGTATATAGGTGAGGCCGGGGCTAGTGGTAACATTTTCGACATTTTTTATATTAGACGTAAGATTTGAACTGAAAAGAAACATTTAGTGTATCATATCATTAGAGTAAGTCTTGCGTAACATATTTATAAAACTACTATTAACATTATTAACGTTTTTCATAACACAAAATGAATTCTGCGTAACCTCGAAATTTGTCACTACTAACCCCCGGTGCGGGGCAAGTTGTGACATGCTTGGGGCACATTGTGACACATAAATGACACATACAAATACATTGTAGCATATACAAATTATTTAAGAAAGACAATTAAATGGGATATGTTAAATCAAGAATGAGAAATGTATTCCTTTATAACGTTTTTAACACAATAAAACCCTTTCATGATTTAATAACATTGTAAATCAAATGAAAATAAAACAATTAAATCATTAACACTTGTAAACTCTTAATCCTTTATAAAGATACTTTTAGAGACACTTGGCAAAAAAATGTCTTAATCGGGAAAGAAATAAAAAGTAAGCCAACACTAATCTTTTGCCATATTGATCTTTGACTCGGGATCCTACTACAATGTGTAGGCCTATATCCTATATTTTTAATCACTCATTGTAAGCTTTTGTTTCAGCGTCTGATTTGCAGTTAATGCAAATATAATAAGGATCATTTTTGGTATATTTGACATTCACCCATAATTTACATGTCATGCATTGCAATTTTTCCGGGTCTAGAAAGTTTATATTGCTCCAAGCAAACTAGACATAAGTAATCATTAATTTTCGTCATCTTCAGAGCTATCCAATACTAGTTTCTCCCTTTTTTCAATAACCTAGGTTTAATTTTTTTTGCACTGCTTGGTCTTTCCATACAGCTTCTTATTTGCTTTTTCTTCTTCAGTTTTTTTTTTTTTTTTTTTTTTTTTTTTTTTTTTGCGTTCTTTTGCTTTTTGTTCTGGTCGAATTTTCTCTTTTACAGGTGTGGTTGTTAGAATGGTAAATTTCAAACATTTACGATTAGATCGCTTGCCTTTTTGAGGTCTTGCTTTAAGAAGTGATTTTATTTCTGTAAGACATACCATTGACACATTGCTATAATCAGTTGCCATAGAATCATGTAACTCAATGATATTTCTTACTTCTGAAGACGGTCCTGCAATCTCACCATCATTGAATTAAATTATTGCTGAAGTGCTTGTTTTACTATCAGTTACATATTTACATTTTTTACTGTCATTCTGGTCTTTAACGCTCTCATCTCCGATAGATATCTCTTTCAGTACGCCCCTTGTAAATTCGCTTCATTTTTCCTGAAATATAAAAACAATTTATGTTGGGGTAAGTAGCAACACTGTCACAACGTGCCTCTTAGACTTCGTCGCAACTAGCCCCACGCTACGCCATTTTGAATTTTATTCATTAGCTACTAAGAATGTATTTATTAAAAATACAACACATTGCTCAATGGTGCACAAAACAAGAATTTTAATATACACTTGTACAATTAAAATAAAATAAAAATATCAACGTTTCGCGCCGTCTTTTGCGGGCGTCTTCAGGAAAATAAGTTTGCTTCTTGATTGAGAGATAATATTTCTAACTGTTTTTGTCTTTTTAATAAATACATTCTTAGTAGTTAAAATTTTATGGTGCAATTGTCCAGTATATATTTATTTGTTTATTCATTAGTTTCCAAAATGTAGACATTATTAACAAATGAAGTACATAGAATAACAGCTCAAAATATTAGCATTTAAAAAATGCAAGGGAAGTTTACATACCTCAGTATTGCTAGTGGCAATGACGATTGAAATGTAGGTCGCAAAATTCATTTTTACGATAGAAAACAAGATCAACATTTTTATCTCGAAAACAACGAGACAAAATAAAAAATTCAAAAAATATGCAGCACATTGAGAAAATTAACCTCTTCACTCACATGAAGCGACAGGTTCTGCAACAGGTTCAATCAGAAAGCTCGATGGCACAACTTGACCCTGGCACAACTAACTGTTAAAAAAACTGCACTGTTAAAAAAAAGCTTCAAAATCTTTAAAAGATTTTTAGCTAACTTCTCTATCAATTTTTATTGGGCATTTATATTTAAAGACTAAATTTGTGACAGTGTTATTTGCGCCACTATTTTCATTGAAATGACTTCAGAATGGCATCGTTTGTTGTCATGATGACTGTTAATGGTTTTATTTTCTATCCTGCAATAATTTTAAACTTATCTATTTTAAGCTAAACGCGTTTTCTTTACCTTTTAACATTTTGGCATTGCCTATCGAATGCCAAGATTAAGGAAAGCAACCAATCCTTAACATGTTAAGCAATTCTGTACTCGTAGGACACTTTATAACGCAGTTATAATAATGGGATAAATCTGCGATTGTGTTAATGATACCATTATTCTTATTCTCGAAAAGATAATTTTCATATAAGCATCAGTAATAATCAAAATGACCACAGACGATTTTCATTTTTCGACATTGCCAAAATATGAAATTTATTTTTCTTTTCACTAAATGCATTTTTTCTATATTTTTATTTCTTTCGGTAATGTTTTTTTAACCCTTTATCTACCGAAATATGAATTCATGAAAATTTTACAATATAAAGTAGGGGGAATTGAAGCACATTGATACAGTTGCACAGTAAAAATTTATATTACTTTTTTGCATCGTAAAAACTTTTCAAAACATAACATAAATATATATTTAATAATTTTTATTATCAATGGAATCTATAAATGGCATGTTAACGCAAAATAAAATTATTTAAGTTCTCACTTTTGTACATTTCGTACATTTCTGATGCAAGTTAATTTTATGTAACACGTAGCTTGTTAAATCACGCGCTATAAGAAACAAATTTCTATTTTGTTTAGTTCTACTATGTGTTAGGTTCCATTCAGTCCAATAGCCCTTTTTAAATATTTCTTACATACATGAAAAAAATGTAAAGTTGTGTATCTTGTACAATACATCAGATCAGAAGAGGTAATGCAGCATTTTTGTCTGGATATTAATTAGACAAACACAATTTATCTCCACTTTTATCAAATACAGGGTTCGAAAACCTCGAAGGATTCGAAGTTTTTCAAATGTTTCAGCACCAGAAAATTCCTAAAGTATTAGTTGGTATGTCTGAAGACAGATTTTTTTTAATTAAAAAAAGTTAATATCACTTTAAAAAAAATCTGGTATAATTGCATTGTTGGATATGATTCATTATTTTTTTCAAGTTAAAAGAAATAGATTTAAAAATGTGTTTTGTTTCTCCGCTAATCTCAATTATTTTTACTTTTCAAGAAATTATTCTAGTTAAAAGACAATTGTAAGACTTGAAAATAAAATATTGAGGAACTATGCAATACTACTTAGAAAAACAAAAAGCAAATTTTTAAAAAATAAATAAATCGTAGTTTTATAACTTTATATAAAGCAGGAAGTTCGTACCTGTTTTATGACCGATTCCCAAACCACAATTATACTATTATATACAGAGGATTATTGAGGATGAATTAAATATCAATGTACGCTATTTTCGAACATGTTTGTGCAAACATAATGCCATAGTAATTATCTGAATTAATAATAATATCAATATTACATTTTAGCTTTAAAAATTTTAATTATGGCAAGCTACAATCAAAGATTAAGCAAACAAAACCTAAAATTTATTTAAAAATAGTCAGAAGTGGCAATCTCAATTTCTTTTTTTTATCTCATACCCGTTAAAACTTCCCGAAAAATGAAACACAGCAGCATCACCTGTTAAGTAATTTACACCAAAATCTCATCTACAACAACCTATTTAATGCTCTAACTGAATCTGAAATTTTATTATTATTTGATTATTATTTGATTAGTATTTGAGATAGATTTATCTCAGAAATAGTAAAAAAAAACTGGATAGAAGCGCCATTTGTTGAGCGATTTACTCCAAAAGCTAAAAACTATTAATTAATATCAGGGGCTAACTGACTTTGAAGTTTGATGAAAATTCGTGCAACCGTTCATCAGATAGAGCTATTGCGATAATCATAAATAATGAAGTATAACAGTACCATCTGTTGAGCCATTTACTCCAATATCAAGAAAATACTAATTTATATCAGGGACTAACTGAATCTGAAGTTTGATGAAAATTTTTTCATTAATTTCTGAGATAGCTGTTGAGATAATGATGAATATTGTCGCATGGCTGCGCCACCTGTGCGGGATTTACACCAAATCGAAACAAAAACCATATTATATATGGAATCTGAATGACTAATGGAATCTGAAGTTTTGTGATAATAGAACTCTGAAAGTTATAATGAAAAAATTTGGTAAAATTTGGGACCATTTTTATAAAAACCTTAATTACTTTGCGAGTGTGCATGCTATTTGCATAAAAATGAACACAGTGTATTACAATAAGGCATTCAATCATAATCTAGAGTTTGAGCCCTTTTGCTACGTTAGTTTTGACAGGGTTATTCAAAAGATATTCATTCTTTTTTAATTTGTTGACGGTCCCCTATGGAGTTTCGGTAAAAAATCTTCACGGAGATGTATGACGTATACTATTATATTTATACACGAAGAGTTTCGAGATGATTCCTCGTGTATTTTTCTAGATATTTAGTAAAATGTCTAAAATCGCAACTGTCCCATAATCAATGGCAATATAGTGTATAAAGTGGCTGCATAGAAAAATATCCATTGCTTTATTGTCGATGCAACCTTCTAACTTTTTTTAAGCTTCATTTTATTAGAGTAGAAAAATATTATTCGTTAATGTATTTCTAAAACCAATAATTATTCATATATAATATTTTTTTATTTTTTTAAGTTTAACAATTATATAAATCTTTCTTTTAAATTTTTTTATTTTCCATCTTCAAGTTAAAATATAAATAATAACTTTTACATTAAACTAAGCTAATCTTCTTTAGCGCTCTTACTGTCCGTCATACAAGTTTTATAGTTCTTTTCTATTGGAGCAGAAAAATATTGTAAGGTATTTTAAGATATTATAAGATTTCTTTTATAATTAAATAAACAATTATATCAAGAAGATACCGTTTATTTTATAACTTTTTCTTGAGTGGTTTATCTCAGAATGCTTTTTCGATAGTATTTTTGACAAAAAATGAGTAATTAAAAATAAGTATTTGATAATAAAATATATTGTAGATTAGTTATAATTTTGTTTTAATAAATACTGAAAGATTTATTTTTAAATTTTGTTATTTGTTTTACAAACGATTCAATAATTTTTGAGTTAGAAGTATCAGCAGTTGCCATATAATATTTGAAAAATATATGGTAAAACATTATTGGATATTTATTTAGAGTTTAGTGATTCTCAAAATGTCAATTTTTTGAAAGATTAATAGTCATTCTAAAATTACCACAATAAAAATTACTCGTGATTTTACAAAAACATATACTTTGCTGGCTCCTAAGAAGATTTTTACATGATGGAAATAATAATTTTCTGATAATTTTAGCGAACAATCACATGTTCTTTTTATTTAAAAAGAATAAAAAAGGAATATTTAAAAAAAGGTAAGGAAATATTTAAAAAAAATTAAATTAAAGACGATCATATATATATATATTTTTCTTAGAACTATAGAAATATCCAACCCATTGGTGTTTTCAAGAAAAGTGATAACGAATTAAAAAAGATTACTTTTTTCTGAATATTTGTCAATTCTGTTATAGTCTGATAATATATAGCATCTAGAGTCGTAATTGTTTTTAATTATATTATTTAGTTATAAATGTGAAGTAATACAATATTATCATTCAGATGGTATAATCTGATTGGTAAAATCGTTTTATTGAACTGGTTCGTGTTATTTCGGCTTGTAAGTAGATGATTGATATTCTATAATTTAGAATTAAAGAATAATTTGTGAAATTAACTTAAAGAATATTTCCACAAAAAGCTTTTAACTGAGCTTGAAAACTAAAGAAAGGAAGTTTCAAAGACGCATAATAATATTTAATAGGAAAAGCAATAATCTGCTGCATCGGGTTAGAAACATGAAATATATTTTGGAGTAAGATTATAAATATCTTTCAGAAAAAATATGGACCAGTTTTGTCATAAAATGACTCAAGCGTATAATTATTACCTTTTTAATTGTTTTATAAACTTTCAGTCGAGTTTAGATTTTTTTAAATGTAAATAAAGGTTTAAATGCTAATATGTGATTTTTATCACATTGCATATAAACTTTTTACACAAAACTTAGACACAATACGGATCGCCGTTCTATCTCCCGAAATAATCGGACATCTTTGTGTTGCTTGCACTGTGACGACCATCAAATGTAGAACACTCAATGTAGTATCAAATGTATCAAATGTAGAAACGAACAACATTTATTAACATCACACAATAACATACGGACACCTTAAAACAGAAGTTGAATACATTTACAAGAATATTATTATTATTGTTCCACTAGAACAATGCTTCTTCGCGACACACGAAGAGAGATTTTGGACTTCCTCCAATCACACCACGGCTCCGACTGCCCGAACGCAGTTCTCTTTTTCCGTCGAGGGCGTGTCACTTGGCAAGAGTCTATCTCTTATTTGGCGACGTCAACCATTGTTTTTTTTTTAAGTCAAAGTTTGAATTGTGGAACCTTACATGTCCCTTCGTAAAGAGCACATAGTTCTCCTTAGAGACTATGCTGCTAAGGAATGTTTTTAGCATATTTCACACAACTGTAAGTAAGTTTATTTTTAGTTAATTTTCAAAAACCATAGAGTAATTTTTTAAGCATATTTCACAAACGTAAAAGAAGAACTCGTTCGCTAGCCCAACATTTAATATTTAAATGAACCAATATAAATGTATGTATATACAATAATATTAATACTAATAACTAGATACAATATGAAATATTCAACATGAAATATCATAATGAATAATAATGCATTATTTACACAATTACTTTATATGTTTCCCTAGGGGAACCTGGAAAGTGCATCAGCATTACCATGTTTGCTTCCTTTCCTATAAGTAATTTTCAGGTTGTATCTTTGGAGTGCTAAAGCCCACCGTGCTAGTTTGGCACCATGTGGCAAGCCCTGGGTAAGGTAAGAAAGAGGATTATGATCTGAAACCACTTCAACTTGCAATCCGAAGATACAAGTATCAATTTTTTGAAGCGCAGCTAAAACGCTGTAAGCCTCTCTTTCTATAGTAGACCACCTGGTCTGGCATGGGGTAAGCTTTTTGCTGTAAAAAGCTATAGGATGCTCCTTCCCATTCTCATCTAACTGTCATAAACACGCTCCAACGGCCGTAGCGGAAGCATCGGTATAAAGCTGAAAGGGTTTTTCAAATTGTGGAGTATATAAAGATGGCATTTTAACTAACTGTTCCTTTAGTTTTTGGAAAGCTTTTTCTTCCAACTTTCCCCAGGGGATATCTTTGGGAACTCTCTTTTTCGTCAGATTAGTCAAAGGTAATACAATATTCGCAAAATTCGGAATGTAGTCTCTATAATAACTTGCTATCCCCAAAACCGTTCGCAATTCTTTCTTGTTAGTAGGTACCGCTAATTTCTTCATAGCTTCCACCTTTTCAGGGTCCGGGGCATGTCTTCCTGACCCAACTATATCCCCTAAAAATTTTACTTCTTTCTTTCCAAAATCGCATTTTTCTAAATTAACAGTAAGACCTACTTCACGAAGAGTTTGTAAAACTGCACTAATATGTTTCAAATGGTCTGCCCATGTTTTTGAGAAAATTGAAACATCGTCAATGTAGGACCGACAGTAATCATTATGCGGAATCAGAACTTTATCCATTGACTTTTGAAAGGTGCTACCAGCATTCTTCAGGCCGAATGGCATGACTCTCCATTGGTAATGGCCAGAGTGAGTTACGAAGGCAGTATAATGTTTGCACTCTTCTTTCATGGGAATCTGCCAATATCCCTTAGTAAGGTCAAGTACGGTGATTATTTGTGCTTTCCCTATTTCATACAGCAGTTCATTAGCATGTTTCATGGGGTAAGCATTTGGAATAGTAAAACTGTTTAGTAGTCTGAAGTCAACACACAACCGCACGCTGCCATCCTTTTTAGCAACACACACTAACGGATGGGCCCATTCACTATCGCTTTGTTCAATGAGTCCAGTTTCTAGTAGCTCTCGAATTTGACGATCTACTTCATTTTGGAAGGCTATAGGAATTCAATACGGTCGAAGTCTTTTCGGTGAACAATCAGGTGTAACCTTAATCACATGCCCTTCGACTTTCGCCATTCCAGGTTTAGTATTGAATATGTCATGGTATTTACAAAGTAAGTCGCTTAGATCATGCCGTTGCTTAGCATCTAATGGGCTGGTCATATCCCGGACATGTTGCTCTACTTCACTTTTATTGACAGTCATTTTCTCGGTTGGAGCAGAATGTAATTGTCCAAAATCTTTATCCTGTTCAAAAACAAGACCTATGTGTTGGACACGAGCCACATATGGTCGAATTTTATTGAAATGTAGTTCTTTTCTTGTACCATCATCAAATTCAACAATGGCTGAATGTGGCCTGCTCAAATGAACCACAGTCGCCGGCCCTGACCAAGTTTTCAATAGCTTATGAGATGATGTTGGTAGCAGGATCAGAACCCTGTCACCTACTTGAAAGGTTTTTTCTCGAGCTCTCAAGTTATACCTTTGGGCATAACTTTGTTGATTTAGCAAAGAATGAGAATTGCATTCTCATTTGCAATTCTATGAGCGTTTTCTATATTCTCTCTTAACTCTTCTAAATATTTTTCGACAGACCTAGAAGCCGTTGTAGGTATCACTTTCTCACCTGTCCAAATTTCTTTAAGTAATGCGGTCGGTCCCTTAGGAATTCGTCCATACACTAATTGGTATGGAGACACACCAGTCGTGCAGTGAGGAACTTCTCTATACGCAAATAAGAGATGCGGAATGTGGATATCCCATTGATTTCCATATTCCTGAACATTTTTGTTCAGCATATTCTTTAAAGTTCTGTTCCATCTCTCCACAGCACCCATGCTCTCGGGATGACCCGGCGTTGAAAATCTTGGTGATACTCCTATTAAATTTATAAAAGCTTCGGTCAGTTCTGCGGTAAAATTTGGACCTTGATCTGTACATATCATTCTAGGGAAACCAGTGCGGCTGAAAATTTGCATCAATGCATTGCACGTAGTTTTAGCGTTTATATTTCTAGTCGGTATTGCTTCTGCCCATCTGGTACATAAATCAATCGCGCAAATGATATATTTGTGTCCTCTTCTGGAAGGAGGTTCTAAGGGGCCAATGCAATCTACGCTCCACACTTCAAAGGGGTATTCTGGCCTGGTAATTGGTTGGATCGGAATTCTATCTCGGTAAGTTTCAGTTCTTCTAACTTGACAAGGTTTGCAACTTTCACAAAATTTCCTGACATCATTTTTGATAGTCGGCCAAAAGAATGAGTACTTTATTTGCTCTTTCGTTTTCTTTTCACCCAGGTGTCCAGCCAGGGGAATTTCATGGGCAACTTTCAATACGAAATCTCGCTTGCTGTAGGGTAACACCACTTGCTTTATTTTTTCGCCACACACCCATTCAGAGTGTAACAACAGTCCATCATCTAACTCAAATCCGTTTCTCCGTTCTTCTGCAAGCTTCCAAATATTTGTTAAGGATTCATCTTCCCGCTGTAGCTTTATAAACTCTGATCTACTTTCTTTACAACCCTCTTCTTCACTGGAGATAGCAGGACTTTCTATCTCAAGTGCTTCTTCTTCATCATCACTCTTCACAATTTCATTCAGGCTGTAGCTTTGTTTCTGTTCATCTTCTTGCACAGGAGGGGAAGTCACGGGTTGACATTCTTGAATTCCATCATTTAGCGAGTCAAACGCTGTAGAACATATCAGCATATCGCTTACCAATCTTTTGGATACCGCACATACGACAGGGACTTCTCAATGTCGCGAGTCATTTATTTTCATTTTAAAAACTACTAACGGGGCTGTTTCAGTTGATCCAAATGCACATACTAGTTTTACAGTTCCTTCACCATCGCCTTCTTTAATAGGAACCAGGTCGTGTCTTATGACTGAAATTTGAGCCCCTGTGTCTAAAATGCCGTTAAGAATCGTAGAACCACATTTCAATTCTATTTCCTTCAGTTCATCACACTTCACAGAATTTGCCTTGAGAGGAAATGACATAGGCACGGTAATTCGAGCAGTCAATACCTCTTTATTCTCTATGACTTTTTCTGTAGTGATCGAATTGCTACGAACATTTTCGATTCTGCCCCGATTTCCTTGGCTATTATTCTTAGGACAAGCTCGTGCAAAATGCGTTGGATCACCACATACGAAGCATGTGACTTTAGATATTCTAGGACCCCTGTCCCTTTGATACCCTCCTTGGTATTTTGTTCTGTCAACTTGCTTGTCATTTCCGCCTTATTTGGTTACACCTGCTAAATGATTATTTTTATTGCCTTCGAACCTTTCCTTGAATTTACACTTATTTTTCTCTTCTGATTGCCATCGGGGAACATCCTTTGGCTTTTTGTGCACTGGATTATTCTTCAAACCGTCCTTCAAACTTTCGTATTCATCAACCTTTTCTTCGACCTCCAAAGGATCAATCATTTTATTCCATTGGTCCAAGAAATGTTCTTTTATGTCGTTTGGTAGTCTGCGTTTAAGTTGGTCCGCAACCAGTAGTTTCTTTAATTGGTCGAAATCCTCGACTTTTAATTCATTTATCCATTCGTTAAAATAACTATTCAATGCATGACAGTAACTCCTCCAAGATTCTTCTGGCCCCTTTTGATGTCGGAAAAATAGCTGTCTCAATTTTTCAGGATTCAGTTTGTAGCGTTTAAGCAACATTTCTTTTATGAAATCATAATCATTGGCTCTCTCAGGAGGCTCCCGGGCTATATTGTTAGCTATCTCGGTTGGTAAAAGTCCTAATAAATATGCCACCCATTCGGTTTTTGGTACACATGCCATTGCCGCCCGACGTTCAAAGTTTACCAAATACAATTGCATTTCGTCTACCTTTTCATCGTACTTTGGGGTTACCTGCATCAGCTGTACTTTAGACCTTGTTTCATACGAATTTTCCACTACTTCACCCAAATGTACGTTATTCCCCAATATTTCCAAGCGTTTTAACTCAATCTCATGGGCTCGCTCCTCTGTTCGGATTCGATCTTCTCTTTCTTTTTCCCGAATTCGTTCTTCATCTTCTTTTTTCTCGCGCCGGAGTCTGTCTTCTATTATTCTGCTCAAAGAAACTTTGGCTTCATCTTCAATGAAATTCCCACTGTCAACGATTAGCTTTCTAATTTCAGCCCTCGTTAGATCTGAGTTAACTTTTAACCCCAGTTCGGTGGCCAGTTCGACCAGATCCTCCTTGCGACCCTTACCCAAGAAAGATGGTGCCATTGTAACCCGGAAAAAGAAACGAAATCCCACTAATTGTAATAATCAGTAACAGTGTAATAACCCCCAAGAGTTATTCATTCCCTTCAGGAAACATATTTACAACCATGACGATATAACCTATCGCTCAAATAATAATTTATTTCATTTATTTACTTCTACTCAAAAAAAATGCAGCATAAGTAACCAAAACTTAATACTTTATCAAAAAAAATTTTTTTTTAATAAAATAGTTCTAGAAACCATATTCATCAATAGTATATCACAACACAATAGTATATTCAATAATCAATCGTTCGATTTCGTTTTCATCACCCAACATAATAAAACAATTCTACAATATCTAAGTGTACAAATATTTTCTCAAAACAATTAATTTTATTAATTAATTACTCTTAATGAACATTTAATAGTGTTCACAATACCCCCCAAAAAAATCACAAACCTTAAGAACATTCAATGTTGTCATAACACTACACTCGTATCATATATTTCACAACAACAACATAAAAAAAACAACCGAAAAAAAATAATATGTATGTATATTTTGTTTGTTTTCTTAAAATACTATCAATATAATTATATTTTTTTTCTTTAATCACCCTGTATACAGAAACGAAATTACAAATAAAAAAAAATTCTTTACTACCAAGAGTATAATTTTTTGGCAACCATTCAAAATTCATAAATGAATTTTCCTTTATTCATTTCTTATAACACTCTATATACGTTTACATTATTGAAATCATAACGTCGGTTGCACTACAAGAGAGAAAGAAAAAAAAATGTTTCATAAAAGAATTCTCTCATAACACTAGTTTCGATTCACCGAACTTAGACAATGAATGCAAAAAAAAATAATAAAAATATGTACATATATATATATATATATATTATCCAATCTATATCAATAACAATTGAACACAACCAATTTCTATTACTTCCTTTAATCAACGGTACTCCGTTGCAAAAACCAACCAATAATTATTTTATTTTACCCTTTTAACACTTCTGAAATAAAAATTCCTATTCCAGCCATTTGTTCCAAATTACTTCATCAGTAACACAAACAAAAAAAAAATCATTTTCGAGAACAATATTTCGTAATTGTCAAATGGATAATATTCTAAAGTACAATTTATCGGCTAAACAAAAACACATTTTTTTTTCAATTTAATGATTATGAAAGATATTTTTC
Source organism: Maratus speculifer (assembly GCA_964019185.1). Lineage (NCBI taxonomy): Eukaryota > Metazoa > Arthropoda > Arachnida > Araneae > Salticidae > Maratus > Maratus speculifer. The sequence continues at coordinate 790,543 of OZ025289.1, read as the reverse complement.
ATTTGCCGAGAAAATAATAACACAGAACCTACTATTTATTCTCAATTCTTTTTATTTCATTTTTCATTCACTAGAAAGAGAAAAGGGATTTTTTTTTAAATTTATTATGTTTTTCTGTATAATACCTATATGGGATACCTATATATATACTTTTTACCTATAAAGATATATATTTTTCTATTGAGCTAACGATACGAGAACTTCTTACCTGTAGGTTCATAATCCACTACGCTGCGCCAATACGGATCGCCATTCTATCTCCCGAAATAATCGGACATCTTTGTGTTGCTTGCACTGTGACGACCATCAAATGTAGAACACTCAATGTAGTATCAAATGTAGAAACGAACAACATTTATTAACATCACACAATAACATACGGACACCTTAAAACAGAAGTTGAATACATTTACAAGAATATTATTATTATTGTTCCACTAGAACAATGCTTCTTCGCGACACACGAAGAGAGATTTTGGACTTCCTCCAATCACACCACGGCTCCGACTGCCCGAACGCAGTTCTCTTTTTCCGTCGAGGGCGTGCCACTGGGCAAGAGTCTATCTCTTATTTGGCGACGTCAACCATTGTTTTTTCTTTTTTTTTAAAAAAGTCAAAGTTTGAATTGTGGAACCTTACAGACACCATACTCATTTTATAAAATATTAAACATTAAAAACTACTGTGGACCCATATACAGGATGTCGCCGAATGCCGTGTACAAACTCGGAGAGGAGGTACAGAACATCGTTAGGAGTCATAACTAAATAGGAAAGCATGGGTGTAAACATAAACTTAACAGGTTAAACAGATACAAAGACAGTAAAGCCACAACGCAGAATGTAGTGTAAAATGATTTTTTACATAAAAAACAATAATAAATAAAAATTGAGACATAAAAGCATTACAGGAGATGTTCGAAATAGCGACCACAGGCAAGTAAGTACGTATGACATGGATTGGATATTTTCGAATAACTGGCGCACTTCACGGATCGTAATGGCTGCGATGGATATTCGTGCAACAAAATCTATTTCAGAATTCGCAAGTATGTCGTACAAAAGGCTCTCCATTCAGAACAAAATTATCAGAAGATAAATCAGGTTATCTAGGAGGACAATGGACGGAATCACTACACCCAATTTACTTGTTTCGGGGTGCCCGATCCAAATGGCCATTCCTTAATTCACCTTTCATAATAAGGGGAGCCATAATAAGGTGGCTCCACTTCCAGCAGAAATCACATGCGGCGCCGAGCAGGAGCGGGAAATTCGGCAAGCCAATCAAGAAACCTGAATTTAAAAAAGTAGTCCATCAGCAACACTGTACCAACCTTGAGAGCATCATTTATCAATTTTTGCTCATGCTTTCCTATGTGATTATGATTCCTAATGATGTTCTCTACCTCCCCTATAAGCCTGTGCGCAATAATCGGGGACACCCTGAATTGATATCTTTATTGTACCGCAATTAGAATTTCTTATTACATAAGTTTCATCATACAATAAACCCAAAGTAAATCAGAAAATACATTATTTTAAGTACATACTGTTATTTCGTTCTTGTTATTTTTGTTATTACTGAGTTCTTGTTATTACTGATCTTAGTTCCTATGCAAACTGTTTCTTAATTCCTGTGTTTAAATTTGACCCAATATCTAAACAGCCACGAAATTAAGTACTAAAACATACAGATTTTTACAATAGCTCAACTTCTTGTAACGTTCTCTTGATTAAAAGTAAAAATAAAAACACCCTACTTAAATTAAAGGCACCAATAACTAAAACAGTAATTACCCTTTAAAACAGCATCTCACTTTTCTCCAATTACACTTCCAGCATGACATTCTAATTAACTCTGTGCAATTATTTTTTTAACTAATAAGTAATCGGCTAAATTACTCAAGTAACATCTTTTTTACCATTCTGATGACTGGAAATATAATATATGTCTGTTTGATACTAAGTTCATTAAAGTATGCTTCAAAAATAATACTGCTAAGTCTTAATCATTCATGAGATGTCATTATATAAGTTTGTGAAAAGTATTTAATGGAAACTTCTTCTAAATCAATTTTTATCTTAGAAATGCTTTATTATTATTGCGTTTAAGAAATACAGCCAGCAATATAAAACACATGAAATATCTTTCAGATATTTCTTTGAAAATAATGTGATAATGTGATGATTGAAGTCTGTGTAAAAATTGAGTAGACTTTTATTAAGTCATTTTCTTGGCATCCATAAATTAAAAAATAAAACTGAACATTACATGAATTTGAGCCACTACATTGAAAACATGCTCCTTTAAAAAGAATTAAAATGTTAGACCTTAAAAAAAACTGTCATTATCCTGGCATACTAATCGTATAAAAACTAACTTTTTATTTAAGTTCTTCCAAACGTAGCAATTTTACATGCAATAGATACATGAATATAGAGTTTCCCATAGTTTTATATAATAATTTTATTGCTCTACAGGGTAATTAAAAAAACGTGGACAAATTGACATAAAAAATCAGGCATACGACAAGGATAAAAAATCATACAGGAACATAGGGCCGCAAACCACATTTTGAGTCACAAATGCAGAGTGTTTCATCCTAACTTAATTTGGAATGGCGTTAATAAATCTCAGAAAACTGAAATATATTATAGAAAACATTTAACAGACGTTCTGACTTTTCTTTTAAATGTGATAACACCAAACAAAAGTGGTAGAAATTTGAATTATGCGCACCAAAAATATGCACTTGGCACCTCACATTTTGGAAAATTCATTTAGAAACATCATATTTCGAAAATAAATTTATACCTTAAAATTTTAAGTTTTCTTCAAGGGATACTTTCAATAACTCAGCTGATCAAAATCTAACATTTTGTCACTCTCCCAGCCAATTTGTAAATGTGTGGAAGCACCGGATCGAATCAAGGTCTTTGACACAACGTGCCAATGTTCTACCACAAAATCGCTCAGATGATGCAAAGTATCGCAGTTTTAAATGTTTTTTTTTCTTGGAAAGACTGGCACCGCAAAGCAGAATGGGATTTTTTTGTGGTCCTCCAACTCCGATGCGAGCACAAAACGAATGAGTATTCTTATTGATGAAACGGAATAAGCCTATACACATACATTCTTTTATAAAGTTTTGTATAACATTCCACACGTTTCTCAACTAATATGGTTGAAATTTTGAATTTATTCTTTTTTGTGTGCGTTCATTTAGACAAGTTGGATAAAGTATAAAAATTAAATTACTATATATTTTCTATAAAAAATTAAAAAATTATATGAATATAGATTTATATGAAGGTACAAAATTTTTCGACACAATAAAATCAGCTGTATTCGAACAGTAGTCCTCCCATTCTGAAGTCTGATCTCTGCCAACGACTCCTTGAACAGACTTCCGCAATATTTATTGATTCTCTGCCACACTTTCTGGCCGACTACAAAACCTTTTAAAAATAATTTAAAAGTTGATTCAATACGTCGATCAATTTGTAAAAGAATTTATGCAGCTCTTATTGCACTGATATTAATAAAACTACAGCCCTAACCTAATTATCATTTTGAAACTATCATGTTGGCACACTTAAACACACCAAACACATATATCTTAATTTTAACACTTTTCTTGTACTATATGTTTTGAAAGTAAAAATTACAATTTTCTTTTGCACATAAAACTTTTAAATGAAAAATATAAACCTACACTAGGACATCGAATTTATTGTCGAATACATCCTTTTTTAAACTAAATATTTATCAGATAATTTACACAAATAAAATCTGACATGAATTTTCATTATTAAAAGTGACTCTTTGATGAAAATTCGTTAATAAACATCTCAAAATATTTATTTGAAATGTCTCAAACACTCTAATCTCACAATTATCAAAACTAATTTTGCGAGAAATTGCGTCAAAAACATCCGTAATTAACTTCTAGTTTTTACAGTTAACGCCCACTACTCATTTATCTAATTGATCAAAAGTTTAATTACGTAACAACTTCCATGATATTCCAAGCGTTCGAATCATCAATACTGTCTGACTGATATCCTGAAACAAATTTACTGTAATGTCTCAATTATTACTTGTAATTAACAAACGTGTTTAGGAAAATTGTTGCTTAAGTTATTTTTTTCCTTTGAACATTGTGTATTAATCAAGATTATGTGCGAAAACAATGCATCTAATGCGAAAATTTTAAATTATATGTGAATGAAAATAATTACCCGTTAGTAAAGTATTCCCAACTTGAATGATATTTCCATCGTTATAGACTAATTGACGACTAACAATTCTTTCTTTAACTAACTATTTACGAGTGAAGTTGCGGAAATAACATATTTCAATCTACTCATTGGCAGTAATAACACTGTCTCTTTGATGTAAACGCAATAAAAATATGTTGAAACAAACGTTTCTAAAATGTCTTATTCATTCGTGTGGTATCATTATGCATAATTGTTAAAGTTATTTAAAAATATCTCCTTGAAAATCAATTTTTAATTTTGAAACATTGTGACACTTTTTAATTTTACTATATCACTCTTTATTTAAATAAACACACACAAGTTTCGTGAGTATTATGTTGAATTAAAGAGTTTCCTTGAAGCGAACGAATTAAAAGTAACTAACTGTTGCTAGAAATAATTGAAATCAACTGATATAAGTTATATTGATTGCACAGGCTTGGGAAGAAGAATTATTTCTTAAAAAACAAAGGCATTCAGATACAAGGCGTACAAATATTCCTCATATATATTTTTCCCATTTTAAAGGGGCAACATTTAGTTTTGTTATAAATATTATCTAATGGCTTTTGCAATAATTAATTGCAATAATTGAAAAAAAATTAATACTAACTAAATTAAAAACGATCTGGATTAAAAAAGTTTTTGTTATATACACATGGATACCTAAGTGTTTTGTCTAAAAAAATCTCTGGATTCCAAATCAAATTAGTCCATAGCAAAATGTGTTAGTGAACAAAAACATTTCAGGTAACTCCATTACAGCTACATGATATAGGAGAACATTCTAGCAAGGGAAGTAAATTTCTCTAATGGAAGTTGCGTGAATTCTTTACTCAGTTGACAGATACACAAGATGATCTGTTTAGTACTTGGCTTATACGAATTAATGCATATCTTATATTAAGTATTATATAAGGATTTTCAAATCCAGCGAACATATATTTTCTAAAAAAGTTTACCCGTTCTGTCCTTTTATATACAGTGAGCAACAAAAGTATTTGCACGCAGACGATTTTTTGCTTAAGTAATCATAGAAAGCAAATTTGATACTATTCTCTTAATTGTTCATTTATTTAAATAAGAAGAAAATAAAAATAACTACCCAATTTCCTTAAACAGTAATATTACACATTTTAAAACATAAATTACTATTTTCTCATACGTAAAATGCATTTGCACACGAAGCATTGGCTGTTAAAAAAGGCATTAAATGCGAACATTATCAAATGTTTAGCATATCAGACCCGCAGTACATTAGCCCCGCACATTAAAGTCACGTGATATATTAAATGGAGCAGGGATTCTGGGGAGTTTTTGCTTTAATGACGCAAAAAACGTGTGAACCGTTTGTTGCTACCCGTGATAGGATTATATTTCTTAACAATTCTGGACTAAGTTACCGAGGAATATATAAAAAAAAATAAAATCTAAACTTTTCTGGTGTTCTTTATGTAATTAAGAAGAAAAAAGAAACTAGTTCGACAGTAAATAAGCCGCGAACTGGGTGTCTAAGAAAGCTAAATACCAGGCAAAGAAGAGCCAATCTTCAAAAAACCCTTTTCTAAGTGCTTGAGAATTAGCTATTAATGTCGCTTCAACGTCGAGAACAATAATTACACCACAATCAATTAGAAATATTCTTCATTATGCAAATATTCGAGGAAGTGCTCCTCGAAAAAAAAAAACATTTATTAGTGAAACAAGTGTTTGTAAATTAAAAGAAACTCAGACTGCTTAAATCAAAAATTACATAAGTCAGTTATAGACTGTATATGTTGTATACAATCGTTTTAAAGTAACAAAAGTTTCATAATGAAGAAAAGCAAAGAGTTTCAATGTATGACACTTTAAATCAATTTGTATTTATCTTTGGATATATCTTTCCATTTCTAGATATTATTTTAGACTAATGATAATATCTATTGATTTCAAGTTACTTTTCCTATTCAAAGAATCAATTTTTAGGATCTTCCGATTTTAGTAAATAAATGTATATTGCAGGAACCATTATAATTTCTACGGTTAAATATTTGAAAAGACGTATTGTTGTTACTCATTAGAAGAGTGTTGTTCTTGCTAATTTAAATTGATTCTGTATCAGATACAGAGGTTGATTTGAATAGCACATTGCAACACATGACTTTTAACATATTTTCAATTCCATGAGTTCACAATAATTATTCAGTAAAGCTTGATGCACTAAAAATAATAAATAATGATAATTCTATATAAAACACCTTTCTTCTAAAAAGATAATTGTAAAAAAAATATGTTTACTAATACATTCAGCCTTTTTTTTTAGTAAAAATATAATTCGTTGTTCAGGAAGTTATTTTACATGAATTATTCAAAAGGAAATAAGAAACTGCACATACCGAACTCAAGTGCACAAAACAATGACATTCGAAAAATTTTGAATTTCTTTTACGAACAGAATAAAGTGAAAAAAAAACTTGGCAAAGTCATTGAGAATGACTTCAATTCTGCAAATGCGTCTCTTAGTGAATATTCATAACATTTTTTTCATTTAATACAAGGAAACGGTGCTCTTCACGAAATACAACAGAAAGAATTTATGTGCAAAATCTATTACAGATCAAGTTTATTTTTATTTATTATTATTATTATTATTATTTTACAAATTTGTTTATTTTTTAATGTTCTAAATCTGAATAATTTTCGATAAATCAAGTAATGTCGACCGCAAATAATGAAAGACATTCTCATTCTTTAAATTAACAATTACATAAGTAAATGATAGATTATATATGAAGATCATAGAAGCCAAGGGCTGCAAGTAACAAACTTGAAAAAAAAATGAGCTAACAAGGAAGGTCTCCATAGGGCATATTCCGAAAAATCTGAAAAAATTACAGAATGCTCTTCTTAGGAGGATATATCCGTTTATAAAAAAAAATTCGGCGGAACCACCGTAGCACTCTCCGTAAAAATGCAAATTTCGTTATTTGGCATTTTATCATCGGTTGGCGATGGTAAACAATCTAAAAAGATACTTATTTATGTCAAATACATTTTAAAGGAAAAAGTTTCATGTTCAACTTGTTTAGATAAATTAAATAACTTTATCACTTTTAGTTTGTTTTAAATATAATTTCGTTTTATCGATATTTATATGTATTTATATTCAAATTTAACCATCAAAATTTGAGATTTAAAACGAAATTCAAATTTAATTAATTAAAATTTTTTCAAGTTCAAAGTCCAGCTGAGCATTGCCAATTCGATTGTGTAGCTATGGAAACATCTGGCTTTAATTTTTGAATACTCTTAAATGTATGATAACAATTTTTATGAATAATAATATACATGAAAATATTTTCTTTCAGAGGTAAGTTAAATAGCTACAGCAACAAATAATATATGTATGTGCAATAATATATATATATATATATATATAGGGTAACATCCCCAGTAATTGGCACTTTAAGAATTTGTCTTTAAACTTACTTCAATTTTCATTACAAAGAAATAAGATATTTACTTGGAAATATTTTTAAATCAAAGAATGCATATGGGTGATTCTCAAAATAGGGGACTATTTCAAAAATGAAATCTTAAAAAAATTACTGTTAGCAAAATTTCTGAAAAAAATAGGTGTTGTTAATATAGTATTAGGTATACTTTCCATGTAGTCAGCAGAGTTAATTATTTAAAAATTAACTTAAAAATAATTAGTATTTTTTGAGCTATAATAATGACAAAACAAATTGCATGGAATAAATATATTATGAAATTTTTATTTTCTTCCTGTTTAAATATTTTTTTCTATATTTATTAGCCTTCCTTTTCAGCAAATGGTTTCCATTTTTACATATATACATATAAGGAAAATAAAAACATTACCAAAGAGCAAACTTTGTTACATGAGCAACATTCTGACACTAACAATGTAAGAAGCTGTCTTAGTGATTTTCCTACAGATTTAATGCATATTTTAGGGATAATAAATGTAATACCTAAATTTATACGTAAAATTAAACTTTATAAAGGATACAATATAAGCACTGTGTTTTTTGACTGCTAAACCTAATTCGTTTGCAATTTCAAAAATAAATAAAACTTATAACTTTGTTTAATCACACGGAGATAATATTATATGAAATCCTCGGGGCATTCTCAGTGTTTTAAGAAGATACATACCAATCTTTCATATTTCCGATACTGAAGCCTTTTTTACGGGAAAAAAATAACGAGTAGTATAATTGAAATAATGAGCTGAAATGATTATTCAGTAAATTAAAAAGATCATCACTCTTTTCTGTCATTTTATTAAATATAATTTTATAAAAAGGCTACATTTGCCTGAAATCATAAAACTGTCAAAATATTATAAAAGATACAACAACTTAGAAATTGATCTTCAGTTTGAAGTATAGAAAAGACGATAAAAAACAATAGGTGTGGCACTTAGAAGTGAGCTTTTTTCAATATTTTTTTGGCAATGAATAGAAAAAAAAAAAAAAAAACGGTTTGTGTGTTGATGATGGATATAACACCTATATTTATCTTCTATTCTCTTGAAAATGAGATAACTTTATCTTTCTAAACTAGGCATTATCTTCGTTCTCCGGGTCATAAATTTTACAGGCCTCTCCATCACTTCTTATTTTCCCATAATGAGGCGTGGAATAGAAGACTAATGTTTTCAAAGTCGTTTTTCTGTCACTTATTTTTTTATACATGTGTAATTCAATATTGGTTTTGAAATCAAAATAAATGAACGGCGACAAAATAAATGAAAGCATTACGAAATATCCGAAAATTTTTTACTGTTTGTTTTCTAAAACAAATTCATGAAAAACTATAGAATTGTAGGCTTAAAAATAATAAAATAAAAAATGACGGAGGTATTTTTAAAATATGCTAGTTCAAAAAATTTTATCGAAAGATTATATGAGCTTTAAAATTCAATTTTGAGATCTCTCTATTAAATTTTTAATGCATATTCAAACATTAATAAAATGCTTCATTATAGTTTTGTCCTTACTTAAGTATCATAACAACATTTTCAATTCATTCTGTCACAAAAATAGAGCATTTGTAAAAATTATTTTTGTTCTTATTGTTATAATATCAATGTTGCGGGAGATTTAGTTTTTCAAGCCTTTTGATTTACATTAAAGAAATTTTATATCCAACCTTTTTTTCGACATTATTTCTGGCTATTTATTCTATTGAGATTATTCAGGTATCAGGCCAGATGTCATAATCAACAAGGTTCTTTGCGTGAATTGTGTCTGCCAAATTCAATTAGGAATACACAGTTCGCCGAGCATTAACAGATTACAATTCGAATCTTGGCTTGATATTTTTTAAATTTAGTTCGAAAGTTACATTTGATGTAATTTTTTTTAATTAAAATAAATGAGTTAAAATTAATAAAACATTAAGGTAATAATGGTAGACTTTCAATATGCCAGAAAGTTTTGCAAATTGTTATCCTAAAAATAATTGATCTATTTGTACAACATGATAAATGAATACTTAAGTAATACGGATACTCTTTTTTATTTTGCTTATAACAAATATTTATTTTTATAATTTATAATATAATATTAATATAATATACTAATTATATAATATTCATTTTTGAATAAGGATGCATATGTCTCAAATTAAAATTAACTAAAATTTTAACTAAATTTGTATTTTTAACAATGATAAAAATTCTAAAAACAGTTGCAATTTACGCGTTTGTGCACGATTAACTCCACATTTTATATTTATTATTAATTATTATTAAATTAAATGAATTATTTAAACAATTCTTCTGTTAACTTCGAAAAAAATTTCCGTGCTTCAATTTTTAAGTACATATATTACATATTAAATGATATTAAACGTAATCCTATAAATATATAAATAGCGCTTTTAAAATGGTATTTTCCTTCAATGAAGTTATTCAGCATTTAATTCAACTTTTTGATTGTGGTTCATTGTATTTATGATGGCCACTTATCATTGCGTAGGATATACGCCCTATGGTGGGAATTGTTCTCCATGGGAGCCTTTCTAAAGGAACCTAACCCGTATTTAAGCAGAGAAATTAATGATTTGAGGAAAATCATGGAAAACTCCGAACGATTAGGCTGACGGTTTCGAACCAAACACCTGCCTTCTATCCCCTTGGCCACTGGTGAGGCTTCATTTAGCTGGAGAATTGCATCAGCAGTTCTTAAGAAAAAAATACTTTTATGTGTGAAAAAGTAGAAATACGTTTTCTGTAAAAATGCATTTTAAATTGAAAGACAAATTCATATCCGAAATAATTTACTTTATTGTGTTTATTGTTATGTAACTCAGACTTTTTATCAGTATTTTAATATTTATCGACGTAGTTGAAACTTGTTTAAGGGGACATAATACCTTTGAAACCGCCTCTTCAATTTTGAATAATACTGTAATAATACGTGGTAGCACAATACTTAATACTAAAAATTAAGTGAAATTTAAAAAAACTTCTAGAACAGCCTATTTTAGTAAATTTTAATGTTTTTTTTATTTTTTTTAATTAACTTTTTAAAAATTCCCACTATTTTAATAAATAAGAATATTTTTGATTCATTTTTTGCCATTTTCATTAGAATATACTATATAAAACTGCGCATGGATTTATAGATGTATGGGATTTTACATTTAATATGATTTTTTTATTTCGTTTATATTAAAAAATGATGGAAGTTCTACCAACTTTCAGTTAAATATTTTATATAAATAACTATAAACTTGAATCTTAAATCCACGCACAAAAATATTAAATACGTGACATGGAAAAAAAGTAAAAAAAAAAAAAAAAACCTCATTTTAAATTAGCAAAAAAGCTTTATCATTTTTCGAATAAACAAGTTATAAAAATATGAACATGTCGATAAACCTGTTTAAAGTTTTCATTTGTATGGGTAATTGCGCGGGATCTGTTAACATAATTTTCACCATCTCGCGATTTAATTGTCGTACAGGTCAATGTAAGATGTCAGAATATTCAGAATTCAAAAAGGAAAATTCAATTAAATTTAAAAAAAAAAAGAAAATCGACCAATTTTGACCAATTCCAAGGTAGCGTGTCTCCTTAAAACGTCAATTTGTCCACCATTTGCTCTCAACAACGTAAATATATTTGGATTACATAATCTTGGTATATGTTATTGAGGTTTTTCATAAAACATATCCATTGAAAATTAAATGGTTAGAGGCATATACAAAAGAATCATATTAAATCGACCATGGAAAATAATCGTTTGTACTCTATTTTAACGAAATTACAAAAATTCAAACATATTTATATTGTTTTGCTTTATTAAGATTCAATAAAACATTGTTTCTATAGTGAATAACATTAATAGTTTGTTTACAAAAAGCCGCAAAAGATCTCTATTACATTATCACCTATGAGGAAAATCGTTTTCAGTGTATATTTATGAAATTACTCTAGTTCAAACCGAATGGAATTGATGCGCTTTATTGAGATGCAATACAACATTCTTACTATAGAATATGTCGCTAATATCTATCATTTATCGCAAAATAAATGCGTTAAAATAAATGCGTTAAAATAAATGCGTTAAAATATTGTGAAAATTACATGCATGTGTGAACTGTGACTTACAAGATATGAACTAATTGTAGAGTATTTTCAGTTTTGGTATACATTTTTAACTTTAACCAGTGCATTGCATTTTATGGTAAAGTTCTACAGCTAATATAAGGCCTCATCCTCCTCAAAATCTATTTATTCTATATGTAATTTAAATTTCTTCTATAAATTGTTTAATAAAGTAATATAAATAAATACAAATTTAACAGACATGTGACTGAATTCTATATGATAAAAATTATCAAATACAAATCTTCATACCAATACTTTTCTCAGTTATTATTTTGTGAATTAAACATTAATGAAAAATTAGCATGATGCTTAAAGGATTGAAAATGATTTTTTGGAGTTAGTTGGAAATCTAAAAAGCATATTACATGTAGAAAATTTAATCGAGTTTTCAATTTTCAATTGAAAACATTGTTTTTATCTTTACTATGTAACCCGAGAAACCCGGGTTAGATTTACTAGTTTTATTTAATGAATGAAATTAAGTATATTTCTAATGACTACCATGGGGCAAAGCCATGGAGGAATGAGATAGGTGGAGGTGAAGTAAGGCTCAAAAAAGGTTTGCAATATGAATCCATTTATCGCTCAAATTTTAATGTTCCAAACAAAAGGACGTGGAAGGAATTTTGTATTATAATACGAATTGAAAGAAATGAATTAGAACTGAAGCATATTGAAAGAAGAAATAGCAAATTTTTAAAATGGTCTTTGTTCTATTATTATTTATTAAAATAAATGTTCGCTTTTAAAATAAAAGAAATTGGAAAATTAGCAATTATTAAGTATTAAATTAAAATTAAATTAGATATTGAAAACATTTCTTACGAACTAAAAATTGTATTACTAAAAGATTCCTTCTTTAATTCAATTTTAAATACTCTATGACGTAGATGAAAAATGTTTATGACTTAATAATTGCATGTAAATAAATATTTAAAATATAATGATGAAAACATTCTTTTAAAATCATGTATGAAAACTTAAGTAATAAATAATAATCTAAAATATAGATTTCTGACTGCAGACGATTTTAAGATATTAACAAAAGAATGTTATATTTTCCAAGCAAAACGTTAAAATAATTTTCTAAAACACATATGATAAAATAATTAATAAATTCTTACCGGTGAAGCGATAGATTAGTTCTTTATAAAAAACAATAACAAAAAAATACGTGTTTAAACCTGTTTCAATTGATAGGTGTGTCAAAGCACGTGGTTTTGTTTTTACTTAATGTGACTTAATGTAGGGTTACATTTTTAGCATCAGCCCAGAGATAATACTTCCCCTCCACCTATCTCATTCCTCCATGGGGCAAAGCGAAAGACAATTTTTTTATATATTCAATCCTTTTTTTTTTTTTTTTTTTTTTTTTTTTTTGCAGACGATAATTGAGACGAACTGAAACAACTCTTCTCCGATTTTTATTAACGACGCTTGATTTTGTACATTCGAATGTTGTTTTCTTCAAGATGTTGTATCCTAAATTGTAAATAATTTTTTTAAAGAGTAAATTGGAATATAGTTATGTATATTTAATCATGTGCAGTGCAACGTTCTTCTTGCTTCGCTACAAAACCTGGTGATACAGTTTTACGCGAATAGAGCTGGACTTAAAATAATATCTTCATAAAGTATTCTTTTACTAAGCTGCTATCTGCAAATACAGGTATGATATTTTGAAATGTTTATTTCAGAGTAGATTTTATCTTCTAAGACTGTTCGTTATTTCAAATTGTTTCCTATTTTGAGTGAATATTTTGCTTTGTTCTAAACTTTGATAATTCTGTTAAATTAGCAGAAATATCCATCGAACAAACTAAATTTGATCTTTCGTTAGCTTCAGAAACATTATCGTTTGCATTAAAATGCTTGCACTAAAATGTTTGCATGTTATCGTATCATTAAAAAATAGGGAAGCATATAGAAATATAACAAGCAATTTTTTTTATTATTTACAGTCATCTTAATTCCTTTAATATTTTTTATGTTCATATCTGCTTCACGAAAATAAAAATTACATGTATAGTATTTTAGATTATCGACAAGTTTATACATTTTATTTATCATCAGATTGAAATAACAAACAAATACAAAGTGTTGACAGTTTTTTGTACATGCTTTTTCCAATAACTAAATATTTCAAACCTGATGCCTATTTCATCCAGTAAATAGCTGGAAAATTACGCAAACATTCATCTACGAGTTGTCATATGCATTATACAAGGTTCAATTATATAGAAAAATATTACATGCAATGAATATTATTTTTTTCTTTTTGCAATGAATTCCTATAAATCTACTTCCTGTAATGTTTTTTGTCTTTAAATACGAAGAAAATAAATTCCCACGAAAATGAAAATTGTTTGTGCAGTATTTTAGGTTATCTTCAAAAGTATAACATTTTATTTAGCAAGAGAATAAAAGAAAATACAAAAAAAAAAGCAAATATCTAGCTTCATTTTTGTATTCATTCTTTTTCCATTAAATGAACTATTTATAACTAACGTATACTTCTTGCGACAAATATATGATAAATTAAAGCTGACATTCATGTCTTATTTACTCATTATTATATTTCGATATGAATTAAGCTTGAATATTAGAAATATTTCCATTTTATTTGTCACCGAGGAAAACAATATCGTTGATGTACGGTAATTTCAGAAATGAGATTATATTTCAGGAACACTTTCTTTTTATGGACACGTTGCAATAACAAGCTGCATTCGATGGAGTAAAGTACGGCCATATTTGAGTTTTATTCAGGCTAGCGGCAGAGTAATTTGGAACGAACGCTAGTATTATATTTACTTATGAAAACAAAAACTAAGCATCAGACCAAATTTATTAATATTTGATACAATATAAGGTAGTCATAAGAAAATTAAAGAGCTAGATTTACCTTTTAATAAAATTATCGAACAATAAAAAGAGAATTGTAATAATACTATATAAAGACGTACAATATAAGGTATGCTATAAAGGAATTGCAAAGTTAAAAATTTTAATAGAATTAATTATATGCGTTGTAAATCGTTGGCTCAAAATCATAAATAAAGAGTTACTCAAAGAGTTTTACATGAGTGTGCGCGCGAGTACATCTTTATTACTGATTTTCTTGCAGTGTCACACATGCAAAATGGCGACTCCTGGGCATAAATTGTTATTGCTGGGCTGAAGATTTAATAATCGCCATTGTCATGCGTTTTTCAAACCAATTGGAAAATGATTGTTGCTGTCGGTTTAGAGACATCTATATCCTATGATGTCCTATATCCTATGATCCTAGAGATATCTATATGATGTCCGCATTTTATTCATTTTCTGATTGTCCATGTTTAATGTCCAGAAATGGAATATTTATTTGGCAACGATAAAAAAAAGTATTAAAAACTTCAAAAAAAACTTATAACTCAAAAACAAATTAAGTTACAGCTTTCAAACACATTGCACTTAAAAGTACATTTTTGTCCTATTCAACGATGTACAAATTGAACATGTCCAATATTTACAAGTTTAAAAATTTACAATACCAAAAATGTAAAACTGAAATTTCAATTATAATTTCTTTATGATGGGTCCAGTTATGTTAATGTTAAATCTATGGGTTGTGTAATATATAATTTTATTATAACGTAAACAACGTAAGCCTTGTTTCCGTGATCATCATTGTGCGCGCGGCAGCGCGCTACAATAATATGATTGAGCGATGATGCACACGGATTTTTCAATTTTTCTTTTTGCAATAACTAACTAAATACTTATCCAATTTTGATGATTTTTTTTTAAAACGTTCGTCTGACCAAGAAGCACAACAAAGCACAAAAATTATTTTTTTTATGGCATACTGTAGGTGTACTGTAGAGTATTCTGAAAATCGGACAAAAATTTTGTGTCACAGCACTTTTCTCAAAAACTACTAAAGATAAAAACTTAATTTTTTTTTTAAACAAAAGACAAACTTTTTATCTCGAGGTAGTCATCGAGAAAACGTTATTTCGCTGGGCGGTTTTTCTGAAATTGCGTATTTTCCAAACTTGGTCATAAATGGGTATATCTAACGTTCTATTGCAGATAGAATGTTGCGGTAAAGTTTATTTTAAAGATTTTGCGATGCTAATTAATCCTGCAAAAATTCATAGCTTTACGTTAAACAGTTTTTTTACAAGATGAAATAAAAGAATAGCAGTCATCAATCTAAGGTACTTGTGATCATCGGAGAGAAAAACCAGTTACACCATTCGATTAAGCATAAAAAAATACAGAATGCTTTTTTTTCTCTTATTTTTAACTTAATTTTTTAATGAATTATGAATTTTTTTGAAATTTTTGACATGCTGATTTTTGTCATTTTTTAACACTAGAACGCCCGGATGGAGTCGATTCGACTCCAATCATGTAACTAAATTTCAATTTGAACCAGAAAAATTTTCTTGAAATAATTTAAATCTAATCCACGCAAATTTACGTTAAATAAATCAATTAAATAATTTTGAATAAAAATTATGGTGAAAAATATTATTTTCAAACTTGAGTAGAATTTCCGGGCGTTCTAGTGTTAATGAATCATTTACTGAATAATTATGCACGGTGTCTAGCCCTGGTGGCTGTCAAATTTGATTTTTAATTTTAAATTAGGCAATTTTTTGCACCATGCCAAATTTATATTTTATCCATTTTTTTCATTTATTTATATCTTGTTTTTAGCACAATGGCATCAATGGCAAAAATGCCTGGCATACCTGTCAAATATTGGGGCCCTGTACTTTAACAAAGTGTATTTATTATAAGTATATACCGTATTTATTCTAATAGAATGCGCCCTCTAATAGAGCGCGTCTTCTAATAAAGTGCGCACCTTGGTGCTGATTGAAAAAATAAATATACGGAAACGATATAGTAGATAAGTAGAAAACGATTACTTAAATGCATTATCGAGGATTCTCATCGATCAAAATAGAGATATTCTATCAAAGTGATGGAGTGGCGATGCAGCAAAAGTTTCAAATTTTGAACAATGTGCCACTCCTGTAAACTATAGCGCCAAGGATATGCACGCTGTTAAAAATCTGCTGCATTTTGCTGCAACGCACTCCCCTTCTTGTATAGAAAACGGTTATTTGGCCGTGAAATGGCGCTTTCTCATTGGTTGGAATACAGATATTATATACAAGTGGTGGAGGGCGTTGCAGCAAAATGCAGCAGATTTTTAACAATGCACTGTTAAAAATTTGACCCATTTGTTGCAGAGTCACTCCACAGCTTTTATAGAATGTCTCTTTATGGCCAATGAGAATGCTCCATAACACAGTAAAGCAATCGTTTCCTATAAAAGCGGTGGAGTACGTTTTTAGTAAGTCCGTAATAAATACAGATTAAGAAAAAAAAGAAGCATGGTTTTTGTATCAAATTTTACTCTTGCATAAAAAAAGTTCCTGTTTTTGGCAAAAATAATGGATATTTGAATGAAAAATCTATTCTTTGAAAGGATTTATTATTTTATTCACTTTAGTAAAAAACTGATTTTTTTTTTGAAAACCACCGTAGAATTTTGGTATAGAAAAACCTGTTTAAAAATTTTTTTTAATTTGTAACACCAGAGTATTAGAGTATGTAGCATTTTTTAATTTCAATACAAATAAGATTTTGTTTTCTATATATAAAATACAAAACAAGTTGTGCAGTATCCCTATGGAATAGGGAAAAATAGAAGGACTAGTGAAAAATGCTCCAAGGAGCAGTGCAAAACCAGAATTTGATTTTAATTGAGTATTAAAAAGTAATGGACAAGTGCTTCTGTTAATTACTGAGCATGAGGAAGGATAAGGGATCCCTTCTTGGCTACAACTCACTTCAATTCCAACTTTGAAAAAATCATATTTGCGCTTTTTCCGTGAAAACAAATCAGTCGCAGTTACTATAAAAATGTATAGTGTAAAGACGTAACCAGTAAAGATGCAGCTTAATTAGACATAAATGTAAAGGAAGGCGACATAATGCCAGATACCTAGTTCCTGCAGGTATCACATTCATGCACTGCCACCAAGCACACCCTAAGTGTGGAAAATTCTACTAAAGAACCGCAAATTTCTTTTATGTGGAAAAAGCGCAAATATGATTTTTTCAAAGTTGGCATTGAAGTGAGTTGTAGCCAAGAAGGGATCCCTTATCCTTCCTCATGCTCAGTAATTAACAGAAGCACTTGTCCATTACTTTTTAATACTCAATTAAAATCATATTCTGCTTTTGCACTGCTCCTTGGAGCATTTTTCACTAGTGAAATAATGTTTATTATTTTTTTTTTTTTTTACATATAGAATTTACTAAATCGAAATTTTTATCTAACAAGGGGACCACCAAACATGGTGCTCACAGATTTTCATGAATTCAAAGTATATTGTAGGGGTCATACCATTAATTATTCGGCTGAAAGGGTTCTTTCAAATGGGCCTTGGTTTTTGAGAAATTGGGGGTCAAAGTTCAGCGTATATTTTAAGTACTTATTAGTAAAGATGACTGTCAACAGCTTCGCGGCCCCGCGGTAAAGCACGAGATTCCAGATCCGGAGGTGGCGGGTTCAACTCCAAGTTGGAGCTTTTTTTTCTTCTTCTTCTTTATATGTTTCGTATATGTTAAATTTTTTAAGCAGAATTGGAAATTCTACAGCTTTCAACTTATTAATTTTTTCTTATGGGGATAGTTTAGTTTTTTTCATTTTTTTTCTTATTTAAAAAAATATGGCTCAAATGACAAATTAATTACACATCAAAATTCATGAAATAAATAAAAATAAATAAATAATGCATATATAATGAAAATTTTCAAACGTATAAAGATTTTGAATGTTTTAAAATCCCTTCTACTTTAAATATTAATAATTTTGCTTAATTACATTTATATATATTGCTAAGTAAAAAAAAAAAATCATACCTTTGTAAATTCATTAAATTCACATTCTTAATTCAATATCCGTTCATCTGCCTCAATAAATTGTCGATTATCTCATATTTCTAATATTGAATTATGAAATTCTTCAGCTATAGCAATAGAAGAAAAGGAAATATCATCCGGTTGGGAATTTGTAAGCAGATTATCATTTCGTAACAACATCTCGCAATATTTTAATGCATTCGTAATTTCGCCTTTTTGTTCCTTTTCCAAACGAAAGTTTTCTGTACTAGTGCTGCTTCCTTCTATTACAGTATTTTTAGCATTCAACCCATTTTTAGCATTCGATACAAATCTACCAATTGCATACTCAATTTTCATGCCATAATTTCAGCTATACATATACATACCAATATTTCAAATATTTTATTTGTCTGCAAAAGAAACAAAATGACAACAGCAAAAACAATTTATATTTTTGCTTTATTTTACCGAGAAAATAAAAGCAGACGAATAAAATAAATGTGTATCATTTTATGTATCGTAAATTCTAATTTCATTAGTAGACGACTTTCCAATCTAGTTGATTTTTTTTATTAAACTTTAGAGATAAATGTATTTAAAGATCAGTAAAAATTTGGATAATATTTTAGCACTACTGCATTAATATTTTATTACACTTTCGAAGGTATGTATTATTTGAATTAACTAATCCTATAAATGTTTGAGAAATTGCACCTGAAAATTATTTTGTATAATTTATAGAAAAAAGGATAAATTTTCATTTAAAATATTCCAAAAAAAAAATGCGTTAGAAAAAAGAAAAATTATTATTTCAAAATTGTGCTTAGAAAAGAAATTACATAATAATTAATAAAAAAGGTTAAAGACATAAATTCGTTAAGCAGTTTTGTCAATAAAAATATTAGTTTAAAAATTGCAGATAAAAAGAAATTTTCATGAAATACATTCGAAAATATAAATTTACTTTGTTAAGAAAATATCAAAAAGTTCAAAGCTGTAGAATTCCCAACTGTGCTTAAAATATGTAGCATGTAAAAAATATATAAAGAAATAAAAAAGCGCCAACTTTTTTTTTTTTTTTTTTTTTTTTTTTTTTTTAAATTTAGCAATATATATAAATGTAATTGAGCAAAATTATTAATATTTAAAGTAGAAGGGATTTTAAACATTCAAAATTTTTATACTTTTGAAAATTTTAATTATATATGCATTTTTTATTTATTTCATGAATTTTGAAGTGTAATTAGTTTATCATTTCAATCATATTTTTTTAAATAAGAAAAAAAAAATGAAAAAAGTAAACTATCCGCATAAAAAAATATTAATAAGTTGAAAGCTGTAGAATTTCCAATTCTGCTTAACAAATTTAACATATACGAAACATATAAAGAAGAAAAAAAAAAAAAAAAGCTCTAACTTGGAGTTGAACCCGCCACCTCCGGGTCTGGAATCTCGTGCTTTACCGCGGAGCCACGAAGCTGTTGACAGACAGGTTTACTAATAAGTACTTAAAATATACGCTGAACTTTGACCCCCAATTTCTCAAAAACTAAGGCCCATTTGAAAGAATCCTTTTAGCCGAATAATTAATGATATGACCACTACAATATACTTTGAATTCATCAAATCTGTGAGCACCATGTTTGGTGGTCTCCTTGTAAGTTAAAATTTTATTCTTTGAAAATAACATTTTCGAAATGATAGTTGTAATTCGTAAATTTTTTTTTTCTAGTTTGTATAGTATAGTGTAGTCAGTAATAGTAACGAAGAAAGACTAAATTGCGCTTGAAGGGCTTTAGAAGTTTACCTATAATTGACAGTTATCCTATAAATATTACAACTGAATTAAAATTTTTTGACGTATAGCAATAAAATTTGATGTATCAACAGATTAAAAAAATGGTTTATTATTCTCAGGACTATTCCTCTACTGTTATGAATAAGTTCATTTAATTACAGTCAGAACCATTAGTAAACAATAGTGAACCATTCAATTTTAATCGATAAAAATTTAAAAACTATCATGCGTTGAATATTTTTATTCCGGTAGCATTGATATGTGTTTGATCTAAATTGCCTATGGACTTACGAAAATAGTAAGCAAAGTCTTTGAAAATGCAACTTTAAACCGAAAATATTCAATATTTTTATGTTTTACAGCGCAAATCTTGCAAATAACTGTTCACATCAGTCAGTTTTATTAAAAAAAACGCTCGATGAATAAAAAAATCACTTGATTATAAACATTAAGAGACAACACTAGTCACTCAAAAAGACCTGGATGATAATGCTAAGTCTACGGGAGCATTCTTTTCAAAAATCTCGCTGTAATTTTAATATTTTTATATGATTTTTTGTATAGGATAGCCGAGGACGATCTTCAACCGTGCTGTTTTTTTCCTTTTTCAATTTTTGTTATATTTTTTTCATATTGGGATAGATTCAATTTCAGAACCAGTTATAATCGGTTCTTAAAGTTAAAGTAATTTAAAAAAATCTGAAAATAAAAATGAAAAAGTCAAAAGTAGCCTGGTTTTAGATCGTTCTTCGCTAACCTATACAAAAAAATCATATAAAAATATTACAATTTTTGCAAGATATTTGAAAATAACGCCACCATAGACTTAACTTTAGCATCCGGGTCTTTTTGAGAAACTAGTGTGGGCTCTTAAATGCATTAATTCATAAAAAATGTTTTAAGAAAATAGACTTTATTAGTTGTGAAATCTTTATTTAATATTTGTATGTGCGCATCCAAATTTGACGTTGGAAATCGCTCGGGTGAGTGGATCTCCCCAATCAGTTTTATACAAAAAATACTGATAAACATATATAAACATTTGATCATAAACAATAAATGCGATTATACATTAATAAAAGAACACAAAACAACAGAAACATCAAAGAGCGGAAAACTACACTGTTTATAATGATATATTTTGTATCAATAACGATTGCACGAAGCGATTGAGTAACCCCAGATTCCAATAAATTGTTGCTTAATGAGAGGAAAGAAAATTCAAATAAAAAAATAATAGTTCAAAAAACCGAAAAACACGCTTTTATAGAAGGGCGAACTAAACATTTTAGAATAATTTTTAAATATTGAGAAGGCATCCAAATGTGAAAAGCGTGGGGTGCTTTCCTCTGTCGAAGGCATGAAAAGCATGGGGTGCTTCGTCAAGGTTAAGAAATAGCTACTAATTAAATATCGTTAACAACTTATATTGAGCACCCTACGGGCTCGCTAGGATTAGACACGTGCTTTCGGCAATTTCTGTTTTTTTTTTTTTTTTTTTTTTTTTTTTTTTTTTTTAAATCAACAACCTCGTTTGGATGTTTCGTCAAAAAATCTAGCTTATAACATTAAAAATAAAAGAAAAAGGAACAGAAACAATCTCTGTATAATTTCTATAATTTATTGTGTATAAAATTTTACTTTTTAAATATTGTGTATAACATTATCAGAAATTAACGACATTTGATCCTGCAGTAAGAGATGTTATAAATGGATACGGTTTATAACAAAAAAATTCTTGGGAAAAAATGTTAGATAAAATATTATTAATTCATTTCTTTCAAATATCTTACAGCTATCAACAAATAACTTGTACTTCTATTTTTTTTTCATATTTTAAAGTTACTTTTATACCAGATGTTTTAGAAATTTGTAACCAGTTGAAAAGCAATAAAATTTAAATTACTTTTTCATAAAGTTTTTAAAGTATTTTCTTCGTAGTTCAGGAATTTTAATTCGTTCTTACCGGGATAGAAGAAGATTCGATTTTCTACTAGAAGGAATTTAATTTTCACGCAGATTTTTTTTTATATATTTGCACTGTTCTTTTTCTTCTTTTGAGAAGATGCTTTTATATTTTAGACGCTTAATTCTTTGAAAACGTGTCGTGGAAGTTAGAAATTATATTTAAGATATAAATAATTCTTGAGAAATATATGCCATTATTTAGACAGTATAGTTTAAATTGGAATGCAAAATTTTGTTCATTCGATAAAAAAAAAAAAAAACAATGACAGCTAGTCGAGGTTTTTTTTTTATATACAACGAATTTTATTATTACTTTTTAATATCAGATATATATAGCGAACCAATCCGCTCCAACACTGAAATTAAGTTTTAAAATGTATAAATATAAATTCAGTGATTATTGCTTACTATATAATAAAACTATTTAGAGTTTGAAAGAAAAAATAGTATTTATCTTTCGTTATGGTAAAGTTTTTTAAATACTATTGCAGTTTAAAACGGTGAAGCGCCATCTTTTAATAACTTTTGGAAATAAAACAAGCAAACGTAAATATAGAATATTCACAAATTCCGTTCTTGTAGAAATCATTTTTGTAAATATACTTTTTACTTTCAATTATTTGCTTGATGAAAATTTTCAAAAATTGCTTTCATTTTTAGGAAACGTAATTTATACGAAATAACAAAATAAACAATTAGAATACTTAAAAATCTGCCTCCGGAAGAAAGTTATTGTAGCCTTTATTATAAGTTTCTCGCGATAGCATATAATGAATTTATACTTCAATTTCTTTAACCTTTAGCATTATATTTTTAATCAAAAAAGTTAAGAAAATATTTATTATTTTCGAAAAAATAAAATTTACTCCTTTTTCTCAGTTTTTCAAAAGTCTATTATCTTTATTGTATGAATTTTATTTTCTTTGTACAAGGATAGAAGAAAACATAAAAAAGTTTTGATTTTTAACAAATAGAAAATTTCATTTCCTGCCAGAAAACTATTTCATGGTTTTCACTTTTTTATTTAAAAAACCTTTTTTTTGTTTGTTTGTTTAAAAGCGATTGAAAAACACCCGGATGATAATGTTAAGTCTATGAGGGCGTTCTTTTCCAATATCTTGCTCAAAGTTTAATATTTTTATATGAATGTTTTGCACAGGATAGCTGAGGACGATCTACAACAGGGCTAATTTTTACTTTTTCGATTATGGCTATATATTTTTTATATACTGATATTTTCTATTTCAGAACTGGTTCTAACGAGTTTCGAATGTTAAAGTAATTTTTTTAAATCCAAAACCATAATTGAAAAGGTAAAAACTAGCCCGGTTACCTCGGCAAGGTAGTTGTTCAATTTTAAGTTATATGTTTAAATTTTACATTCAATGTACAACACTCTGTTTATTTGGAACCGTGAAATAAAGAAGTAGACTATAATAAAATACCTGAAAAAAATGTTAGAAGTTTTCTTCTAAATGCTTTTTTCATTTCTAACAAATAATTTCTAACACAATTCGTCCAAACTTTAAAGTAACTTTACAGTAAAATTACCCTGTAATTTTCCACAATTCTCAAAGAAATGAAGTTTAAATTACATTTTCTACAAAATATCTATTTTGTTCTTTAAATTCATGAATTTTAGTTTGTTCGTTTGAAATGAGAAAAAAATAGGTAAAAAATTGATTATTCAACAGTAGAGAATTTAATTTAACCAGAAAACTACTTCTTTGTGTGTATCCTTCTTTTTGGGAAATTATCTTTATTTTCTGTTTAAAGCTGTAAATTTCTGAGAACTGTCTTGAAATTATTTATAAGGTTATCTCTGAGGAATATATATTACTATATTTAGAAGATAGGAATAATTTCTTCTTTTTATACAATATCTAATTAATATTAAAAATTAATTATTTTTTACAGACTTCTATGTGTTTACAGTGTGTTCTATCGAAATAAAACCACCATGAATTTGTACCGTTATTAAACACAATACAAATCCATTAGAACGAAACAAATATATTAACCCCTTGGGGACGGGCAACATGCATAAGTGCCGCAAAAAGGGTTAAGAATCCCTGTTTTCTCCACCAGTAAAATTTGCCTTTTTTAATCGGAGCATTTTTTTTTTTAATTTAAGAGAGCACAAATTTCTGTTTTTAAAACCGGTGACAAAACATTAAAAAATTCGTAAATGGCTCCCGTCCCAAAGGGGGTTAAGAATGTCACTGTAGAAATGCATACTTACAAGGAACAACTCATCCCCTGCCTCATTTGGTGAGTATAAAAATGAATTTATATTAAAAAAGAGGGGGTAAAAAGTGTCCCACCGAAATGAAGCTACTACATTCAATAGCTTATATATCCGGGATGCTTACTGGGATGACTTGGATATGGCATATAATGCACCAATCTCTGGAAGACAGTAGCATCAATAATATCCCAAGGTTCAATGATGGAAGTCTACAGTTCTGCCACAGACTTGAACTGCCTGACATTGCCGTTTAAAGCTCCTTTGAAAATATCCCGTACATTTTCTTCAGAATAGAAATGGAGGTACAGGCTAGACCCTTTCATGACATAACCTCAATTAAGCAAAACCCATTCATAGGAGGATTTTATAAAGGTTATGGGGGCATTTTCCTTCTGGGAAATACAATTTTGTCCACCAATTATCCCTGCAATTTCTAACAAATGGGTTGCTAGCAATTCTTGGTAATCGGTAACCTACATGCGGTTTGGGGGAAAATCTGGTTAAGTTTCTCACCATAGCCGAAGCCTCCCAACACTGTTAATAAGCCTGCCCCATGCTGTCTTCTTCTTCTTTCCTCATACCATTCCAATGGTATGAAGGTTGTCTGAGAAATCTAAACTATTTTTTTTTCTCATCTGAGAACATAACAAGATGCCCCTTGGTCCTTCCAGATTTAATTATATTTGGCCCCTTTGATTCTGCTTTGCTGATGGATAACTTTTTCAAGATAGGCTGATGGCAAAGCCTTCTTTATAGTGTTTTGATTCTTCGACTATGGTGATACACATCATATGTATTTTCACTCAGAACGCATGCAGACTACCTATTGCCAAGAAGTACTATAAATAGGTTTACTCTCATTTGCAGAGACAATGACGGTGGAAGTTGCAATTTACAGCAAAACAACGCCTCCATAATATTTCTAAAAAATTCTCCAAAGAATAATTTTTGGATAATCGGGTGCAAGTCATGGAATGGCACGTCCTGTACGCTCAACCTTTGAAAAAAATTGCCGGGTATCCTCAGTAGCCAATGCCAGACAGTTTAAGTCAATGACGCAACTGGAGGCCCATCATTGAAGCCTGGGATAATAATGATGCTACTGTCTTGCTGAGATTGGTAAATGAAATGACATTTCATATATTCCATGTCATATATAAACATGGAGGACATATTGGCTAAGTCTTTTTCGACGGGAAACTTTCACTCCCTCTTTTTTATACATAATTTTTTTCCTGTCCAGATGGGGCAAGGAGTATGTTATTGCCAGTAAGTATGTATTTGTACATAAACATTTTTATAAAATTTCTTTCGTTCTCATTGGTTTGTTTTCCTTTCCAATTACGATACAAAA
>OZ025289.1:506371-764345 GCA_964019185.1 Maratus speculifer | reverse complement strand
ATAACCACTTATCTCATATCATAAACTGTAATAATCATAAGGTATTTAAACATTTATTTTTCCTAATGAATTTTTACAGTTATCTCGGCATGACAATATGAATACAGCGGGAAGACTCCTTAACTTGTAGTTATTAAAGGATGTCATGTCAGGAACATCTTTAAATAAAAAATAAAATCTTGCTTGATGAAAACTGATTTGCATCAGTCTTTCAAACGATATTTTGAATTCGAAATAAATTGTCAATGACAGAAAATTGTCTTACATGCATACATAAAGTTTATTGATGAAATCAGTTTTTGATAATAGCAAAATTTAGTAGAAGCCAAAGGAGAGCTCATTAAATATATATGAGTTTTAATTAAATGTTTGTTTGGCTTCTTTATTTTGGGAAAAAAATCCGCCTGTCATCTTCTTCTTTTGATGGGCATTAAATGATCATATCCATAAACTAATATATTCTACAATTTTATGATGGAACTTTTGATGTTATATAATATTGCTTCGAGTTCTAAGTTCTTATTCCGAAGTTTTCCGCTAGAGGCATTACGATGTATTTTGCAATGTGGTGCATAGATGTTTTAATGTATTTGTATACCACAGTCATACCTCGATTCACCAATATTTCCATCATAGTTAAAAAGTGCTTATGATTTTCGATTTTCTGTCTATCAGTTCATTACCTAACATAAATATACTCGGGTTCCATTGTAATTAATATATTTTTCTAAGATATGCCATAACATGATCGAAATTGAAAAGTGAGTAATAGCAACTATAGATCTTTTACAAAAACGCATAAAATATTTCTATTCACTTATGCTCTATGAATATAAAGCGTTAGCCGTAAGTTTTAAGGATGTTACAGTAATTCAAACATAATTAAATCGTTCGGTACGTTACCGAGATGTACGACAATATGTTTTCTGGAGATTTTTGATAGTACAGAATTTACTGTTCATTTTATAAAGCCACAAAAACAAATTAAAATACGGGAATGAATACGAACGGTAACTATTATATTGAACTGTTATGTGCATTTTAACTTTAACCATTTACGGGGTATTTACAGAGTATTACAGGGTGTATAGGACATATGCAGAGCTGCAGAAAAATTTTTTAGCTTTTCATTGATTATAGGCATTTATTTTTTGTAAATGTATGTTTATTGCGCTATGTGCTTCATTTTACATGCATTTGCATTTCTCATTTCATTGTATTAAAATATCAAACAACAATACTCCGATATTTAAAGTGTGTTGATGCATGAATATCCTTTCTTTGTTTAACCCTTTAACGATCAAAGCATTCTCATTGCTAAGATGTCGAAATAAATGAATGACACCGGTAATTGTGAACTAATATATTTCTAAATAAGAAAACGTGATTTTTCACACACATAAAGGGATATTTTTAGATAAAAATACCGGTGTCAGTGTTGCATATCGGGATTAAAATTTTGTGGTTTAGTGGCGAAACCAATGAACGCTAAAGGGTTAAGTCTTTTCTTCGTTTAAAACTTCAAAAATCTCTTTAAAATTTTCATACTGGTTTACTTCGATTCTATTGAAATTTGCTGACAGTAAAAATGATAAAAGTCCCAATTGTAATTTCCTTCGTTGCTCCAGGCAAATCAATGAAATTTCATTTTAAAAGCGATTAAATTTTGGGCTATATTAAAACGAAAAATCAAAGTTTAAAATTTGATGTTTTCAAAGCGGCTGTTTTCGGGAAATGAAAGTGCATTTTCAAAGTAGAATAAATGTTTGCTTATTTTTAGAGGATTTCAAAATTATATTTACAAAGCAATTGCATACTAGATGAATAAACCGTTTCAGGAGTAAGGTACGTCTCTTCAAAGAATGCTGGAATGAATGATTGGCACCAGAAATTAAAAACAAATTTATTTTTATTCAAAGCAAACGCGTACCTAATAACGTTATATACACAATAACCTCATTCATGTACCTAAAAGAGATAAATTTTTCATTCCGATATTCTTGTTATGTTAGCATTTTGGAATTAAACTTGGGTGGTCCCAAAAATAAACCACCGCCCTCAAAGGTGTTAAAGAAAGTGAAAAACGTAAATATATTATTCAAAATTAATTTATGGAAATTAAAATAAAATGACAAAAAAATGGCAAAAAATAATTACTTTTTCTGAAAATTCATCATAAACTAATTTTTCTTTTGATTTTGTCTCAACACAATCTTATGAATAGAAACGTCTTTAATTGAGTAATAATTTGACTAATCTTTTTTTTCATGTAAGCTTGTTGTTTAGCATGTTGCAGTATGCCGCGATAAAAAGACAAATGTTAAGATAGATAAATGTAATATAATTAAGAACGAAAATATAAAGTGGCATCTTCTGAATTATCCACGATTTCCAAAAACAATCTTTATTGTTACATATACATTTGTATATATTAGTATAAAATCGATAAAATTTATAAACACCAAGTCCTGTGCAAAAACGGAGTTAAATTTAAAAGCACATTCGAAATGAAAATCTTTTTCCGGCAACTATTCTTTATAGGCAATATTGTAGCCAAATATTTTAGTGTATCCCTGTGAAGGAACAAAAATTATATGAACACCAGACACTAAGATAAAAATTTCGTAATATACCTCAGTAATATATACAAATTTCAATGTATTTAAAACAGTGTATTATGATTAAATGTACCGCAAAGAATTTTTTTATTGTAATGTAACAGAATTCTTTGAGTTACTGTAAATGAACTGTTACTTCTACAAACTTTATTTTAAATATCGAGCCTTGCGTCATATAAACCAATAACAAATATTACTTTTATAGCAATTTGAAAATATTTATACGATGGAAAGTGCGGACGAACAGAAGGAAAGACAGACAGACAAACCCAATTCATGAACATTTTTCAAATACGTTGGAGAAAGTTAAAATTGGAAATGGCATGCTATCGCTTCATAAACGCAGAGTGTATTTTGTATTTATGACTATACAGAGTATCGCAAAGCGAGCAGTAAAATTCAGTGTTTAGTAAAATTCACATACCAGGGGCAGATATTGAAGTTATGGTTCTAGTGATTAATATGAGAGGTCAGGGTTTACCGTACTGTTTCATCTCTTTTTTCATTCCGCAATAGTCTACTTCCCTAGGTTAGATTTCTGCGTCACGTCGGATTTCGTATTCCGATTTCACCCAAATACGAAACAACTCGCAATTAATGTGGGTTCGGGCTAATGCTTTTTTTTGGTTCAGGATCCGATTAATCTTGAAATATTTCTGGTTCGGCTCAGTTTCAGTTTAAATTTCGATTCTTACGGTTATACTGATTTATCCTAATGAAGTCGTGTATATTTTCATTTTTTTAAATGTATATTTTAAATTACATTTCTATAATTGCATAAAATAAGGATTACTTTCCTTTGATTTCAGGTGCGGGTTGGATTGGTGTTTGAAAATTTCGGATTTGGATAATTTCGGACTGAAGAAAACAGTTTAAAGATTGAATTTCATGTTAAAGGGTTTCTTTTTGTCGGTTTCGGATAAAATCTCTTGTTGACTATAAATACAATTTTCTTTTTCGGTTCGAGTGCAATCCAACCCTGGTTTGTATGTTATCGGGGAATGTATTATAATATCTTTAAAAGAAAAAAAGACAACAATTTCCAGAAATTCATAGAAAAATGTTTTAATATAGAGAACTTATTATTTTTGTCTTAATTTAATATAGATTAAACTATTATTAGAACTTTTTTAAGATAAAGAAATTATTGTAATATTCATTTGCTTCTATTAAAATAAAGTGCTCCTTTCACACTTTCATATAGAATGAAATAAATGATGCTAACAAAAAAGCCACTCTTTTCCGTCGCTTTTATTAGAAAATTTTTATAGGTATCAGAAAAAAATTGATTCCTGCTGCTAAGATACTCGATATCGGAATAATAATTTACCGAAAGTTTATTTGCAAGTTTCTTTTTTCTCTCGCTTGTACGTATGTTTATTTCATTTCTAAAACAAATTTTTCTTTAGGTTTTGAGGTGGAATATGTTTTTTTAAACTATCTAAGATATTCGAAAAAAATTTATGATTACGACTTTTTGGCGGGTTGTCCGAGCTCCACTTTCGTAAATTTACTCAAATTGCTTTAAAAATTTTATGTTTCTGACGTTTATTATAACACTATCCTTATTGAAATTCAAAAGTGTAGCAGTTATAGTTCAGTTACATGGGCATTCAAAATATTCCTTATTATTGCGGTCAATGTGAAAATTTTGTTTCAAATCCATTTCAACAATGTTGAACTATTTCAATCACCTATTTCAAGTTATGATAAATAAGTTTTAAGAGTCGGAATATTTGTTAATCATTTAAGAATTTTAACTAAAATTGTCGTTTAAAATTATATTATTTACAAATTCCACAAATGACTGAATGAACATGAACAGTTGCATTATTATTTATTTTTGCTGTTACTTTTCACTTTATGGGAGAAAATAAAATTAAATATAGTAAAGATTATTAAAATTAAATGTGTATCTGAAATTCCAGAGGTCCGAAATATTCATTTGTAATAAATTATTGTTCTGGAACGAATATCATTTAATGTTAAATATCCAAAGCATTTTATATCTCTGAATCATATTTTGTCCCTACATTTATTATTCAGATTTTTGTCAAGCTTAGTTAAATTTGTTCCGATTTTGCTAGATAAAATAGATGCACGATTATTTTGATTTCCATTTCGATTTTATTCTTGTCATTTTTAACTATTTTCACAACAAGATGATAATTTGTATCTTATACGTTTGTACTTAGAGAAAAGTCATAATCTCCCATTTCCAACTTTTTTTTTTACAGTGATTAAATACTTTATTGTTTCCGCTGTTAAAAATATATATTTCTAGTAATAACAGCGTAAATTAGCAGATATTACTTTGTTTTAAGTTTGATTTAATCAGTTTCTCATTAATTCGTTCTTTTATGGGTTGGAAAGGTTGAAAAGTTATCATTTTTCGAACATCTTTCCGTATACGTCCTTTTTAAATTTCACGATGTTTTAATTATCACTGCTTTTTAACATCACTCTTATCATTGTTCCTAATTTAATTTAGGCATTCTCTTAATTCACTAAATTAAGAAACGAATAATTAAACATATTTATCTTTTTCAACACTTTATGAGTTCGTTTTGTCTGTCGGTCTGCCTATCCGTGCTCTAACGCACGTAAATAGACAGATTGTCACGAGATTAATATAGGTTGTTGGTGTTTTCCATGGCATAATCGGTACTGAAATTGAAGAGTTTAGGGTTTACAGTTCATTTTCAATGACACTCGAAAGAATTTTCTTAAATTTCGTCCAATGGAGAAACATCTTTTGCGATGTATTTTAGTCGATATTATACCATGATTTTTTAAATCATGTGTTGTGACATTGTGTTTTATTTTCTGCTTTTCTTGTCTGCAGTGAGACAGTTGTAATGTAGATCTTCTACGAAAAAAAGTCATGGTCTGTGCCTTCTTGCTATAATCAATCAAATATAATAGACTACGTAAATGAGAATTAAGAGATTAAATTATAATTATTTTATTTTTTGTTATTTATAAAAACTTCTAAAGCAATAAGAGTGTTTCTTATAAACAGTTTGGTTCTGTATTTTTTTAATAATGTACATATATATATATATATTATAACACACTGTAAAAATATGCCCTGAATTTTAGAGGTGTTACTCTGTGAATTTTTCTTGATTTAGCTGAACATTTCCGTTTTAGAAAAAACATGGAACTTTTCCTTTAAATACCGGAAATTTTTATTCCTGGACAGTCGTCCAATTTAAAATTTCCGTTTAAAAAAAATCTGCAACTATTCCTGGAATTACCGGAATTGTTTATTCTAGGGCAGTCGACTAACTGAACGTTTCCATTTCGGGGAGTAGAACGAAAAACCCTCAGCTCGCTTTTTTCTTCGACGCCTTAGGTCGAAGATAAAATAAGTCCGAGTTCCCGAGTATATTAACAAATTTGCTTGAAAACTGTAAACACAAACGCAACACGTGCATTACTTATAATATTTACTTTGAAAACCGAATTTGTTATACAGAAAAGAGGTTAGTTATTCAATTAATAACTTTTTATAATGAATATTATAAGTATTTTAAATAAACTAGAGGTGCACAACCTGTGGCCCGCGGGCCAAACTCATACCACTAATTTTATGCAGAATAATTTTCCTTATAATAGTGACAGAAACTTTGCTATTAAAGAAAACAAACGCCACTTTTCAAATATTCTGGTGGCAAACGATTTTCTAGCAAAAAGGTTGTGCATCACTAAAATAAACGTTGGTTTAAATAAAAATTCTTAAATGCGGTTATTACGCATTAGGTCTATTGAAATTTTGAAATACATATACTATATAATCAAAACGATTATTGTAAAATTGGATTAAGATGACTAATTCTAAGATTCAGAAGTTAAAACTGATTTTCTGTCGATTTGTAGACAGAAATGCCCAAATGCAAAATATAAAACTAATTTAATGTGTTAGTCACTTGTAAAGGTATTTTTAAAAAAATTTTGAAAATAATTTTCGGAGACATTCATGAAAAGATATCAAAATTTTATTTCGGTGTCCCTTTCCGAGTGATTTAAGATATATTGATGTTGAATTCAGGAGGTGTCCGGGGGGGGGCATTCCCTCGAGGAGCAATAAGATGTGCCTCTTGGAAATTTTCAAATTTTGTGATTTTAATGTCAAATGTGCAATCCCCAGGAACTCTAGAATACCCCTCCTACCGAAGCCACTAAAATCTCTCCCGGAGAAAAACGTCTGAATTCCCCACTGGAGTACATTTATTTTTCCTTTATACGTATTAACTGCAAATTCTCTGTTAAACTGAAAGAACTAGAGAGTGGAGTGGATTTTGACAGAGAGAGGCAGATACTTTGGCAGTAGCAATGTTGAATTCAGACACTTTTCTCCGGGACGGACTTTTGTGTCTTCGGGGGGGTTTGCCCTTTTTGGACCAATGAAAACCCAAAATATCAATTTTTCCGGGGGGAGGAATTTCTTTGTACTGGGAGGGGATGTTCCCCCTGGGCCATTCCCTTGAATTTAACACTGAGCAGTAGGATTTTATTTTTATTTTGTCATTATAAGCGTTTCATCAATCGCATACAAGATGAAACAATGGTAGCCGAATCTTCAGATGAAAAAGCATTGGTATGTATAAGCTTGCAATTGTCTAAAATAAAAGAATATTTCAAGAAACAAGATTAAATTTGCTTCATATACTTTTTATACATTTTGTATATAATGACTTATTTATGCTTAGATGTATTCGTTTTCCTATTTATGAAACATCATACTGTAAATTATCCATTTTTTAAAATAAGTCTAAAATCACCATTTTTGTTTATACAAAAAGTGTAACATAAAACATGGAAGTGGTAAGGAATAGGACATGTCAAATTCTTTTTTTTTCTTTTTTAATAAGATGAATTTTCATTCCAGTCATGAAGATACTAGAATTTTACATTATGGTACATACTACATAATTAACCTGCAATCTTTGTTTGATTGTGTATCTAGCCGACACTATACTATTTGTGCCTTATAGCATTGTTTTATTCCTATATCATACCTTCCTGTATGTCGGGAGGAATGGGACACATTTTGAAACGTGCACCTTCTTTAATTATAAAATAGCTTATGCTTGCTATGTTTCTATATTGTTCAGGGATTTTAAAAAGTGTTTTACCTTGCACTCTATAAATAGAAATTTTTCTTTTTGTATCAAACATAGTTTATTATCTTACTTTATAAAAAGTGTCCCTACTACCCCACTCTCTCCTATATTATTAACTAAACATGCTAAAATATATTTATTTCTGACAATTGCTCATGTCTTTTTAATACAAAATTAACTCATAACTAATGTTAGCGGTCTAACCGCAGAGTTTTTAAAATTTCACAGTTTAACTCGTAATATTTAGTTTAATTATCGATACTGGTCGAATTTTGTTTTGTTTGGAGCCTTATTACTATTTCTAGAGACTTTTAAATAGCTGAATTTTATTTATAATAGTCAGGTACATGAAGTTTAATACTTAAATAGTATTCTGAGAATTAAAGTAAGATTTCATTCATCTTTAAATTAACCGGTCTGACATACCGCTCACAGTAGTTATGTGACAAATCTTGTCACAGCAGTTAACAGTTGATATTTTTGAAGTAAAATTTCTTAAGTTCTATTTTCTCAAAAGTTTGAATATTTCGAATCAAAATTAAATTTATGAATTACTATTTCTTGAAAGTAAAATTTATAAATTATTGTTATTGTTATTTTAAATGAATTGGAACTGAAAATTGAATTTTCTATTTAGTTTTCAGAAAATGGTTAGATTTATTTATTTTCCCTAGAGGCTTTTTAATTATTGTTGAATAAACTTAAAATTAAATACTTTTAAATAGTTTCTAAATATATTTATACATACATATATTTATTTATAACACTGATTATATTTTTGTTTGGCGAACTTTTTTTTCTAGTCACCATTTGGCTTTAATGTTCTGAGATCTATAAAAATGTTTATTGCAGAAGTATTAAAACCCTGCTACTCAATAAAATCACTGTTTTAGAGGATCCATAACTTTCCACGGTTTCCAATGATGTTTGGGACACAGGAAGAGTAACACATAGTTGATGGTGCTCATCCTTGGCCAACAATAAATGTCATGGAGAATCAGACTGGTTTACGTTGATGCTGGGTAACATGTTGAGAATTAGGGTTTTTCAGAGCTTATAGTATAGAGCTTATATTATAGAGTATAATATAGAGCTTATATTATACTTCAAAACGATTTGCTGCACGTAAGTTTTGTAGTGCACATCTAGTTACATATTATTTCATTACAAACTTTCTTTATTTTCATTTTTTCAGAATCTTTGCTGACATAAATCGAGATACAGGAGGCAAAATATCCAGGGTAAATAGAAAAATAATTGTTGCAAACTGCCAATAAATCTAGTTAATATACATAGTTTATGAAATGTATTTTAATTTGTGATATTTTAGCAATAAAGTAGTTTTGATATTACATTTAGTTTTGCTTTTTTATTCATGCTTTTTTTATATATTTTCAACAAAAATTCTATTGTCTTTAAAATATCTAATTTGGGTTTACTTAAGTAATCATGATTGCTAATTGTTATCAATAGTGTGATCATAATTGCGATTGTTAATCAGTAGAAGAGGGAGGGAGGGAGGGATTTATGACGACATTGACATGAATTACTGTCAGGATTTTTTTCTAGCTGAATGCATTGAAATAGTGTCATTTTTAATTAAATTCTATTTTATTTTGGAGGGAATTCACAAGAATTCACAAGATGCTCACTCCACCTCCCCCCCCCTAAAAGCATAAAAGGGGGGGGGGTGGAGTGAGCATATTGTGAATTCTTTTTCAGAATTTTGAAGTTCAGGGAAAATTTTTATTGAATGGTTGGTATCCACTTGATTTTCAGCAAAATGTTTGTCATTTACTGGGATATTTCGAAAACGGGTCAATTAATTAAAAATCTGAGAACAGTGTTTAGTAACAGATTAATTGTTGCCATGTTTAATACGATTGATATTTCATTGCTCAAATGGTGGTTGTAAAACTGCAATTTTCGATGAACATAGGTATTTTTCAGCGATATTTTTTGTTTTGAAATAAACATGTAAATAAAATGCTTTATTTTGCATATTTACTTAGAGTGGTAACAAGAGTTACTATTAAAGTTTTACAGTGTGCAAAGGTAGAATTATTAATCGTGAAGAATTAGGAAAAATGTTAAACTTCTGAATTTCCTGTAAATAAAAATACTCCTAATTTTAGAGGTTTTGTGAAAAAAAGAGTAGTAAGTGTTAATTTTTGTATAGTACTAAATGTTATTTTCAAGGTACTATGTAGTCGCTAATCTTTTTGTCCTTTTTCATGTTACCTAGCTATAATGAAAGCTATACTGAAAGTGGAAGTGAGTTAAATGAAATGTGTCTAATTTGTATATTATTATTCACATTTTTTAAATAAAAATTATCTTCATCTATTTTTTTAAAAATAAAAAGATTGGCAGCTAGATATTTTTATGTGAAGTTTTAAATCACATTGACACAAAGGGCATGTCTAAAATATCATTATGGCGCATACTAAAAAAATTATTTAAACGGATTATGATATCGCAACGATAAATATTCTTCCCTCCAAGATTAAATAAAAGGAACAAAAACAATAGCCTACATATAAATATATACAAAAATCCTTTATTATCATCAAGTTTGTAGAAGTTAAATAACTCGGATGTTTTAAGCTTATATACACAAATTCTATAGACATTTAAGAAGTACAACTTTTACAACATAAAAGTGATTCATTATTAAATTAAAGAATTGAAAGTTTAAAGATTTGTGCATAAAAAGGTAAATTTATTTTCAGAAGTGATGATATATTGAATTTCAGAGCTATTAGGGTGTATTAAATGTCTTATTTTCTACCTGGCAGTGCAACTTAGCAATAATGCAACATTTATTTTTTTCTCGATCTTTATAAAAATATATATATACAATTTTTAATAGACAACCTAATTTCTTTTCCATGTAAAATCATTTTTTTTAATATCCCATACTGAAATTTTATTTTTTTACATTTAAGTTCGATTAAAGTAAATGTAAAATTGTTTTTCAGTTTCATTCAAGGCGCGCAAAACGGTATCTTAACTATTTGTTCAAGAGCCACAAAAAATATTGATAATGATGTAAAAGTAATGTAGTTTGAACATACATTTTATTTGTAAGTTATATCTTTACCTATTGAAAGTTTAAATTTAAACGATAAAAAATTTTAAAATTTCATTTTTTATTCAAAAATGACTAATTTTAAATAAAGATATTATAAATTGCTTACAAATGAAATATACATTCAAGATACATTAGTTAAATATTATTATCCGTATTTTTTTTTCGTGAGGGGGGGGGGGGTTGAACCAATAAATTTGCTACAGTCTTGCTCGCAGTGGATACAAGTCAAAAACCAATTTTCAAATTTTTACCTTAAGGGATTCAGGAGGGCACGGCACTTTTTAAAATGGAAAAAAAAACTGATATCAATGTATCTTTTTTTTCTTGAAAATTATTGAAGCAATTATATATATATAATTTTATTATATTGGCAGCAATTATAAACATAAATATTTGTATATTTAATTAGCATTATTAAAGTTTTAGTAAATAAGAAAGATCTAAATATATCAAATTATAATAATGGAAAAAATATTACCAGTAACAAGTGATAAACCAGTATCAAGTGGAATTCAAATCACATATCTAATTCCCTCATCAATGTTA
Source organism: Maratus speculifer (assembly GCA_964019185.1). Classification (NCBI taxonomy): domain Eukaryota; kingdom Metazoa; phylum Arthropoda; class Arachnida; order Araneae; family Salticidae; genus Maratus; species Maratus speculifer. Next base: position 752,958 of record OZ025289.1, on the reverse strand, counting down.
AACATATGTGTGTGCAGTACTTATCCCCATAGGTAATGCATATTTTATAGTGTGCAAAGATCAAGCATCAATTTTTTGTATGAAAATATTTGTTAAATATATATTTAATTTTATTTCTTACTTTGTTTTGCGAAGTACCAACACTTAAATTATATTAAGTATATATTTCAGAATTATTTTGATATTTTGATAACTAAAAAACGAATCATTTAAAAGTACATAAGAAATAATAGTTTGCTATTTTTAAAAATATATGTAGGCATTAATCCTCTCCCCTCCTCATACGGAATAACATTAGAGTTTGAGATCTCACTATCTCAATGTGAGACAAATTTTGAACGGATAATTGAATATGGCTGAAAATAACCGGGATAAAACTGAAGATACCAATTTGCAAAATGAAAAAAACCTAGGTTTAAACCTGAAAGCAACAGTTTCTAAAATGGAACATTTCAGCTTCTAAAACGAAAAATTTCAGTTTTCAAAACAGAATAATTTGGTTTTCAAAACGGTATATTTCCGTTTCCAAAACGGAACATTTAATTTTCCAAAACGGGACTTTTCAATTTTTAAAACGGATATTTCAGTTTCCAAAACGGAACATTTCAGATTCCATAACGGAACATTTCAGTTTCTATAACGTAGCATTTCAATTTCCAAAATAGAACATTTCAGTTTTCAAAACGGAACACTTCATTTTCCAAAACGGAACATTTCAGTTTCGAAAACGGAAAAGTCATAAAAGTAAATTTTACGTGAAAAAATGGAGCAGATACGACAACTTCGCTGCCAGTACGTTTTCCGTTTTTTCAAGGAATTTTTTTTACGGTGTGTGATCGAAAAAACTGTGCAATTCGAGCATCTTTCGTGTTTTCATTCTTGAATTTTTCACGAAATAAAGTAAATTCTATTTATATTTTATCAACAAAATATACACTTCCATATTTGTTTTTTAAGTTGTGAACATTAGTTTGGGGGCAGATTGAATTGTTACACCCTCTATTTCTGAGTATACGTTACCACTTTTGTTTTTCAATACAGAAACTGCTCGTTCTAGTGTTATCTGATATCCCTTTAAATGTGATGTTTTGTATTTGAATATTATATGCATTAAAAATATGGAAATTTAGAATTATTTGTAAGCACTCGTGTATTATCAGTGAATATAAATCCCAAAATCTGTTTCCGTTTAATACACTAAGAATCTTTAATATGTTAAACTGTACAATTATACTGTATTATGCAATGTGGTTTAAAATAGTCTCCTCACATGTAGCATACACGTTAAGCTAAAATAAACTAAAATGAAACGATCTCATTTTCTTAAACTTTGGTTGCATAAACGAGATTGCTTTCGGATTCTAGATAGAAATATATTTATAATTCTTCTTTTTGTCTTACGTGAAAGAGAAAAGTTTGAAAATAGGTCGAACGTGCTCATAGTAGAATAATTACTTGCGAAATTCTTCAGAATTGCATTCGTTATACAGAAATAAAAGACGGTTTATTGTTTTGCAGATTTGTTTTTCTGTCGTATTTTTTTCACAGTAATGAAAAAGATAAAAAAGAGAAAAATTCATCGGTTTTATTGTTTGATATTTTTTCATGTAGAAGATAGAATTATGTATATATCGAAAGAATTCAATACTATCAAAGCAAAATAGTCTTGTTTGAAATCATTTTTTTCTATCTGTATCATCAAAATGTTCTGAGAAACAAACCAATAAGATCATAATTTGTGTTAAATAAGTTGCTAAATCAGGTACAAAAATTTAAAAAATCATAAAACACGATATTGAGATGTTTTCGAAGATACTCATCATAATATATTAAGCGTATTTCTTTAAAAATACATATTTTGCAGCAAATTAAAAAATATATATGTAATTATTTGTCAACTATTCCTTTAATTTTTATTAGAATATCATGCATTTGATTTTGAATTACTCATTTGATTTACACATTTGCATTGCAAATGCGAAAAGGTTTCTTTTATTTTGTATCATTTCCACAATTTTGCAAACCTCTGTATTTAAGGAGAGTATAAAAAGTTCTGACTTATTAAAGAATATATTTGCCATTGTGATGTGAATATGATAACAGTATGATATTTAATTGGCAGTATTAGTCAATTACCATAATTTGTATCCTATCACATTATTAACTCCACTTTTAAAATCTGAGTTAACATGAACAGAAAACAGTTTATTTGAAGTGATCATTTTTAATAATGCTTTATCATTGAAAACATATTTTTTGATAAAAAATATTCAAAGAGCTTTATTTATAAAACATCATATTAAGTATATATGCTTATAGTAAATATTGTTTTCGAAAGGAAAATTATCACAAAATCGAACTAGTAAAATGTTACATTGACTATCAAGTCTCAATGTGAAAGTGTTTTACAAATTTTATAATCGAACTCAGTAAGACTTTCTATGAATGTATATGTTTTAAAAATATGTTTAATAAAAGACGATTCCACTCGCCTTTCCATACATCAGTGTACGGCGTGAGAAGACGAAATAAAGAGAAATATTTTTATTTTCTGCGTCAATTGACTCGCCTGGAGGCATCATTATCAAACAAAAAGTCCTTCCGGCAATGCCGGGAGGAAGAGGTAGCTTTCATATACCTAATTTATTTATTTATATATTTTAAATTAAGTTATATTATTCAAACATATAAAGCTCACTTTAGTGAAAACCGATTATATCAGCATTTTAATAACAATTTTAATTTTTCTTAAGAAAGGTGTTATAGTAAAAATAAAATACATTGACATGTTTCGGAACCGTCAAATAAGTTCCATAGTCATAATATAAATAAAACAAAATTTCAAAACATTTCTCGGACAATACAAATGACACGCGACAATGAGATATAAATAACAAAAAACACGCTCTCTATTGCAAAAAATTAAAATACAATATAGACCATGATCTAAATTTTAACTAAAAATAAAAATTTCAAACTATTTCACGATCAATAAAAATGACACGTGACAAAGAGATAAAAAACACCAAAAAAACACGCGCGCTATTGTAAAAAATTAAATTAAAATAAAAATAGACCATGATCAAAGGAAATTCCAACTTGGTTCATCCCATTCAAACCCTCACGAGGAATTTATTCATTAATTCTAACCATAACTTAAGAATAATAAAAGAAACGGTATCATTGCAAACCAGATTATTACGCGTATAAATTTCAATGGACTCTCTTATAATAGATTTACGATTACAATTAGATATGAAACATAATTTACTTTGATTAAACAATATTTTTATCTCCTCATTTAAATATGTTCTTGATAAGGCAGTGTTAGTACGTCCAAATTTAATATCAGGTTCGTGCTCCCCTTTTCTAATTCCAAACTTTCTCCCAGTCATGCCTATGTAATAATTTAAGTCACCATTTTCAGTAATGTAAGGTATTTCATAAACTCCAGCAAGATCATCATGTCCAATAGGATCCACTTGCTTATTAAGTAAACATCTTAATTTTGGTGGAGGAGTTGCAATTAAATCAATATTAAACTTTTTTAATTTAAATTTTAATTTCTCAAAACTGCCTTTCAGATATGGAAAAAAAACTTTTTTTAATTTTTTTTAGAATCACCCCCTTTATCGAATCTTTCAGTTAACCCTGGATGTTGTTGTTTAGGCTTCCCTTCTCTATAATAATTAATTAATTTATTGATGCTACTTATTTTATAGCCATTAAAACCTGCAATTTCACGGATCTTACGCAACTCTTCGTTTAAAAATTCATTAGACAGACTTTAAACGCTCTATCAACCATGAAACGGAAAGTAGAGAATTTATAACAAAAAGGTGAACAAGCGGAATTTGGAATAATATGTGTTGGCTATTAATTTTCTTTCTATAAATTGATCTTTTCAAAGAATCACCCTCCCTAATTAAAAAAGTGTCTAAAAATGGTAAACTACAATTCGCTTCTAATTCATAGGTAAATTGAATATTTTTATCTAATTTATTAACTTTATCAACAAAATTTAGGAAAGAATCTACCCCCCATTCCCAAACCAAAAAAACGTCATCAATATACCTTTTCCAAAACCTAGGAACTTTGTCAAAATTAAGGTCATAAGGTCTCATTTTGAATTCCGCGAGGAAACCCGAAATGGGAGAACCGATTGGAGCCCCCAACTTTTGCTCATAAATTTTTCCATCAAACATAAAGAAATTATTATTTGTGATTAACTGTAAGCCAATTTTCAGTGTATTTTTTATGTTATCACTATACTTCTCAGAACTATCTACGAAATCACTAATATAAGAATTAACTTCACTAATGTCTATTGATGGAAACAACGACTTGACATCCATGCTTGCCAAAATACAATCATGAGGAATCTTAAGTATTTTGATATGTTCTACAAATTCTGCTGTGGAATTAACAACCAAGTCCGAAGGAGGTAATAAGTCTTTCAGCAATAAGACAAATGCTTTTTCCAAAAAATATGTTGGCGCTTGACATCTCATTACTAAGGGGCGCAATGGATATCCTACTTTATGATCTTTTACTCTACCAACAAGACGTAAAATGACACCTTGCTTATTAATTCTTAATTTTACTTTCATATTATCTTGCCAGTAACCTTTCTCTATAATATCTTTTAACTTAATGTTAATTTTATTCAATGGGCATTTCATGATTAAAGTACATTTCATCTCACCAATAGCTTTAAGCATTTTATCACAATAATCCTTATGATCCATTACTGCAATCCTGTTAGATTTATCCGTCTGTACGAACAGAATATCATTTTCTTTTTTCAGCTTTTTAACTATTTTTAAATCATTATTGCTAAGCTTTGAAGGTCTTTTTAGGTACTTATCAACTTCTGTAAAAATAACATTTCTAGTTTCTTCTCTATTTTCACTATTAACTTTTTCTGTTAAATATTCTGCTTCCATCACTAAGTTTTTCACATCATGTCTCTGTTCAAACATAAATTTCGGACCTTTATGTAAAACTTCCAATTCTTTCTTACTAAACTGTCTGCTTGACAAGTTAATAATATCAATCTTTTGTACTTCTTTTTCTGCAGAAGGCTTCGATATCACAGGCACTTGATACTTTAATAAAGTATTAATTTTCTTCTTAAGATTTTTAACCTTAATTTGATTTTGTGATTCTCTCCATCTTTCTAACCTTCTATTCAGTACATCAAATTTTCTTGCCAAACAACCATAATTCAATACATCAAAACACTTAAGTTCATAATTTTTAACTGCTTCCATATACGCGTTATAGGTTTTAAATTCAATTCATTAATAATCGAATACTTTTTTCTGATACATAAAGTCAAACATTTCAATTCAAACTCGTGTGATAAATTTCCAAATAACTGTTTAATTGTTTTATTTTTAATAGACACAAACTTCGGAACAATATTAAGTTTTTTACAAATTTTCAGAAATCTTAAATTCAAAATCTCACCGTCAAGGGCCATTCGTAAATTCTTGTACCGATTAAATACTGTATAAAATGTCATCTTCGTCCAGAATCGACAAAAAACTATGATAAAAAGTTAATTAAATCCAATTGATTTTTTTTTAAATCATCAGATTTTAAAATATTCACCTTTTATATAAACATTTTAATAACAATTTTAATTTTTCTTAAGAAAGGTGTTATAGTAAAAATAAAATACACTGACATGTTTCGAAACCGTCAAATAAGTTCCATAGTCATAATATAAATAACACAAAATTTCAAAATATTTCTCGGACAATACAATCATCTATTCAAGCTGGATTTATTTTATCCGATTTATAGGGTCGCCAAATTGCATGATATAAAGAAGTGTATGCCATTTTAAATCAACGTGATGGATAAAACGTTTGCTCGAAATAATAATTTATGTGTACATGCACACTCACATCGAAATCGATTAATATATACGAGTGCTATTGCGGGTAAATTGATTTAAAAAAAAATGTCACCCACATAAGAAATACAAACTGCTATATTTTAGGCGTTTTTTAAGGTGAAGACAAAGCAAAATACACTCCGGAATTCATTATTAAAATTAAACACTTTAGAAAGAATCTTTTTTACAATTTCTAATTTTTTGTTTGTACATCATTATACATTTACAAAACTTTTGACAAACTTAAATGGCCGCCATTTTGAAACAAGAAGGCGGAAGAAGTTGGCGAGTGAGCTCGGTCAAGACATTAGTATGTAATATGTATACACGGAGTTGTATACAAATCAGTGAATAAATATGTGTATTATCGCGTGACAAATTTTAGACCGTTTCAAAATGTCAACCATACAGGAAATTGGAAGTGACATAAAATAACTATTTTTTAAGATATACAGGAAATCAAAAAATGCTCTGGAATCTTTGCATCAAGATCGAACACACACAAAAAAAATCTTTACCAATTTCTTACTTTTTTGCACCAATTGTAAAATTTAAAATTTTTTTTAAAATTTAATATTCCGCAATTTTGAAACAAGATGGCGGATGGAACTGGCCTGCGAACTCGGTGCAGACATCAATATGTACTATGTACGCACCAAGTTACATCCAAATCGGTTTACAGATACGAGTGTTTTCACGTGACGAAAATCAGCCCATTTCAAAATGTGAGCAACACTTTAAATTAAAAGTGCTCAGCCATTTTTTAAGATACAGCCGAAACAAAAAATGTTCTGGAAACTTTGTATCATAGGTAAATGGATAAAAGAAAAATCTTTTTCAATTTCTCCCTTTTTGATACCTAATTTTAAATTTTAAATTTTTAGAAAAAATTCAAATGGCAGCCATTTTGAAACGAGAAGGCGGGTGGAAGTGGCTAACGGACTCGTTCCAGGCCTCACTACCTACTATGTACACAGCATGTTATATCGAAATCGATTCATAAATACGCGTGTTATCACGTGACAAAAATCAGATCGTTTCAAAATGTCAGCCATACTAGAAATTCAAAGTGCTATAACTCAGTCATTTTTTAAGAGATAGACAATAAAAAGTGTTCTGGAATTGTTGTCTTAAGTTCTAACACATAAAATAAAAATATTTTTCAACTTTTAATTTTTTCGAATTAAATTTTTAATTTGAAACTTTAAAAAAAAATTAAATGGCTGCCATTTTGAAACAAGATAGCGGATGATGCTGGCAAACGAACTCGGGTTGAGACATTTGCATGTACTATGAATCATATATACCGAATTTCATTCAAATCGGTTCATAAATAAGATAGTTACTGCATGACAAAAATCATATATATATATATATGTATGTCAACACTTGAACGGAGAGTTGTTTGGGGTCTGGGGGTTATGATCGGAGAAAATATACCAAAACTTTCCGGAAGTGTTTTCCTCCGGACGGACGACTGCAATAAGTAGCTTTTAACTTTTTGTAATGAAAGCTACCTAAAAGGCTACCTTAGTGCCTATGAAATTTGATTACATCTTTGGAATGTTTGTCCTTCATAACCTGCTGTATTATCTTAGTCATTTTGGTATAGAATTGATGGAATTTAAAAGTGAATTAAATTTTAATTCATCTACACATTTTTACAAAAAAAACCCATACAGTTCTTGCGAAGTGGTTCATGACATACCGGGTCAATCGAAATTCAATATAAAATGTCATTTAGGATTTAACGTGTTCATTTGCATACACTCACTCATACTAAGATAATGATAATCTTCTGACAATAGGATTTCCAAAAGTAAAAATGAATTCTATTCATATAATGAAAAAGTTAAAAAAACTAAGAACATGTTACCTAAAATAATTTTAAAATAATAAGTAAAAAAATGAAAAACAAATCCTTTATGAAAAGTTAAGATTTGTGAAATAAATAGATATTTCTGAAATATATAGATGCCTTAAAAGTCATCTTACATATATTATTTTGCAATTTCATATTTTTATTTACCATATAATCAGAGTAATCCTAATAACTCCCCACATCTCAAATGTGTAAGTACAAATCACGATACTTTTGTTCTTATTTATTTTTTTCCTATTTTTCAAAAAAAACTTAAAAAAATTCTGTGCCTGGGGTATAGTAAAAATAGTTACACGAATGAACTTGAACACTTTGAAAAATGTTTCTCTCGGGAGAACAGTAAAAATGTTGGAGAGAAATGTAATAACTTACTTTTGAATAAAAAAGTGACGGATTCAAAATGTTATTTTTACTGTCGTGCCTAGATTTAAAATGCAAGGCTTTTTCAAGAGTAAAGAAAAAACAAAAATGTTTTACATGTCGAATAATCTACATAAACTGTTATTATTATTGCATTATATATACTGCTACATGCAAGGTGTAAGTAACAATATTTTGTCTTATTAATATATTTTGTTGACTTTTTTAGTTGAAAAATTTTAATAGTTCATCTATCATATTATTAGTATATGTCATATTACAGGTTCAAAATCTTAATAAAATTTCTTTAGTGTTTACAGCAATAGAATTTTTATCCAGTGATTAACATTAGAAATATATATAGGCTGTAAAAACAGCAAATCTATATATTTAAAAGACCTGGTTGTTTTTTTAATCATCAGCTCTGAATTTTCTACTCAACCGATTTTGATAATTATTTTTTAAATGAAAGCTATTCATTTGTAGCTGTGCCCATTTTAGCTATTTTTTTATTTATTTCCACTTTTATAGTCTATTTTTAATTTTAAATACTTTTTACAAAATTTCTTCAAAATGGTGGCAACTCAGTTTAGCTTTCCTCTCAATAATAAAAAATTATTTTCCATTATCACTTTCCACCGGTCAGAAGCTTTATTTTATCAGTGAACATGTCTTCGCATTTAAAAGAAAAAAGTTAATTGTTTTCGTAAAATTTAACCGCAATGAAAAAAAAATATATTTACTGAGAAATAATATTAATAATGTAAATAAAATAACAGAAAATAATTTATGATAAAAATTAATGTCTAAAGTAAAATAGGAAAATTTTCAAATGAAGAAAATGATGTCATTCAGCAACTAGATAAATGGGAATTACAATATTATTACGGATAACTTTTTCATATTACTTATAACAGTAACTTTTAAAAAACATTTACAGAGAAAATAACGTCACTATTTAAAATTTCGCATTTTTACTCATAACGATATTATATTTCAATATTTTTTTTTCATTATGGACACTGAGATTGAGATTTTACTTTCAGATGACTTCAGTTAGTGGAAATAATGTCATAGTAAAAACTAAATTAAGTTTTTTTTTTCATAAACCTTGTTTCTGTGAATGCATCTATACTAATAAAAGAACAAAACGCTCTGTCTGTGTGTGTGTTTGTCTGTGTGTCTGCGATGGCTAGCAAAATCTACAGTACGTACGAAGCTCAAAATTTTTTTGAGAGTAGCCCAATGTCTCTCCTGATGCACCTGAGGCTCCGAATTTCAAAATTCTATTTATTAACTGAGTAATTAATTAAATTCCAAAGCTCACTCTCATAAAAAATCGCCTTTTTTCGCTTTTTTTTCCATTTCATTTTCTTATGGTTGATTGGTTGCATAAAATTTTCGCAGAAATAATTAAAAAAGCTGGGACAGACCTTTAAAATTCATAGACTGGCAAACTGCCAGTTTAAATGAGGATTTTTTTTTTAATCACAGCTGCTGTACACCATGGAGAAAAAAATAGGTGGAGTCGAAGTAAACCGATAAAAGGTTTGCAACACGGAGTAAGAAGTGTCTTACTCCGTGGTTTGCAATATTAAACCATTTATCGCTGAAATTTTAATGTCTCAAACAAAAGCACGAGGAAGGAATTTTGTATTAATAAAACGAATTGAAAGAAACGAATAACAGCTGAAGCATATTTAACGAAGAAATAGTAATTTTTTAAAATGTTTTTTTTTCTATTATATTATTTAGGTTAAAGTTAAATTGCATTTATGTTATGGTTAGAATAAGGATATGTTACAATAAAGTGAATACATTTAGGCTAGGTTACATTTCTGTTATATTTAATTTACGGTAGGGTACTGTTAAGTCGCTGTTAGGTTACAGATAGGTTCTGGTTACGGTATAAAAGTTTAAGGTTAGGAATTTATACACAGAGTGAACCTATACGCAAAATTTGATTAAAAATAACACTTACTTTTGTTAAATAGCTCTGAAATTATAGTACTATATACCAACCTTTTAGCTACCATCGTGTATCGATTTCATTCATGGTATAATCGGATTTAAGAGCGACATAATTAGTTTGAAATTCAAAATATTTCACTTGGGATTTGTATGTGAAAATAATAATTAGTTACGTGACTTAACAGTGATTTTTACGGGTAAATATCAACTTTTTTACACGAAAATCATGCAATCGTTGGATACATATACCCTCCCGCGTTTTTCATTGCTCATTTTGAGTATTTTTAGTGCTTAATATTAGTTGTTTTTAAAACCGATTTTTCACACAGTCAGTGGCTACGTATTTCAGACAATGCATTTCTGAATATAACGAGTTAATGATAAAATCATACAAATTTCAAGTTCGTTTAATAATGTTAATACGGACCCGGGCAACGCCGGGCGGGTCAGCTAGTATAAAATAAAATTTCTGGATTTCGCCGGCATTCAGATCACAATTTTAACTGAATATGTGCGAATATTTGCATGCAAAATTGTAACTGGCAAACTTGACATTAAGTTTGAAAACATATTTCCTGTATATTGATTCAATAATGTAATTACTCTTGCTTTTTTTTTAAACCAAATCGATCATGTCTTTTAAACACTTCATTCGTCAAATTCGACGGGATTCCACACGTTTCTGATTATATGAGTTTTGGATAAAAGTAACTAATCAATGTCTTTATTTTTTCAAAACCGCCAATTCTCGTACTACTTCATTTGGATTGTTTTAGATGGAATTAATTTTTCTTTGTTATTAATTTCATCTTGTTGCATTGTTTTCCGTTGTTTTTCTCCAAGTATTTGGATTGAGTGTCTTATTTTAGCATACAATCTAAATATCATATAAATGCTATTCCATGTTGAATATTACCCGCTATATCTGATCATAATGATCAAAACTGAAAGAAGGGATGATGATCACTCTACGGAGTGTTTTTAATGAAGTAAAGAAGTATTACTGTTAAAAGTTAAAGCGATTTGGGTCAAGAAAAACATTTGATAAACAAATTCATAATTTAAATTTTTATACGGTTCCTGGTCCTATAAGTGATATTTAATTTATTATATTCTATTACACTAAGAAGTAATAAAAAAATCCCATTCTTTTACAATTAAAACTCAGCAGTTTAAAAATAAAGCTCATTTTTTCTGCGAAGGAGTCATTTACAAATTTACTAGAAATATGCATAATCGTCAGATATTTTAAATATAATTGAGAATAACATTAATGTTACAATATAAATACATATAAATTCAATTTTCATTTTCACATATTAAATAAAAATAAACAACCTGTAATAAAAATTTAATTTGAAAAGTAGCATACTTTTTATTAACACTCGAATTACCACGTTTCCTGTATACCTAGAAATACCAATAGTGGGTCATATCTGACCCTTGACCTTCAGAGATGCTATCAAAATATTTCTGTCCACTAGATCGTGAAACGCTAAATTTTGCGTAAGTCATCAAACAAAGAATAATGAACAGCCCTGCGGCTCTACCAACAATGTAGTTCCCGTTTTCACTTCTGCCAAATCGCAATCAAGGGTAATTTACTTTGTATCTTTCTCACCTCTTTTAAGTTTTTTTTTTTTTTTTTTTTTTTTTTTTTTTTTTTTTTTTTGTATTTTTCTCAAAACAATTTCGATTTATTGGTGTTTTATAACTTTCTCTACAGCATTTCCTTGGCTATTTTCATCCAATTTACTGTCAATTTAACGGTATTCGAATGATGAAATTTTATTTTATCAAAATGTATTTGTCAATTATTTCAAGATTCTATCACCCTCAGATGGTGAAAAACTCCTCATTTAGTCACTAAATTTCGTCATTAAAATCATTTTATAACAGTTCGCTTTAAAATTTCAAAATTTCTTCATTCGAAAAGCATCCGTCGCGATGCCAACAGTACAAATGTGCAAAACTGAAACAAACATTTTTTTTTTTTTTTGCTCCTTGCAGATTATGACAGACAAAATATTCTTTTTAGTTACTTTCTAAGATATAACATAAATCACAATATTCTACACACATTCTACAATATTCTAATAATAGTTTGGAATTCAATAAAAGCTTTGCCTTTCAAGTGCATGGCACATATATGATCATAACCCTCCGCCACGACACACAAAATCCAATCTCCCTTTTGTGAAAACAAGTGCAATACTTCTCCTTACATTTTTTTATGTGCTGAAAAACATAGAGTTAAAAGTTCTTTTCAAATAAATAAAAAGTGCAGATATTTTATTAGGGACAATAATGACCCCGATAATTCTGGGTATAGAGATCTGTAGATAAAAAAAGTTCGATTTCTACCAAATTCGTTCTAAGACATCATATTGAGTATTAAGGAAAAGTTAAAGAGTTTCAAAGTTTTGCTTTGAAAAGCGGCAGTGATACAAGCAAAGAAATCACGTTTTAGGGCACAAATGACACAGTAATTCTAGTATTAAATGAAACACACAGTACAGACATGACACAGTAAATTCTCAGTAATTCTAGTATTAAATGAAATGATGAAAAGCAAAAGTCGTAATTGTTTACAAACTGATACATATTTTAAAACACTGTTACACTATCTGAACTAAATTAAAGTTACATTAAAATTTACTCAAAGTAACTATTTCAGCAGAAATTTAAATATGTACATGCAAAATAAATCATCCTAATACTTAATGTGCTTTGCGTTCCATTCCTTGAACCTCGGTCCAATTTATCTGTATTCAGTTGCAGAGAAATTGCTTATGATTAAGTCATAAAACTGAAAATTACATAATTTGGTCAAATTTATTGTTAGTCCAATGGAATATTTTTGCCTCATTTATCAGTGCAATAAGAAATTTTTACTGAATATTACTTATATAACAGAAGATCTGTATAAGAATTTAAATGTTACAATTTTTAATAAACGTTTTTCTTAATCCAAATATCTTTAAAAATGCGTTTTGCCTCATTTAAAGGCTTTTTGCAATTGTAACTGTTTATGCCCAACAGTTTAGGAATTAGCGATTAAACATCATTGAAAGTGCCACCCTGCCCTGTATAACATTTTGAAACCATTTTATAAATTTTATTTTAATATTTTTTTTTCTAATAGTACAAAAACTGAATGTATTTCTGATATGGGAATGGTTTAGATGTTCGATTTCGACTAAACTGCAGAATCCTTATCTCCCTGAAAGGTCGGATATATTTCCCGGAACTCATTCCTCCAAATCTTTTCGCCAAAAAGTTGCAGTTTTATCTACGAGTTTCACAACTCAGATAGGAGATAAACATGTGTAAAATGCCGTATTTAATGGTAGACTTATTCACTCAATACGCATGAGATTTAAAAACACAATGTGGATAAGAAAGTACTTGAAAGTATTTTCAATCTGATTTCAGACAGAATATAAAGTTATGTCTTGTTATTTTATATATACATATTAGAACATTTGCTATGAAATATTATATGTTGCTGGATAATTTTTAAATTTAAAAAGTTGTCCATTTTTATTTCAATAATATTTGTAAAAGTCAAAAGTAGGAAAAAAATATATTTTTATAATTAATTAGTTTGAATAAACATTTTTGTGAGATTATAGATTATAACCAAACGGAACATGGTCAATCAAAATCAGTTGTCACACCGAGATGGTATATTATCTACCTTTTTCATATTACAACAATTGAGAACAACAGGAACATTTTACTACGATCTTTTATATTAAATTTAATAATATAAAAGTAATAGGACTCCATCTGAATTATCACCATTTAATCATGAATCATAACTTTTCAAAAAATATCATTGAATTAATTAAATATGTATGACTTAATACAATTTAGGAATCTTTTCTTAATATCTTTTTAAGTTTTTATTCATATTTAATTAAATTTAAAATGACTCAACAAAACTCTACAACGATTCTACGTTAAATTTCAAATTATTCCTCTGGGTATATTTTGCCCTAGTGTATGCGGACATATGGACAGACAGAGGAAAGACGACGATTGTAGAAGATACGGATTTATATAATTTTATACGCACCTAATGAATCATAAAATGATCATAAAATTTCTCGTTTGTTCAACAGGTAATTTGCGAAACATTTTTTTTTAAATTCTACGCTTTCATTTAATTAAAAACGAATACTATTTTTTGTAGAAATAATGGGCAGAAATATACTTAATCAATTTATCAAAGGAGTAATGCATTCAAGCCAAAAGACCAGCTCACTATTGTTATTCCTGTGGAAGAAATTTATAAAGGTATCTCGATTGCATTTTAATATTTTTAAACGGTGATTTTTGCATAGGATAACTGAGATCAATTTGAACAAAAGCTGTTTTTTCTATTTTCAGCGCAGATTGTTTTATGAGAAGGCTGTCACTTTCGAAAACGGTTCCGAAAATGAAAGTGTCTCTATTAAAATAGCTGTAAACAAAATCAGAAAGGTAGAAAACGACCTTTCTACAGATCGACTACTGCTATCCAATGTAACTAAATAAATAAATAAAAATATTGAAATGCAACCGAAATATCTTCATAAATTTCTTCCATAGGAATAGCATTGGCGAACAGGCATTTTTCGCTTAAATGAAGTATGTTCATAAAAAAGTAAGTATGAATAAAATATTGGAAGATGAACAGTATTTTAATTAGCTGCCACCACATGTAAAAGAAAGTGATTTCTCGCACCTATCTTGTTTCTGTCATTCTGCAATTTTTCAAAACATTGGGGAATAATGACATCTTGAAGAGCTGGGATTTGAATTCCATTTTCGATATACGTTCTGATGGAAATGAAAGCTGAGAGCTCACAGAAATCGTTTAAATCGGTTGATGCATTGCTGTTTTTAACAAATACTAAAGAAAGTATTTGATTCAGAGTTTTCTGTTGAAAAAGAATGTTATAATATGAAACAGTTTTTCGATATTTATAAATGTATATTGCCATGAAAAAATTTTCTGTTCGTTAAACTTTATGATATCATATTGAAATCATAAAACATACACAAGGGATACTTTTATTGCAAAATTGAGTTTCGCAAAAAAGTGTTTCTTCATTTATTATCTGTGATT
This sequence comes from Maratus speculifer, assembly GCA_964019185.1. Classification (NCBI taxonomy): domain Eukaryota; kingdom Metazoa; phylum Arthropoda; class Arachnida; order Araneae; family Salticidae; genus Maratus; species Maratus speculifer. The sequence goes on along the minus strand of OZ025289.1, from coordinate 737,724 downwards.
TTCCTTTTTACCTTTATTTATGAGAAAGAAAATATTTATTTATGTCGGAGTAAAATTCTCACGCACACAAACTGAACGAGCACAGGATACTATCATATCAATCCTTGCTAAATTAAGTATCAGTGATCCGGCGAAGTGGTATAAACATGTACCAACTGTTTAACGAATAGTCCATACACCATTTTCTCAGATTAAAGAAGATGAAATCTATACTAATAAAATCCGTGCGCCTCTGTCTGTCTGTCTGCTTGAAGCCAATTACAGTTCGCAACGAGGGCGAGTTGGAAGTCGCGAGAGGTGTCTTTCAATTCGAAAAATTCCGGGAAAGTCATTTCGGGCATTTTCGAGACCGTGGGACCAAAATTAAAAAAGTTATGAATTAAAAACCGGTCGGGAATCGGAACGGAAAACGTCTAATTTCCCAAACGGAGCTCTGAGGCAGAACACTGCGCCACCTTGCGGTGAAGGACCTGAACTTTTACCCTTTGGCTAAAAGAAGAAGCAGCCGAAAACCTCTTTTTTCTCCCGGAAAAACGACTTTTTCTTTCGTTTCGGTTCTTTGAAAAAGAACTAATCGGAAAAAAATGTTAAACACGGTTTATTTTCATACTTTTTCTTTTTGGTAGCATACACGAATATTGTGTAACCTAAGATTTACGCGATTATTACTAATTTTTGTTAGTACAAACGGAAAACGAGCTGCCAAAATTATTTGTTAGTTATGTTGTTTGTGATATTAATGAAATTACTTATTTTTTTTAATAGCAGTCTTTTGCAGTTTTTAATACCGAAACTTTTTTTGCGCGTTTTTTCTTAAACCATCATACAGACAGTTTTTAAAGTAGATAAAACTGATTACATATTCAGAATCTGCGTAAAAGTCTGCTTCTGATGAACCAAAAAATACGAGAAAATATCTTATGGGCGCGCAGCACCAACCGTGCAAAACCAAATATTTTTAACGAGACGATGGCGACCATGGCGCGTAGCGCCGGTGGGTGGTAGGCCGGTGGGTGGTAGGCCGGTGGGCCGCCTTTGCACGGTGGGCACGTAGCGCGAACTGTGCGAAATCACATATTTTTAACGGGATAATGGGCGCATAACAACCATAGCTCTTTAATTTACTTTTTTTGTGCTTGAGGATTCGAACTCCAAGACTTGCTTATTAAATGAATTTTTTTGCTTATTATATACTGCTTAATATCGAGGTTCGTTTGAAAAAAGTGGCCCAGCTAGCGGGCGTAGCTCGCTAGTATTCCGTTTAAAATGTGAAACGTTATCCGTAACCTGAACATTTGATTTGTTGAATTTTTAATAAACTTGCTTAATAGGTGAAAATTTAATAATAAAAAAAATAGAAGCGTGGGATAAAGTAGAACTTTTGGCATTATGCTCCAATACTCTATCACTCAGATACAGAACGATATTAAGCTTTTACTTCTGACTAGTATCTGTTATGTAGGCTGGAACTGTAGTACACGATGAAATATTTTTCATGAGCCATCAATTCTTAAACAAACTCGAAATGAAACATAATCTAGTATCGATGCATTTCTCATTGATGAAATTTGACTCCCTTTCGTTTCCGTTTGCCATAGAACTGGCGGTATGTGGAAAATTTTTCGTTTTACTTTGTGGTTTCAGCCTTTCCAGCAGATAAGATTTAGAATTGTTTTATCGTCCAGGTAGCTCAGGGATGAGCATTGGCTCGTAATGCCAGTGATACTGGTTCGGTTTTACACCTCTTAAGCAAGTTTAATAAAAATTCAATAATTAAAAATTTCAAATTACTCAATTAAATATGTATGAAATTTTCTGCAGACATTTCTCCTCAAAATATTAATATAGGTTTGAACTTTATCTACCCATTCTCTTGCAACTAATTTCACCCTTTTTTCTAAGATTTTCAATAATTAATCTTGAAGCATTATGTTATATCCAACGTTACGACAGACAGCTATGTTAGGTAAAGTTGATGCCTGTTAAACAAAGATTTTTTTTATGTAAAAAAAAAGCATTTTTTTGTCGGTATTATTGAATCATTAGTAAATTAGACCAACGTTGAACCTATGGACGCCATGGCACTCTTTGAAGGTTTTCTTGGTGCATTTTGTTACGTTTATTAGTATTAACATTTGTTAACAATGAATATATTTTTAAGAAAATAATTTCTTTGAGTATTATAGCATTTGCTTACTTTTTAATTATTGCAGGTGTGTTTAAATCTCTCTCGTCACACACACAAACTCAGGAAACTGTTTTTGTAAATGAAGTATGAATTAATTTTTTTTCCTGTACAATAATTTTTTAAATAGATTTTCCGAATCGTAAGATACTTGTGGCAACAAGTGTGAGATGTATGTGCATCATTTAAGAAACGGTGTTGCCAAACTAGTATGTTTTTTTACAAAATATTTAACACTATTAATGTATAATAATCTTAGCTACGTTCAATGTAAGATACTCCGGAAGTAAACAAAATGCACATTAATATGACAAATGATGGTGGGCATTTTGAACAAGAAATGCGATAATTTGTTACAATATTGAATTACAAATTCTGTGTATCCCTGTTACGTTGTTGTATCTTAGTTAAGAGTGACTGAGATTAGATTGTTGTCAATTTTGACTAATATGAATGTCTTATAGAAATGTCTCATACCCCTTATAGTTTGCCAATAGCACAAGTACGTATAATCTATTTACTAGGTGTTTGGATAGGTATGGATGAAGCATATTTTATGTAAAAGAATCCATAAAAGAAAAATAAATTTGATCATCACTCAGAACAAGTGAATTATTTGTAGTCTGCTTTTTGACCAGTGGTTAGTGTTACTCGATTACTTCGGCTCCGAAGCACATGAAAGTTTACAATTTTAAATTAAAGATAAAATATAATTTTACAAAAACATTCTAATTATTATTTTAATTTTTACATGAAAATTTGTAGAAAGTAGGTAAAAGAGTTTACAATTTCTTCGCCATTGTAATTATAAAGATAAATTAAATAAAGTATCGGTCTGATATCGCTACATATTGGAAGCAAAGAGCTAAATTATTAATATAACATTATTACTCAATAGTTCTAAAATAAAAATTTTGAGATAAACAGACAGAGAATTGTGTGTGTGACTTCCGTCGAAAAAAAAAAAACTCAGAATTGTATGAGATTTTTGCTTTTTGACAAAAAACTAGAAAATTATCAACATCATTATCATGTTTGTTATTATTCTTTATACCGAGATCAAAGTAGAATTGGAAAAAATCGTTAAAACAAATTTGATTTTGCTGTATGCATATATATTTTCATACACATTCTTTTAAAAAAAGATCAAAGGAAGATTTAATCAAATTGATTAAAATAAAATTTGACTATTTTAATGAAGACGAATTTTAAAAAGCTTACACAATTTCTTTATAAACAATATGAGGATACTTCCTTATCAATTTAATAAATATTGATCAAAAATTACGTCGCAAGGAACATTTCAAAAATCTAAAAACGCTGAAAAATTAGTTTTGAGAAAAACACATTTAAAGTATATAAATACACTTACCTTTATTATTTACTTCTTAAACTTCTTCATAAATGATATTTTAATAATAAAAAACTGTTCTGGTACTATTATACTGCTGAAATAGACCTTTTGCGACAATTTTGCTATAGACGATTTTGCTCAAACAAAGGTCCACTATCCCCTTAAGTCCATTATAAGAGAGTCCATTGAATTTTTTACGCGTAAATATTTTGCTTGTAAGGAAACTGTTTCTTTTATTATTCCTAAGTTGTGGTTAGCGTTAATGAATAAGTTACTCAGGAGATCTGGAATGGGATGAACCAATTTAGAAAATAAATTTAGATTATGGTCTATTTTTATTTATTTTTTTTTTACAATACAGCGCGTGATTTTTATTTACTACTCATTCTCGCGTATCATTTGTATTGTCAGTCAGACGATTTGTATTTGTATTTTTATTATGATTATGGTTCTTATCAAACTGGTTCCGAAACATGCCAATGTTATTTGTTTTCAATTTTTTACAACATTTATTTCAAGTAACATACTTTATTTAGTAAAAGGATTTTTTCTAATAAGTTTGTCGGGAAAGTTTAATTTTTCTCAATAAAGCGAGGTCATTCTGAGTTAAGTGTTACAAAATCTTGAGGTATTAGGTATGTCTAGAGTAAATGAAAGAAATAAAACAAAAAGCAACGAGAATTATTTAATTGATTCTCCAAAACTGTACCAGAAGGTAACTTCTACGAGTGACTTAATTTAATGTATTATTTGCAGCAGGTGATTTCACGAGAGCTGAATCATTTATAAGAATAAGTGCACTGAATGTGGTTGACGATAACTTCAATCAGTCAACAAGAATATATTAAAACTGTTAAAATAAAAATGAGCTACTTCAAAATTAAACATATGATCTAGTAACTTAATGTTATCTTGCGATTATATCTGTGCTTGTTTTTTTAGATTATTTATTATTTTTAAGTAAAATATTCTAATTATATTTGATATTTGATATTTAATATTGGATAAGAAAAATTTTACACATATGTACTTAAATATGATTACTATTGTTAACAATTTAATTGTAGAAATTATTTATAAGAATCTTTATCTGCACAATGAATTATCTGCACAATGACATCAACAATGTAAGGACCAATTGTACAGAATAGGATTTTGCTTTCATAACAGTTATTCTAATAAATTGGAATATGACAAAAAAATAGCAATTGAAATGTATGTAAAACAAATGAAGTCAAAATTATTCATGAATAGTTTTGCATAAAAATATTTTTTAATTTATTATTATTATTATACTGAATTGTGCACAGACATTTCTATCTTTACTTTAAAGATAAATTTACATATGTTAATATATATAGATATATATACATATATATAAAGCATAATGTTCAGCAGGTTTGTTTTCCTAGATGTCTGTATCAATTTGATATCAAATCTCACTTTCTAAAGATAAGTTGCCCAAAACTTTAAAATGAATAAATAAGTAAATAAATATAATAAATAAAATAGAGAGCAAAACAGAAAAATGCCAAAGCCCCTAAAAACGAAAAGCATTAAAAACAACTAAAAACTTTTGCCACTTTAAAACAAAAATTGGGTTATATTTCTGACAAAGTACTTTCTAAGACTATAGAAAGCATAATGTTCAGCAGGTTTGTTTTCCTAGATGTCTGTATCAATTTGATATCAAATCTCACTTTCTGAAGATAAGTTGCTCAAAACTTTAAGATGAATAAATAAGTAAATAAATATAATAAATAAAATAGAGAGCAAAACAGAAAAATGCCAAAGCCCCCAAAAACGAAAAGCATTAAAAACAACTAAAAACTTATGCCACTTTAATACAAAAATTGGGTTATATTTCTGACAAAGTACTTTCTAAGACTATAGGAAAAGGTTAAGGGCAATCATTTTACTTGGAAAGTATTCAAACATGCCCCATAATAAAATGATTTTATCTAACATAAGCTTGAGATGTCTGAAATAAAGACTTCCCCATTCTGCGGGGAATGTTCAGGTGCAGCTTTTTTAATTCTCAAAAGTTATTTATATTTCTATTCGGCGGTCTAAAATGGAATAAATCGAAATAAGGATAAAGTATTTTCAATAAGGTCATGTTCTTTCAGCTGTTCTTTAAAATTTATGAGTCTATGCGGTAGTTCAAACAACAAGGTTCCTGGAGGGGTATATTTTAAGCTAAAAGACATTCTATAGAGAAATAATTTAGCATTTATGCTGTCTGATTTTTAGATTGTCATCGCAAAAGCACCAGACTAGATTCGATTTTTGGTTTTGTACTGTGAAATTTCCTTTGTGTTAACTTCAGGGGAAAATAAAAATAATATTTATCGCTGATAAAATAATTTATATATTATGGGAAAAGTTAAGAGATATATATTTTAATTCTAATAGATTTTAATTGATTCAGAGTGCACAAATCATTTATAATTTTACCCTTTTACTAGATATTATAAGATAAAAGATATGTATAAAAAATTAATTTTATAATTTATATTTATGTTATTAAGAAAAAAACACGTCTGTATGTAACGATAACTTCTTCTTAATGGTGGCAACAGTTAAATGGTCTAATTTCGTTTTTAATTAAATTTATTTTAATTTCTAACTATAGCACTTTTTCAATTTTTACAGAATCGCACAAGATAACAAAGTGCTTCCAAATGCAATAAAAAAAAATATTCAATGTAAAAAATAATTACAAATAAATTAACCACTGAGTTAACTTATATTATTTAACGACATGCTTAAATAACTAAAATTATCGGAGTAAAAAATATTGCTGTAAATGGCAATATTTCTCTTTTCTGTTCGGTTATTAATTCTTGGAATGAAGAAAATATGAAAATATTGATTTTAATAACTTGCAAAACTTTATTTGGATACCTTAAGGATATTTTTTATATAAAAACGATTGATGCTTTTGAAAATTGGCAAAATAAATGAATGCATAAATAGATAACAATAAAAACGAAGCATTAATACTAAAATTACCGTTTATTTAGCATATCCAGTTCAGGTTCGATGTGGCCGCCGATTTTGTCCGTAGTTCACATATTGCATTATGTGGACTGCATTTACAAAAGCAGATAATAACATATCTGCAGGAATCTCCTGTAAAGTTCGCGATCCTTCAGCTTAGCCAGATCCTGGATACCTCCGTGACAGATCTTGGACTTTAAATAATCCATAGCCGAAAGTCACTGGGTTTAAGATCAGGAGACCTAGGTGGCCATGCAGTTGGAAAACAGCGAATAATGACTCTTTCTGTTGTAAATTTCTGTCGTAGCAGCTGCAGTACCCGGTAAAGCAATATGTGGAGGAGATGCGCCTTTCATAAAAATTATTTATTTCCGGCTCTGTCTTTGCTGATTGGCCGGAAAAACAATGTTGTTTCGTATTTGGCGACATTTGTCTCCGGTAACAGAACAATTTACAAGTTCTGTCGGAGTAATGTTCTCATAAAAGAATGGACCTATGTATAACGGTTATTTCGTTATATATGTTTTCTTCTCGCGGCCCCTCCCCCCGCTATTTCAATTCAAATATTTCAAATATTGTTTGGTTTCTCTTGTTCTTCATTCCTCCACCCCCCCGCTATTATACTTTATTGAGCATTCAAATACCTTATCTATTCTTTTGTAAATGTGCTCTCCCGCACAACCCTAATGTAAGTCTATTTTTTTAACAAATACTTAAAAATTAAATCGGTTGTATTTATTGCCCTTCTCATTTTAATGAAAGCCTGTTATGTTCTGATCGTCTTTATAATTAACCTTGAAAGTTTTGGGTTCCCAATTTTAATGTGAGATACACTCCCACAATTATTCAGTCGTTAGCAAACACTTTTCAGCTGTCAGCTAAATCAGGTGTATTTAAGTCTTCGATCGGTTCGCTGCTGTAGACTCTCCCTTCTGCGGGCCTGTTTTACAGACGTAATGATATCAATTTCTGGTGTGTCAGCACTTTTTGTTCTTGCTGTTATTATGCCTATTTTTCCGTCCAGATGTAAGCACAATCTGCTGATAACCACAACTGTGGCAACCTTCGATTCCCGGTGCGAATTCACAATTAATTCTGATCACCGCTGTAAATGGGTTGTGTTTTTGCAGCCAATACGTACGTTGGTTCGTTGTGCATTAGGGTGGAGCGAAAAAAAATTTTTTTTGAAAATCAAAAATGGGTAGGTGCCAAAAGTTGCCTTTATACTAGTACATCAACTGTGTGAAATTTTACCGCTGAAAAAAAATGGCTTGAGTCTGCGCTTTTGCTCCAAAAATCGAAATTTTGGGTAAAATTTGTCATTTTTTGACATTTTTTCAAAAAAATTAAAAAATTCCTACAGAGCTGGTTAGTATTTAAAAGTACTGCTTAGACCTTTATATTTATCTGCTTAACATATTTAAACTATAAAACAATATATTTATTCCCTATAGCTGGAGCAAAACAGACAACTTTTAGTAAGAAAACAGTGTTAGGAATTGATAAATTAAGTTATCCCAGTTTATTCACAGAAAATCGTTTGCATATTTGCAATTGTGATATTTAATTTATTTATAAGACGCGACTCGTTGCTATGGAAGCGAAGCTGTTTTTTCGTCTGCTTTGCTTTTTATATTTTTTATCTTACGAGATGAGTTAAAAGTTTAGATAAAAAAGTTGGCATCAATTTTTGATGGAATGTAAAAGAATTTTTTTAGAGAGAAATGTTTATATTTTTTGTTTGTCGTGCGTGTCTTGAGTTTTATTGAAGAATTATGTTAATTTTATGAAAAGGCACGCAGAAATGCATAAAGGATCATCTTTCCAGTTTTTAGTATGATGATCAAAAATTATCAAGGTAAAAGCATTTATATTTTCTACATATTATACATTTTGTACATAGTATGTAAATAATTTGAATTCAATATTTCTTTATTCTATAATTCTACGTATGCAATAAAATTTTTAAAAAGAAAATTCAAGAATATTTAGAAGATTTTTGAACCCAAATAAGTTTTGATTGTTTACAAAACAAATCTGGCGCCCCGAGCACGGACATTTGAATAATACTGTTGAGATATTGAATTGTTTTTATAGCGTATAGTGTTTTCATAAGCTGTGCATTACTAAATTTTTCTAAGATGAATAAGCTAAAGAAAAAGCGTACACCGCTACGTTCGTCATTTACCAGAACTTTAAATGTTTTGAATGAAGAAATTAACAGCGAGTCATTAGATAAGGGTAAAATTTCAGACGATTTTAGTAAATTAGAAAATTTGATTCATGAAATTAAATCTATTGATGAAGCTATAATTGAACTCATGTTAGATGATGATAAATGCGATGAACAGGCTATTGAAAATGAAGTAGTGGAAAATGAAAATTATTCAGATCAATTTATTACCATTAAGCGTAAAGTTAGCGAAGCATTGGGTACAAATAAACGTAATCAAGATGATAGTGAAAAAAGCACAGATCACGGTTATTCCAAATCAAAGCATTATAAATTACCTAAATTGAATATTAAGCCATTCGATTCGCAGTTAATAAATTATCTTTCATTTTGGTCCCAGTTTCAGAAAATTCATGAAGACATAGATTTGGATAATAGTGACAAATTTCAGTATCTTATCCAATCGGTAGAACCTGGAACCAGTGCCAGGCGTTTGTTAGAGAGCTATCCAATGACCGCAGTTAATTACTCCAAAGCAGTCGAGGCATATTTAAGATCGTTAGAATCAATGGGTTTAAGTTTAGAAAGCAATGCGGCGTGGCTCTATCCCATGATAGAATCTAGCTTATCGGAAGATGTATTAAAAGCATGGCAGCGATATAATATTTCAATCACATCAAACATTGTTAGTAATAATAATGCATTGTCAACAAAAGCAAATATAGTAAGTTTGATGGAATTTCTGAAACAAGAAGTTGCAAACGAGGAAAGATTCAAATTAGCCAAATCGAGTTTTATAGAGCTGGGCTTTAAAGACAAACCTAAAGAAAAGTTAAGAAAAGCAGAAAGTAAAATACCTACTGCGGCAGGGCTATTTAGCGCAAAAGAACGCCTTTGTTTATTTTGCAGTAAATCTCATGAAAGCAAGGACTGTGTTAGGGCTAGATCTCTTTCCTTTAATGAACGGAAGGCCAAAATTAAGAATAAAAATTGCTGTTTAAAATGTCTTCGTTTTGGTCACCACGCTAAAGTTTGCAAAGTTTTTATTCGTTGCCACGTTTGTTCTAAACCCCATACCGAGTTATTATGCCCTGAAATTTCAATGTGTAAAGAACCAGAAAATACAGTTAAGACCCCAGAAGTTATTCAAAGCACCATAGCAAGTAAGCAGTGTTCTGCTGAAGTAGCCCTTATGACTTTAGAAATAGTTATTAAAGGTCGAATAACAAAGAAAGTACGAGCGTTACTTGATTGTGGGTCGCAAAAGAGCTATATTTTAAAAGGTACAGCTGAAGAGTTAGGTTTACATCCCATTTCTTCTGAAGCGATTGTACACACTTTGTTTGGTGGTACGCAAACAGAAGCTAAATCTCACAATAAATTCCAAGTTGAGTTAAGTTCTTCTGATAGACAGAAACAAACGAAAGAAGTCTTAGAACTTTTGGATCAAGATATAATTTGTAACTATATTCCTCGGATACCAAAAGAATCAGTAATTAAAGAGCTTAAACAAAATAAACTATGGATCACAGATTTAGGAGCAGGAAGTCCAAAAATTGAAATTTTGATTGGAAGCGATTACTACGGACAACTTCTTACAGGTCGAGTAAAACAGTTAAAGAGCGGTCTTACAGCAATAGAGACAAAGTTTGGATGGACACTTTGTGGTCGTTTAGAAAGTACATCACAGTCTTGCCTAAATTATGGAAATATGTTTATCACGAACCTAGCTTTAAAAGATATGAAGATTCCAGAATTATGGAAGTTAGAGACAATTGGTATAACAGATCCCTGTCAAACTTTGTCTAAAGCAGAAGAAGAAGAACTCGCTCATGATAATTTTATAAAAGAAGTTGATAGAAATATAGAAGGTCGCTATATTGTAGGTCTTCCTTGGATTAACGGCAAACGTGAGATTCCCTCAAATAGACACATAGCTGAACGAAGATTGATAAATTCAACAAAGAAATTAAAATCAATGAAAATGTTTGAAGAATATGCTAAAGTTTTCTATGAATGGGAAGAAGAAGGCGTTATAAGTAAAGTACCAGATGAAGCACTCAAGATTCCAGGACATTTTTTACCTCATCATCCCGTCATCAAACCAGATAGTCTTACTACAAGTGTTCGACCAGTTTTTGATGCATCGTGTAAGGTAGGGAGGTCTCCTTCTTTAAATGATTGCCTCTTTAAAGGACCAAACCTCATCGAACAAATTCCTGCAGTGTTAATAAGATTTCGTGAGAAAGCTATTGGGGTAGTAGCCGATATAAGAAGAGCATTTCTTCAAATTGAAGTCAAAGAATCAGATCGGCATTTCTTGCGATTTTTATGGTGGAAGAGTCCTGACGAATTTCAAGTTTATCAACACAATAGAGTAGTTTTTGGAGCAACTTGTAGCCCATTTTTGCTAGGTGCAGTTATAAGATATCATTTGAGTAATGTTGATGAAGAAAACAAACAGATAGCTGAGAAGTTTATGAAATCATACTATATAGATAACTGCGTTACTTCAGTCGACAATGTGCCTGAACTAGAAAATTTTATTTCAAAATCTACAGAAATCATGGCTGATGCGAAAATGGAATTAAGAATGTGGGAATTCGGACCAATTAAAAGTGAAGACAGCAGTTTCCTTAACGAAAAGAAGGTGCTCAGCAAAAATGTAACAACGATAGTTCCGGTTTTAGGGTTGAAGTGGGACACAATGGAAGATAGTTTGAAGATCGCTTATAAATTTAGTGATGAGATAGAAAATCTGTCGAAAAGAAAGATATTAGCTGTAACCCAAGGGATCTTCGATCCAATAGGATTTTTAGCCCCAGCATTGTTGCCAGCCAAACTGATAATTCAAGACGCCTGGTCGACGAAATTAGATTGGGATGCTCCACTTCCAGAAGAAATCCGGAATAATTTTCAAAAATGGTATAGCGAACTCAAGTATTTAAATGACGTGAAGATAAATAGACGTGTAGGCTATGGTTGTAAAGAAAAATGGTCTATTCATACATTTTGTGATGCAAGTACCAGAGCTTTTGCAACAGCAGTTTTCTTACGTTGTGAAGATAAAGACGCAGTCTTTGTACAACTTTTAGGAGCTAAGTCTCGTCTTGCACCAAAGAAAAATGTAACCATACCACGTTTAGAGCTTCTTGCTTGTATTTTAGGAATAAGGTTGACTAAATTTGTTTTGAAAGCCTTTAATTGTATTTCCATACCAGTAAAGTATTGGACCGACTCTTCGACTGTTCCCGCTTGGATTCGAAGAAATGATCAATGGGGAACGTTTGTAGGCAATAGAGTTAGAGAAATTTGTAAATTTTCCGAAGCTCAACAATGGAACTTCGTACCTGGTCATCTCAACCCTGCTGATCTACCTTCTCGCAGATGTAGTCCTAAACAGCTGCTGAAGATGAGATGGTGTGAGGAACCAGAATGGTTGAAGTTATCAGAAGAAAATTGGCCACATTCAGAAACAAGCCCCAACGAAGAATTAGTAATGATGGAAAAGAAGAAAAACTGCAGTACCTACTCTTTTATGTTCTAATTCACATGAATTTATGATATATAGTAGAAGTTCAAAATTTGGTAGATTTATAAATGTCGTATGTTGGATGAAGAGATTCATAATGAAGTGCAGAAATCGAAATATATGTTTTCCATCAGAATTGTCGATTGAAGAAAAGGAAGATGCGGAAAGGTCGCTCTGGTCAATAATACAATCTGAAAGTTTTGGTAATACTACTGATGCAATAAAAGGATTAAAGGTTATGAAAGATCAAGAAGGTTTGTTGAGAGTAAAAACAAAGATATTAGAGCGGGATGACGAGTTTTCTTTCAGATGTCCAATTTTATTACCATCGGAACATCATGTAGTGAATTGTCTGATTCAAGAATGTCATTTAAAGAATTGTCATGCTGGACTTCAAACAGTTGGATCCATTTTGAGAGAAAAATATTGGATAATTTCTTCTAGACGCATCATTAGAAGTCAATTGTCTAAGTGTTACAGATGCAAAAGATACTCTGCAAAGCCATATACTACACCTCCAATCCACCTACCTCTAGATCGAGTCAGAGATTCCAAAGTTTTTGAAGTTGTTGGAGCTGATCTTTTTGGCCCTCTTTTCGTAAAGCAAAGATCCAAAGTTTGGGTTGTACTTTTTACATGTGCAGTATATAGGGCAATACATTTGGAACTTGTATCCAGTCTCTCAACGGAAGGATTCATTCAGTCACTTCGAAGATTTATATGCAGGAGAGGAAGGCCGACTACTATATACTCTGATAGTGGCTCAAATTTTAGAGGAACCAATAACCTTTTAAAATCATTGGATTGGAATACAATAGTTTCTTCGAAAGAACTGTTTCCTATTAATTGAAAGAACTGTGTCCTATTAGTCATCCATCCAGCAGCAGCTTGGTGGGGTGAATGGTGAGAAACAGTACATCTAGAAGTGGCAGAGTAAGTAAAGAGACTTTTGAAATGACTTTTTCTAGAGCTCTGAACTGACTTTTTCTATAACTCTGAACTGACTTTTTCTAGAACTCTGAACTGATTTTTCTAGAACTCTGAAATGACTTTTCTAGAACTCTAAATGTTTCATTATTATTTTATTATTGTTTAGTTATTATCTTTATTTATTTGCATATTTTTTATTTTGAATTAGGGCTTAATTTGATCAAAAGTGATCTTAAGTTTAATTTGGCTTCCGCCTAAATTAAAGGTGGGAGTATGTTAGGAATTGATAAATTAAGTTATCCCAGTTTATTCACAGAAAATCGTTTGCATATTTGCAATTGTGATATTTAATTTATTTATAAGACGCGACTCGTTGCTATGGAAGCGAAGCTGTTTTTTCGTCTGCTTTGCTTTTTATATTTTTTATCTTACGAGATGAGTTAAAAGTTTAGATAAAAAAGTTGGCATCAATTTTTGATGGAATGTAAAAGAATTTTTTTAGAGAGAAATGTTTATATTTTTTGTTTGTCGTGCGTGTCTTGAATTTTATTGAAGAATTATGTTAATTTTATGAAAAGGCACGCAGAAATGCATAAAGGATCATCTTTCCAGTTTTTAGTATGATGATCAAAAATTATCAAGGTAAAAGCATTTATATTTTGAACATATTATACATTTTGTACATAGTATGTAAATAATTTGAATTCAATATTTCTTTATTCTATAATTCTACGTATGCAATAAAATTTTTAAAAAGAAAATTCAAGAATATTTAGAAGATTTTTGAACCCAAATAAGTTTTGATTGTTTACAAAACAAACAGCATTACCACTCTATTGGGTCATATAACGAATTATTGTTTTTAATACAGCTCTTGTTTTCAAAACTACCTTGAATATGCGTCGTGGAGGTGGCTATATTTCCTATACCACCCGGCCCAACTATTTGATCATCTTAGTACAGTGTTTTATTTATATATTGATTTGTGATTTTCTTTATAAAAATTTGGCATGTTTTCGATGCTTCCACCTTGTTTATCTGTTCTTTCCATCCACATGCTGCTGTAACTATCTTCATGTATATTTTTACAGTTTATACAAAAAATGACAAGCAGAGTAATGCACGGGAATATTATTAAAGGGATCTATTCGGCCATCTATTATATTTATCTAACTTACATTCAGTTGATGAATAGTGATTGGAAGTTCTGTTACCACAACATGTTTTCAGTCAATTGTATTTTTTTTACGTAATGATTTGCTTCAAAGATGATTTCAGATATTTCAACTATAAGTATGCCATCATTTATTCTACTTTTGCATTTTTTATATGTTGAGAAGCGAGCTGTTTCATGTGATGGTGATCGTCAGAGAGAATTGCAATGAAAATTTGTTCTCCATGTGTAAAGCAACCGCTGTTGTAAATAACTTTTTCTTTTGCATTAGTTTTATGCCGTTTTCTAAGTGTTTTCGTATCTAGGTAATTTCCTATTAACTTTTAGACCCCCTTTTTATGAGCGGACAACATTTGATGGTGAAATGTCCTGGGCATAAACTTACAATGCTTAGTACTTTATGAGGGAATGTATGGATTCTAATCGACTATAAGTGCTCATTTAAAATTAGGAGAATTTTATTTGTCACTGTGAACCATTTTGCATGGTGTAAGCTTAGAATTGCGTATAATATTGAATCATTCGCTACTTCAACTCCAGTGAATTTCCTCTGCGTCAGTTATTTGAGAAGTCGATATAAAACGTTCTAAGCTACATGGATTCACCGGATCAATTAGGAAAATCTTTGTCTGCGTACTATTCACTTCCTATTGCAATTTTTTTTTATATAAAATAGAGAGTAATGTTGAAATATTATTTTCTCAAATTGAGAAAAAGATACTCAGAACAGACTAGAAATTTCTGTCGGAGATTGCAAAGCTAATTCATAAGAAAAGCTATTTCTCAGAAAGAATGGGGAATAAGAATTTAGAAAACATCTCACACAAAAGACAGCTCATAAAGTTAATAAAATTTTCCACTTTATATAAGCACAGATTGTCAATCAGCGTTTATATGTTCACTCACAAAATGTATAATCCAAGTTTATACCGCGGGATGTTTTATACCAAATGTACTACACATCTAAATAATAGATCTAAAATCTTATTAGAAATTACTAGACTACGGAACAACACAGGAAACGACATACAGAGCATAAAGTATACTAAAACGTCTTTAGAAATATTGTTGTTTTACAACAAGTAGTTTTTGCAAATTTTGTTTGCAATCCTCTGTGACAATCGTTATAATATTAAACAGCTTGCTTCTCAGCATATATTCAATGTAATAGGTTCAATAAATGATGACATACTAGAAATTAAATTCATACAATCAATTTTTAGGAAAATCATTGCATATAAAATGTAATTGATTGAAAGAATGCTGTGATAACAAAACTTCCAATCATAATGTACTAATTGCACGAAATTTTAATGAAGATAATAGACTGCTGAATAGGTTCAATTAAGGACATACCCAATACATTGCTCAGCTTCTCTTCTGTTATACATGGTATAAAAATATACGTGCAGTAGGTCACACTAGCATGATCCAAATCTCCCAAAGTCAGTGAATATAAAGAAGAGATAAATTACTTTAATATATAGAAAACTTATACTCGTCTTCGGGGAAAAAATAACATTCAATACATAAATAAAACACTGGGCCTAGATGATTGGATGGTTGACGGGTGGGATAATGCAACCACCTCTATGAGTTATATACACAGTAGTTTTGAAAGCAACTAGGTAAGAAATGCATTCAAAACAACATTTCGTTGTATGCTCCAATAGAGAGGTTAACGCTGATTCTTCACAAAAAGTTGTCAGATTTGCTCCAATTATACAGACTACAGATATTGTTTTATAGTTTAAATATGTTAAGCAGATAAATATAAATATCTAAGCAACACTTTTAAATGCTAACCAACTCTGTAGGAATTTTTTAATTTTTTTGAAAAATTGTCAAAAAATGACAAATTTTACCCAAAATTTCGATTTTTGGAGCAAAAGCGCAGACTCAAGCCATTTTTTTCAGCGGTAAAATTTCACACAGTTGATGTACTAGTATAAAGGCAACTTTTGGCACCTACCCGTTTTTGATTTTCAAAAAAAATTTTTTTTCGCTCCACCCTATTGTGCATGGCGCGAATTTTTGCATATTGGCGACAATATATATACGCCAACTGTGTGTGCGTCATCTCTGAAGAGACCCTTCGCCCTTTGTTTCGAGCCTGAAAGCCTCTGAATTTTCGTGGAGACATTGTTCTTCGCCTTCTTTATGCACCTCCCCCTGTATTCATGGACATAACAAATAATTGACATTACAACATCTGTGGGATTTTTTTCGTGATGTTCTACTGAACCTGTGTTTTCTTAAGGTTTTTACGGTTACGAACAGTTTTATGTCTAAAGTATCGTTCAGTCTTCATCGTCGTTACACTACGATCTTATCTGTTGTGAAACCACACCAAACAGTTATATTTTGGCGAATACAAAGGAATTTCCTTGGATGTTTTTGGTGACTTGTTATCCCAAATTGGGCATATCTGGGTAGTTATGATTCCATTCTTGTGAAAGTGGGCTCGTCTCCCAATAAGATTTTCCACGGCCAAGCATCATCCAACTCCATTCTGGCAAGAAAAGTGAGAGCAAAAGTCAATTCCTTATCATAGTCAGTGTGACGTAGCACTTGTACACGGCTGACTTTGTGCGGAGAGAAATAGATAATCTTTAGTATGATTTTCCATATTGTACAATAAGGCATATCCAGATTTCGAAATATTAAACGAGCGCTAGAAGTGGTAGCAATATTGTCTGGTGCTCTGTCGACAATCGCCGTTGCCACTTTGATTATATCCTATGGTACCGGTTTTTATCCTCTGCCTGACTGAACATTTAGAGAACCTGTTTTCTCAAACTTCTCAACCATTGCTTTTAAAAATTTTTTACTCTGATTTGCAACAAAGTTTCAGAATTTAGAAAAAATATATACATTATCATAGTAGGTAGTACGCAATAAACGTTTTCTAAAGAGTTATACGTGCTTCTGAAAAGTGTTTAATTTTCTTGGAAGTCTCAGAAACCTATATAGACTATTATTATTTAACCCTTATGCGGTGTTCATTTTGAACGAGCATTAATTCAAATATGCGGAGTTTCCAAGTTTTTTAACTATATTTTAATTCAGAAAATGATTTTTTATTTAACTGGAACATTTGAGCCTTTTAACAGAACAAGAAATTATCTAAAATAAACTTTTCTACCAAAAATTGAACCGACTTCAAAAATTACTGCAAAGGGAAAAATAATTTTTTTACATAATAGTAATAAGAAATTAAATTAAGAGCATAGTATTTACCATGCGTATTATTATATTTGTGTACATTTTGATTTTTTGGAGTCGGTGCCAGCCAAGCCTTTATTCTTTTAGGATTTGCGTTAGATACTTAATTTTAATTTTGAAATTGGCTTGGCTGGCACCGACTCCAAAAAATCAAATTAATGTACATAAATACTATAATACGCATGGTAAATACTATGCTCTTAATTTAATTTCTTATTACTATTAAGTAAAAAAAAATATTTTTCCCTTTGCAGTACTTTTTGAAGTTGGTTCAATTTTTGGTAGAAAAGTTTATTTATCTCTTTTTAGTTAAAAGTTAACGATTTTTTGAAGTCAGTTAATAAAAACTATAATGCGGAAAAAATATTGTAAATTATCCATGGATGTAAATTTTGCTAGGAGTGGGGTTCGAACGCACGCTCTCTTTCCAGCACCAGAGTTTAAATCTGGCTCCTTAAACCGCTGGGTCATTCTGAGTGCGCTCCAATCGGCGAACTTATTCATGTTATTTTTTATTTACGAAAAATCACCAATTTTATTAAAATTTGTCTAATTACTAAAAAAGTACTTGAATGTAATAGTGTTGCTAATTACCACAATCCATTCACCAAAGCGCGAGATGCAGCTGTATGTGTTATAAATTATAATGATATAAAAGATGAAATTTTATGAAGTGATTTTATTATTTTATTAAAACAATTAGTTTTTTGGCTAGTCTAAAATATTTTACCTTTGTAAGCTTGTAATAACTCAATAATTTTTTATTCGAGATGTTTTACATGCAGTTCTTTAATATAATTAAAATTTAATATAATTTTCTTCAATGATGGGATATGTTAGATACATATTGACTTTAATATTTGTAAAATAAAGAAGTTTTTATTATACCTTCTTTTATTTAAGAAGAATGGTTTTAGCTTTATATATTAAAAAGGTGCTCTTAAGTATGAAAACTTAAGAAGACGCTTTTATTGCTATTTTGAAAAAAAATGTTCTGTTCTTAATCTAAAGTCTTTATGCTTGGATTAGATTTTTTCTCTAGCCATTTTTTATGGAATTGTCCAATATATTTAAAAAAATAAGTTGTATTTGTATTTTTCTATGTTTTGAAAAAAGATAAATTATGAAAACGTAAAAAAGAAGTAAATCGAGACACATGTATTATTTTATGTTTAAAGTTTTAGTTTAATCAAGTTGAATAGTTCAATGTTTTTATCTCCTTATAAGAATTTAAAGTTTTTATTCCGCATACATCTCGCAAAACGTCAAAAGTTTCCCTTAAAAGGTGCATGTGCAAAGCGACTTTTTAATTTGCGCATATGTATATAGGCACGCTGCTAAACGTACAAATACGTCTACATTTATTGTCTAGTGTGTCTGTTGAAATGTAACAGCGCAAATACTATCCAATAGAATCAATCGAATGGTCTTAATCAATTCATTGGTATTCCATGATAAGTTGTGATTATAGCTTGCTATGGTGACGACCTTCTATTTAAGATCGAATCTCCTATTTCTTATTATTTTTCTAATACTGAATTTGGTATATAGAATCGTAATAAATTTTTACATCCGTGCATTTTTGCATAAAAATGTAGAATCTATTACACTAAGATATGAATATTTATTAAACTAATTATTGTACAAACTTACTTTATTTACCACAATTGACTCTTACAAATTAAGACTTAATCAGTCTAGAAACATATCTGCAGTTTCAAAAGTTGTAAGAAGTTAGTAAGACATTATAAAATGTCGTATGACGATTCCTTTTCACGTAACTTAAACTCTCACTTAATACAAAATAAGATATAAATGAAAAAAATTTCAAATTTAAAGAAGCATAAGACAGCTCAGATAAAGAATAATAAACGTATTTAGTGTAAAAACTTCACCTGTGGATTTATGCCTTTAAACAATTTATTTTAAAGATAGTTATAAACCATCAAGTGTATTGTATTTAATACACATCATCAGGATGTCAATATTTCACACTAGCAGTTGCGAAACAAATTTGAATCTAGCTGATAAACACGGCAATTTTAATTTATAACAGGCATCTGGGATTGTCTTACTAATAAATGAAGGAAGTAAATTATCATTTAAAGGCGTAAAATCACTTATCGTTAAAAGCAATGAAAATCCAAACTAGCAATTTATCACTTCGGAAGACTTGCTTGTACGAAGAAGGGTGGGACATGGGTGTGTTTTAACGTAACAGAATGGTTTTTGATTAAATTCCACGAATTAATGATCTGTATTAAATTCTTAATTTAATACAGATGACATGATTACTGAATTTAATACAGTTACTGATTATAATGATTCATCTGTTAAAGGGTGGATTATAGCTTTATGCATTGATAACTGCGAAAATGATTTTTAACTCGTCAGTAGTCGCGTGTCGGTCTTTTTGCCGCCTTTATAATTTATCTGCTCCTAACTTATATCACATTACAAATACAGCGGAGATCTACCATGTAGCTGACTTTGAAGCTTTCTCGACCACCTTAGTGAAGTAACAGGACACCTCTGTTTTTCTTTCAGGTAGATTTTTAGAAACAAAGTTGAAATTGGCAAAAAAGTCTATGTAAAAGTCACTAATGCGAGTTCATTTTTACTTTTTTAATTACTCAAGATCTCATGAATAAAATGCATAATTTAAGAAAACTGCAAATTTATATTTTCGTTGTAATGTTATTTTCGTATATTAGGTGAAAAATATTTCTTATTTTACATATTTGGTATGTGGGAGGCCAGCGGCGAAAAGACCGAGCACGACTAATGACGTTGTGAAAAAAGTCGCAACTACTCGCCGGTTAATTTTAATGAAACACATTATTACTATGTCATAAAGTTACTATACTTTAACCCATTTTAGGCGCGTGAATATATATTACTCATTTAGTTGCGCTAGGGACATATGTTGCCATTTTCAATATGATATTTTTGTACTTAAAAAAATAGTAATAAACACTTTCTAAAACAACAAATGTTAGATTCAAAATTTATATATAGGGGAAGATGGGTATACTTGAGCCACTTTTTAAATTTTAATTTTTTTTTTAAATTTTTTTATAATTTCTTAGAACAAAATAAAATATTGAAAATGAAAATTTAATATTTTTTCTTGAACTGAAAACCACTTTGAATAATTTTTGAACTATTTTTCTATATCAAACAAATTTTTACTTTTTGTTTTACATCGTGGCTCAAGTATCCATATGAGGGGGATACGTGAGCCATGGTGAAGGGATATATGAGCCAGTATAGAAAAAAACCTATAAATGTAATTTTTTTCGCTTGATTTTTGCACAAATATTTTACAGAATGATAAATTATGATACATTAGGTCCTACAAAACCAATTGAGAAAACAGAGCTAGTAATACGATATTTTCTTGTCGTTATAACTGGTGATCGAAGGATCATTGCAACATCTTTTTACTTTTAGCTACATGGTAACTCAGTAGTGCCCTCTGTTCGTGACAATAGTCATTTCTTTCATTGAAAAAAAAACTTACAGTAACATAAGAGGTTACAATTTCAATATAAAATATTAATCTTAATATATTACATAAAAAAATATATATTTGAATATACTGGACCTGACTAATTGAAGTATTAGTGATTATGACATCTCAAAAAGTTTTAAAAATGATAAACGTCAAAATGAAAAATAAAATGGATATTTTCATTAAAAAATATACATTTTATATATTAAAATATTATTTTATACATTAAAATATACATTTTAGTTATTCTTTTTTAAAGAAAAAAATAAAATGAAGAATTATTCTCCTTTAAGGGGTCTCAGGAGTCTTACTTTTTACCTGGTAGTGCAACTTAGCAACATGTCACACTTGATTTTTTTTCTCAGCCCCTATAAAACATAAATGCATAAAATTTCTAATATAGGCAACTTAATATCTCTTCTATTAAAAATAATTTTTTTTATATTCTACATTGAAATTCTATTTTATTTTTTTAATGTTTAATTTTGATTAAAAAAAATTAGACTTGTATCTATTGCGCGCAGGATTCTAGCAAAACCATTAGTTCAAGAACCGCTGAAAAAGTTGATAATGGTGTAAAATTAATGTATCTTGAACTTATTCCTCATTTTAAAGCAATTTATGCATTTACTTATTTAAAATTAAAATTGAAAAAAATTGAAAAAAATCATTTTTTATTAAAAAAATTGCCAATTATGAATAATCAATGTAATTAAAATTCTAAATTTGAGGTATAAGTTGTTCTTAAACTTAAAATGAAGTTATTTTCCAAGTTTAATACAAATTGCTTTGTTATTTTTTGAGAAATGTTGCGCGCAGTCAAAGAACAATTTAAATTTTATATCAAAATTAAATATCAAAAATATATAATAAAAATTCAATATAGAATGTTAAAAAAATTATTTTAAACAGAAGAGATATTAAGTTGTCTATATAAAAAATTTTATGCATTTAAGTTTAATAGGGACTGAGAAAAAAATCAAATGTATAAGTTGCTAAATCGCACTACCATGTAAAACGTAAGACTCCTGAGACCCCTTAACCCAAAAAAATCCATTAGTGAATATAAGGATGTAATTTTATGTTTTTTTGTTTCATCCATGTGTAATTTTCTAGTGGGGATGGTTGAGCCATGGCTCAGTATCCCCAATCTCTCTGGCTCAAGTAATCCCATTACCACCATTTTTGTTTATCAGAGTTTTACTAAATAATGCATGGAGCTATTTGAACTAGTTTAGATTCAAAATACAATTGAAATTATACTTATTAAATTTATCTATAAGATTGCAACTCTTAACAAAACTTTTAATACAAAAAAATAAAAAAATCATGCACCTAAATATTTACTTGAGATAGGGGAAAAACAACTATTAATCACCATACTTTCAAAATGGTACCAAGGTATGTGATTTCGTTTTTACATGTTCAGAACTATAAGTAATATTACCATATTGTCAGTTTTAGAAAAAAAAAATTAACCAACTGTAGAGATAATGGGGATGGCTCAAGAATCCCCTATACTCAAGTATACCCACTCTCCCCTAAATGTTACAACTGCTTACGAAAAATATAATTATATAAAAAAGGGAAAAATCCGAACAAAAATGAAAAATACAATTCAATTTTTTATGGTTTAATATGTGTCACATATGTCACCCATACAACAAACGTAGTAATTAAATTATTAGATAATTTCAGTTGTTTATGTTGAACCAGAATAATTTTAAAAATTCTTTAAGTTATTTTCTGAAATACGCAGCTGTTTAATGGTTTAATGTCTACATATCTTTTTCCTGTTGTATTATTACTGCTCCGCAGTGGCTTGTCCTCATACTATTCCTAATTCGTAAAGCGGTCCAGTTGTATGAAGATTTTGTCCTCGTTTACATTTTTATTACTTTGTAAAAAAAATCTGTATATTTACTAAACATTTTCTAGGAAACTGGGGTTCTTAGAAATTTTTATGTAAGGATAAACGCAAAAATTCGTGTAACAGAAACGGATGCAGAAATTTTTGCCATTTCCGTTACATAAAATATTTTAGTAATCACAAGTTCCTAGAAAAAGTTTAGTAAATTTACAGATTTTTGTGTTGTAGTGTAACAGCACCCCATGTATTTGCCATGTGCCAAACAATACATTTATAAAAATTCTTCATTTCATAAGACATTCTTTTGCCACTTAAAATGTATTATTTGTTATGTTGTAACGTTTTAATGAACCATATTTTCAAATGTCGACTTATTTTTTATATGAAATATATACCGAATTTCACAGTTGCAATAACACTCTTGTTTAGTAAATCTAAAATTGTTATAATCCATTATAAAGAAATATTTTGTTTGTTATCTAAAAGACCAATTGTCAATTATATTTTTGAAATAACTTTTTTTTTTCTACAAATCGCAGGACACTATGTCCTAATTTTTTTTAAATGCCATCGCTGTAACATATTTTATTTCAAATTTTTTCTTTCAGAAAAAAAATTGTTTCAATATTTACTTCCGTCGTGATTTTCATATGAAATAATCATGCTAAAAAAAGACCTGTGGGATCCCAACACGAATGATTTATGTATTATGTACTTTATTCATTTTGTTATTGTTTAGTTTGTTTAATCAAATTGTATAACAAAACACTACTACACTGTAAAAAAAGTTGTATAGGTTCTATTTTTGAAACGGCAACAAGTTGAATTTTCTAGAGAGAGTAGGCTCATTTTTAGAATAAAACATTTTAATTTAATAATGATAATAGCTGAAAATACAGACTGTAGCGGAAAGATTTCAGATCATTTTTTAGATGTTCCGATGAAATTTGAACTTTCTTTAATAATTAAACGTTTCGCTTCAGATGTGAAAAGTTCTGTCAAGTTTTGATAGCACCTCTGCTAAGGAATGGAATTTCCGCTGTTTCTCTATTTCAATACTTCGTATTGTATGGCTGTGTACGAGAATTTCCAAGGTGACATTCCTTCTTTGTGGAAAGGGGAATTGACAGATAATCCTGTGCAGGTGGTGAATAAAAGAAAGAGAAGATTGCTGACAGGCATCTCCATCTGTCTGTGAGGTATGCGGATGGTCAGCAGATAAGCAACAGGTCACTAAACAAGAAAGGAGTGGGGGAATGTGCCCAATGAGGGAGCTCCAAAGGGGGTTGAGATTCGTGTGACCCAGTGAATTAAAAAGAGCAAGTCTTGTCTCAGATGAAGTCATTCCGTACCTGGGTTTCGTACCTGGAGGTTGCTCTGTGTGGAAGAGCGTAAGAAGTGCGTTTTCTGGTGAGCAAAGAACACAGATGTCCTAGTGTTTAGCGCTCTGGGCCGAGTAGTGCAGGCCGAGCATACTTGTGTTGGGAGATTCGTGGTCGATCTCCGATAAATTGAATCTAATGTGCATTGAGTGTGAGGTGGAAAGTGTAATTGGAATAGTACACAGCCAACCTTTACTGTATATAATTTAATGTTGAACCGGATCATCTATATCCGAGTTGTAATTGTATATAATTGTAAATAGCGTATTTAGTGTGTACATATATTCTTAATAAACTGATAATTCAGTTACTTGACAGCGAAAGTCTTCATTTACACCATCCTCACAGTGGCTGACCGATATTACCTAATAATATCGGTGGTGGCAGCTATATCTACCACGGACTTTCTTCAAAGTTGTGTGGACTGAGAGGAACGTCCGACATATTGTTGGCAGCGTCGGGATAGAATCGCCTGAAACCAGTGACAAGCGAGCCGTGTTGCCGTCTGTTAGTGCCGGAGTACCCAGTGGAATTCTAGTGTTGTAGTGCCGGATCGTCGAATGTGTGCTAAAGTGTCGGACCGGATCGTCGAATGTGTGCTAAAGTGTCGTGCCGTATCGTCGAGTGTGTGCTAAGGTATCGTGCCGGATCGTCGAGTGTGTGCTAAAGTGTCGTGCCGTATCGTCGAGTGTGTGCTAAAGTGTTATGCCTGTGCCGTATCAGTATTGGAAAGAACTAAACTGTTGTGCCATATTACCGCTACCTATGATTAGAAAAGTACCCCAGCAAATAAAGTATAAGGTAAGGTGTTTTGATCATATCCTTCTACTGACATCTCGAACCAAAATTTGTTGTTGTATAATTAACAGTAATTTAAGTAAATTGTCTATATTATTTATGTGTTTTATCAATACTTCCTACCTAAGAAGTATTAATAACCATATTGGCTATTGTTTTAAGGAAAGGTCATAATAACTTGAGCTAGTATTGAATGTCTATAATTTTTTTTTACTAATTGTGTTAATAGTAGTTGGAAGGAATAATTAAATTTACTTAAATTTAAATTATTGTTAAAGTAATATTTAAATGAAGCAATATTTTTTAACTTTGAAGAGTTGATAACAATATTTGCTTAGAATATTAAATGGCCAATAGTAGTGAAAAAAAGGCTCAAAAGAGAGCCATTGTGAGGAAAAATAAAAGTAAAGATCTTGTGATCAAAATATTATACTTGCTTTAAGTGTGAGAACCAGTATTGAATTCGGAAATATTTTAGTGAGGATAATTGTAGAAATTTATATATGCATGTTTTACAATTTTTCTTTATGTGAATTTTTTGATTGACATCAATACTTCTATTCAATTTCAACGTATCAGTATTATTATGTAAATTGTATGTTGTTATTTAAGTGTATAAATTGAAATCTGTATTGCATAGTAATCAAATCGAATTGTTGTTTTATCTTTTGTTTTATTGGAAGTATATTGTGTGATATCAATGGTTTAGCAAAATTAGAGTATTCAGTAGGTTAATTAGAAATTAAATGCATTGATTATCTGAAGGGTATTAATTAGTAAAATAAGTGGAGATGTAACTGTATTAAGTTAGAAATTTAGGAAATATTAATTTAATAGGTATAAATATTATTGTAGGGTGGTAATAACAATCGGAGAAGGTATAGCTTTCTTATTGAAACTAAAAAAGGTGGATCTTCAGGTGATAGCTGAAGAATTAGGTGTTGAATTCACGGAAGATGATACCAGAATTGAGCAGGAAAAAGATAATGGACAGTGATGTGTATGACGAGGGAATTATTATGGAATTATCTAACACTATTGTTGCAGAACGAATAGAACGCGAAGAGTTAGAAAAACAGGAAAAATTAGAACGCGAAAAATTAGAAAGAGAAGAAAGGGTTGAAAAATTAAGGATGGAGCATGAATTAGAAATGGAGAGAGTAAGGGTTCAAGGATCGGCAAATAATTCTAATGTCTCTAGGGAATCTAATAGAGAAAGTAATATAGAAAAATTGATCAAAAGTGTGAAAACGCTATCTATCAAAGTACCGGAAGGGACTGAGGGATGGAATTTATTTTTCAACAGTCTAGAAAGGGCGTTCAAAACTAAAAATGTACTGGAAAACCAGAAGGCCGAAATTCTACTAAATATGTTAGGAGATAAGGCGGATAATTTGTTAATTTATACCACTACGGAACAAATGGAGAATTATGAGGAGTTAAAGGAGTTAGTTCTAAGGGAACATGAGCCGACACCGAAGGCATGTTTGGAAAATTTTAAGAAGGCTAGGAGAAACCAGAACGAAACTCATGTATTATTTGTATCGCGTTTAATAGCGACATGGGAAAATTATTGTAAGATTAGAGGTGCTGACTCTTATGAAAAGGTTAACCAGTTAATAGTTACTGATAAATTAGTAACTACGTTAGATGAGGATACTGCGTCATATATTGGGTTAACTCACCAAGGTAAATGGCTTATTATATCACAAAGAGAAATTGTTAGGCGAGACTATAGCGCAATTAGTAGTACCCAAAGTAAGGAGAGAAGAAATCTTAAAATTAGCGCATAGTTCGGTATTTGGAGGGCATCATGCAGCCAAGAAAACTTTACAGATAATTAGATATTCATTTTATTGGGAGGGGATGGCGAAAGAAACTAAAAAATTTTGTGAGTCATGTTTAGAGTGCCAGTTGACTAGAGGGGTTAAAGTAAATGATAGAGCTCCTATTTCCCCAGTATCGCGGCCGGAACTTCCATTTCAGGTAGTTAATGTTGACTTAATTGGGCCTATTGATCCTAAAAGTTCACAAGGGCATCAGTATATACTAACTTTAATTGATCAACATACCTGGTGGGCGGATGCGATTCCTCTAAAAAGTTTAACAGTTAAAACCGCGTGTGATGCGTTACTTCAAATATTTATGAGGACAGGAATTCCAAATATAATTGCCTGTGATAATGGAACCAATTTCACTGCCGACTTAACGAAAGAATTTGAGAAAAGGTTAGGCGCTAGTCCAAGATTTTCGGCCCCACAGTATCCACAGTCTAACGGGCTTGTGGAACGATTTAATCAGACTCTTAAACGTATGTTACATCATACTATTAGAGAAGAAGGAAAAAAGTGGCATGAACAAATACCATTTGTATTATGGGCGTATAGGGAAGTCCCAAATTTTACGACATGAATCGCACCTTTTAAGTTATTATATGGTAGAGCGCCGGAGGGTCCTTTATCGATTCTCAAGTCATCCTGGGCAGGAGAAAATAAGGGGGCGCAGTTAGATACTACGCCGATTCATGAGTATTTGAATAAACTTAGAGGACGTTTAAAAAGAGCCGCAAATGAGGGAAAATTATCGTCCGAGGTGCAACAAAATAGAATGGCGTATCATTATAACTTAAGATCAAAAGAAAAAACGTTTTAAGTAGGCGATAAAGTAATATTGTTAATCCACGATTCAACTAATGAGTTATATTCTAGGTGGCAAGGGCCGGCAACCATAGTCGAAAAACGAAATCAGTATTCGTTTATAGTTGAGTTAGCCGACGGGAATAGGAAGCATGTGCACCAAAATAAAATACGAGAATTTATTGCTCAATGTAATATAGTTAATATTGTTTTCGAGGGAGATGAGGAATTTGGAGAAGTTGGGGAAATTCCTATTTTGAACCGGTATCAAGAAGTAGAACGAGATATAGAGAGGTTCGAAGTAAAAGGGTTATCTAACAATCAAGTTAAAGATATAAAGTCTATTTTGAGGGAGAATCAAGAGATGTTTATATGTCCTGTACGACCAGCGGATGTAGGAGAATATCGTATTGATCTTAAACCGGGAGTGGAAAGGAAAAAGCCAAAGATATATAGTGTACCGGTAGCTTACAAAGAGGAAATAGATAGGCAGATACAGGAGTTATTAGAATTAAATCTAATCGAAGTGTCAAACGCTGAAATTAGTCATCCAATTGTTTGTGTGGCGAAAAAAGACGCAACTGTTAATCTTTGTATAGACTATAGAGCTTTAAATTCGGTAACTCAGGTTCCAACCTTTCCGATGAAAGATTCTCAAGAAATCATGTATACCGTAGGGGCGGCTAAATATTTATCATCAATTGATTTATTGAGGGATTATTGGCAGATTAAAATGGCAGAGGAGTGTAAACATTTGACAGCTTTTACAACGCATAATGGAACTTATCAGTGGCGTACAATGCCTTTTGGATTATCAGTGGCGGCTGCCACGTTTCAGAAAGATATGAATGAGGTTCTTCAAGGTCATCGGAGGTATGCGGAAGCATATATTGATAATGTCATCATTTTCTACGACACCTGGGAAGAGCATTGTGAGCATGTTAGGGCTGTCATTGAAGAGTTGAAAAATAGAAATTTTACGATTAGGCTAGACAAATGTAAATTTGGAGAGAAATTGACTAAGTTTTTAGGTCATGTAATTGGAGGTGGAACGCATGCACCTGTTGAGGAAAAAATAGGAGCAATAAGGGATCTAAAGAGATCAAAAATTAAAAAGGAGGTTAGATCTGTTTTGGAATTAATGGGATTTTACCGATCTTATATTCCAAATTATGCCGAAATTGTTATACCTTTAACCGAATTAACCAAAGGGAAGGTTAAAAATACTGTACCATGGGATGAAAGAGCAGAAAAAGCATTTAATACTCTTAAAGATGAGTTATGTAAAGTGACGAGTTTGGCTACACCTATCGTAGGCCGGGAATATCAGCTCCACGCAGATGCTGCCGACCTAGCAGTAGCATGTTGTCTTACTCAAAAAGATGAAAAGGGTCAGTATAAACCAATAGCATTTGCCAGTCAGAAATTGTCAGGGGCTCAGCGTGCTTGGCCGAGTATAGAGAAAGAGGCTTGGAGTGTTCTCTTTGGGTTGCGAAAGCTTGAAAAATGGACCTATGGATCTCAAATTGAGGTCATTACAGATCAATCCATTAAAATTTCTTACCGAAACAACCCCAAGATCACCCAAACTCACTAGACTCACTCGCCTTGCAACGCTGGAACCTGAGTATTTCTCATCGTCCAGGAGCTCAACATTTAAATGCTGACGCAATTTCCAGGCTACATAGAAAGAGCTGGAAAGAACAACCAGTTGTTAGCCCATCAGCATCAACGACCCAGTAATGGACAACCTTAAAGGGATGTCGTCACACATTTAATTTTTTTTGTGTATGTGTAAATATTTCTGAATTTTGTGTTTATGATAGTGTATTAGTACGTGTATTGTTTATTTAATATTAATATTGGTACAAGGTTCAGTAGAGATGTCAGTAGATAGTGTTCAGACACCTGGAAATACCTATGTAATAAGCATAATGAAGAAATCTGTAAAGAGACTATTGAACTCTTCTGCGATATTACTATATGTTTATGGAAAATTAGCCCCTAAAAGGCATATTTTCCGCTAAGGTGGGGGGGTGTCAGGTTCTGATAGCACCTATGCTAAGGAATGGAATTTCCACTGTTTCTCTATTTCAATATTTCGTATTGTATGGCTGTGTACGAGAATTTCCAAGGTGACATTCCTTCTTTGTGGAAAGGGGAATTGACATATAATCCTGTGCAGGTGGTGAATAAAAGAAAGAGAAGATTGCTGGCAGACATGTCCATCTCTCAGTGAGGTATGCGGATGGTCAGCAGATAAGCAAGAGGTCACTAAACAAGAAAGGAGTGGGGGAATGTGCCCAATGAGGGAGCTCCAAAGGGGGTTGACATTCGTGTGACCCAGTGAGTTAAAAAGAGCAAGTCATGTCTCAGATGAAGTCATTCCGTACCTGGGTTTCGTACCTGGAGGTTGCTCTGTGTGGAAGAGCGTAAGAGTTGCGTTTTCTGGTGAGCAAAGGACACAGAAGTCCTAGTGTTTAGCGCTCTGGGCCGAGTAGTGCAGGCCGAGCATACTTGTGTTGGGAGATTCGTGGTCGATCTCCGATAAATTGAATGTAATGTGCATTGAGTGTGAGGTGGAAAGTGTAATTGGAATAGTACACAGCCAACCTTTACTGTATATAATTTAATGTTGAACCGGATCATCTATATCCGAGTTGTAATTGTATATAATTGTAAATAGCGTATTTAGTGTGTACATATATTCTTAATAAACTGATAATTTAGTTACTTGACAGCGTAAGTCTTCATTTACACCATCCTCACAGTGGGTGACCGATATCACCTAATAATATCGGTGGTGGCAGCTATATCTACCACGGACTTTCTTCAAAGTTGTGTGGACTGAGAGGAACGTCCGACAAGTTCCTTAAAATTTTTACAGTGTACTAAGTTGATATGAAATAAATGTTTCTCACATAATTTTCTGTTTCATTAGAATATACAACGAAAAAATTATACAACAAAATAATTTTTTCTTGTTACCTGTTTTTTAATAATACATTCTAAAAAAAACAATGTAAAAAGTGTATTATAATAACTATAAAAAATATTTAAGTTTAATGTAATATAGTAGGTTGTTCATTTTAGGAGAACGTTCACCATTCAGGATTCACCTTTGTTAAATACATATGTTCATTTTTGCGTTCTTATCTTCACCATGTGTGGAACAGAGCGCAGCTAGTTGTTTTATTTTCTTCTAATTTTAAATATTATAATAATAAATGTAAAAACGTTTCCCGTTTATAGGGACGCAAAACATGCGCAATAAGACTTAAATCCACCGTGAAGAATGTCAAAAGTAGAATTTTTAAATGCTACTTTTGGCGTTCTTCAGAACGTCAAAGAAGAGACGCGCATCAATTTGAATAGCTGAACCGATTTACCGGTGGTTCCCAATGTATCTATGAATCCGGAAGTAAACGGAAAATGTCATACAGAGCTGTCTTTATGTTAAAGTATAAAGTTGAAATCTGTAATCACATCCTCCTTATGGATATGTACTTCTCGTCCCAATCACGTTTTACTACTAAATGATTGTCATGATATCAAAAGTAATTTGGCGAACAGTGCAACTTACATATTCCTCCCATTCAAATCCGATATAACATGTGTAGAATGCAACTTTCATCACTGCAACAGCAGGTAACCTTCTTTATGATCAATAAGAAAGTATTCATTCTAAATATCGTAATTTCGGGTGTATAAGTCGCAGATCAAACAATTCTTTTTCGACCCAGAAGGAACAAATGTAACTAGTTAGATCGACGTAAATATTTGTCTTCAATCACTAAATAAGATTTATGGGTCCAAAAAGAATTCGTTGATCCGTGGCTTATACACCCGAAATTACGGTACTCCTTTTATTTTGAAAAAAATACTGACGAATCTGGCACGTAAAAATAAATTTCGTTAATAATTAAATAATTTCGTTAAAAATGATCATACACTTTTTAATTTTCCTTCTTAATCTTTGCTCTACTTCATTTTTACTTGGCATACACTATTATTAGAATTCATCTTTTGCAGAAGTAGGATATACTGCACAATTAAGATACATCAGCCGAAATAAATAAAAATAAATAAAAATATATCATGCAAGTGTTAATTTCAAAATCATTCAAGATACAAAAAATTTTACATTTAATTATTTAGCACTGTATTAGATTATATGATATGTGATTAGAGAAAAGTGTGAAAAAGCATTGCATGTTGATTTACTTAAATGTAATTTTCTGATTATTTTATATAAGTAATATAGTCAAATATAAAACTTGTATTATCAAATAAATTTGATTATTAAACCAAATTCAAAAATTGCAATCCTGTTAGTCATGATAGTATAAAACAAATGAAATACTTATCAGATAAATAAGTCAGTAGATGTTTTCATGTAATTAGAAAATTTTTAGTTAGGAAGTATGCTAACTGCTTTTCTGAATGCACCGATTCTAAATGCTTTTATAATGTGAAATAACACATGCAAACTCTCAATCTAGCTTTGTCTAAAGAAAAAAAATGTGTTGCGGATTACAATAAAAGCATAATTCAATAGTCGTAAAATCTCTATAAATTCATTTTTCTATATTTTGTGAAATTTCACTTTAAAATCTGAAATATTACTTAGAATTTAAATAAATGTTTTTACAAATTCATTCAAGGATATATTGTGCCTCTATCATGCCGCTACTTTTATGAGAAAATCAACTTGATGGAATGAATCTCAGAGATACTTAGCGGCTTTTCGCGTGACTGTAACGGTTGAAAACTTAAATCAAAATAAATAATCATCATATTAATTTCAATACTATCCATAAAATTTGCCAAGAAATACATTTCCTTTATTGCTCTAAAAATAAGAAAGTTTGAGTTTCAGTTATCTATTTCTAATAAAGGAGTCATTGATTTGAGATATTTTATGTTAAATTTAATGAATCATTTTCATTGATATATTAAAGCAATTATCATGCAGTTCCTTAACATCTCAAATCTCTGATGTCTAATATAAAAAATTAAAAATATTTTCAAATAATGTTTTCGATACTTCCCGTTAACATGGGACAAATATTTAAGTTATTTTATATCTTAAAATGTAAAATTTTCAATTACATCTATTTCGTTATTAAATTCCTATTTATGATGATTGTTTTATTAATAACCAGCTTTATCTCCTGAAGATCGCTCCATTAAATTTGAAATTAATAAAGCGATTCCATTACTATATTAACACAATTAGTTCAAGATAAATATAATATGACAGCATGAAACTTTTCAGCTAGAAGAATTATAATTCGTTAATGTTTCCTTATATTTAATTGCAGTTATTTAATAAAATTGAAATATTTATTTCAACAACGTAATATTATTTTAAATGCACTAAAATGGAGAAAATTTGAAGGCATGGTATTAAAGTTTATACCTCAAAATTTAAATGTGCATTTATTTATACCCCACGGTGCAAACTTATTTTTTCGTAAGTTTAGTCAATTCCAAATATTTCGGTTCGCATTAAAGAATAAAATTATGCTTTGATTTGAAAATTTATCTTTAAAGCTGCTTTTAAAGGTGGCATATGAATCCCATAATTTCTGGCTTCCTTTATTATTGCACTTTTGAATGAATTTTTCAAGGTAGAAGAGAAAATTTGTTGAAAATTTATTAATCCGATGTATTTTAATAGCGTTAAACAAAAGTATTACTGAATGGCAAATAAATAAATATCTTTATAAAACTTATATGTCACACAGAAACATTAAAAAATTTTAAAATAAATAAAATACACTCCTCATAGAAACAATCTTCTTAAAAATAATGTTTGATCCATTACAATATTAAAATACTTTATAATAATATTTCACATTCGGCTGTCACATGGCAGTTAATAAAGATTTACAGAAATTAATTTTTTAGCACAGTTTATTCTGGGACGTACTTTTTAAATATCAAATGGATTTTTCAAGATCAAAAAATCAAGGAGCTTTTCTGCCTAGAATATAAAAACACTGAAGAATAAAGGTATTTTTGTAGCACTCAAAAGCTGATTGCAAGACAATATTTCTCAACATAAAAATTGCGGCCAAAATGTTTTCGTGCTCCATGTGTGCACATTAGTGTCCTCAGAGATTTATAAAAAACACAATAACAACGTATACTAAACGCATCTAAAAATATAGCAATAATAAATATACACAAATATTAGATTAAGTGATCATCGTAATAATAAAAGTGTAAAAAATGGTCATCAATTGACAAACATTTCAAAAAATATTGTTTTTAGATTAAATAAAATTTTTTATTTTGATTTAAATTACTCTAATCGATGATTGAAAACACAACGTGACTGTTATATCCATATAAGATAACATTATCAAAACACTCACATTACGACGACATAATTATTCATTAATAGATTTTCATTCGGTCCAAACTTCCTAATCTTTACTATCGCACCAGGTAATAACGATGAAATTTATAAATAAAAACCAATTTTAACTCAATGAATAAAACTTTTACAATAATATTTCAATCTGTTTTAAAAAGTTATAAAGAAAATGGTATATGCTTTATATTCAAAATCTTTTTAAAACCTTTAGCCTTTCATACAAAAAATAAACCTACCTCAGAATTAATGCTTCAAAGAAAAAAAAACAAATGCAAAAAAGAAACAGATTCCGATTTTATTGTGCGAAAAACGAAATGTAAAAAAAAAAAACTTTTCATGTCAGATAAAAGAATAAAAGCTCTTTTCCTTTTCTATCACAGGTGTCAAGATACTTATTAGTAGCAATATTGTATTAGATATTGTATTCATTAAATAGTACTAATTTTTTCCTAAAAGTCAGTTAATAAAAAATGTCAATTTGTGGAGAATCCCTTATAATTCAGCCGTTTTTAGACAGCAATGTAAAAACAGCTTACTTATAATAATGATATCTTGTTGCATTTTCACGATATTTGATTGGATTTTTTTATAAGTTACTCCATAGAATAGACTACTAAATGATGTAAAAGAAGTTTTTATCGTTCGCGCATGCGCAGATAAAAATTATTTCATAAAACTACTCATATTTCATAAAATATTTAATATAGTTATATTCAAAATGCGCAATATTTTTTCTAATAGATTTTGCCAATATTTCTGAAATTTACGTTAAATTTGGTCAAAAACCCTGCATGATATAAACAAAAACATACCAGAATTTTTGATTTTTTTAATTACTCTTTTTCCATGAATATACATGCTATTCTTACAAAAATCAGTGTACATGTTGTGCAGTATCCACATATTTCTATTCTGCAGCGATAAATCGTTTCGTGCATTTTCATGTACAGGGTGATCCCAAATGCTTCTGTTATTCTTTAATTTTTTGTCGCCCCCCCCCCCTAATTGCTCTGCTTATCAAATGGATGTTGATAAATATGAGGTCAGACATAATCTTTATAATCCAGAAGTTTCAGAAGAATCCGACAAGTATAACTTTAAATATTTGAAAAATGTCAAAAATTGAAAGTTTCCAAATACTTATTGGTAGACAGCGTATATATATATATATATATATATATTAAATTGTATTGCTAATACAATGTAAAAATTGTCTCATATTCTACCCCTGACTCAAGGTGTTGAAGTTTTTATTGCTGCAAAAGAAAAGAAAAATTACATCTTGAAAAAATAGATAGAAATAACAAGTAGCTCTAAATGTAAATAATAGTATGTTGTTTTTTCTTTACATAATGATTTTCTGAAATCTATTTAGCTTAATGCAGAATTTAATGATCACTTGTTAGCTTTAAAAATGGCTACTTTTTCAACCGTTTATATAATGCTTTATGTTAACAACGGCAAATAAAATAAAGAGATTCGTATTTCACAGTACATTTGATGCTACACTGTAAAAAAAAAAAAAAAAAAAAAAAAAAATGTGAAGGTACTAAACCTTTTTTAGGAAACTGGGATTCCAAGAACTTTTCATCTAACGATAACAGGAAAAATCATGTAATCAATTCTGAAACTTGAATTTTTGCTGTTACCGTTACAGGAAAAATTCTTGGAATCCCAGTTTCCTAGAAAAGGTTTAGTACCTTTGCAGATTTTTTTTTACAGTGTATAACTTCAGTGATTGGCCATTTTAACTGATTTATTATCTTTTGATTCAGAAAAAGTTTTGGCTGAGTAATTTCGGTGTTCTCTTAAAATTTTATTGCTGAAATTTGTCAGTTTCAAGTGAGAAGATTTCATTTCATATAGCTGAAAGAAACACAAGAAAACATACTTTATGTGAACGTTACTACCCACAATACTTTGTCTAGATGATGGAATGACTGGCTGAAGTTCCATAAATCTATAATACATTTTTTAGTAAAAAGAGCTGATTTGGATAGAAGCACATCATTTTTTATTTATAAATATTATATTAAGCATATAAATTGGACGAAAACACTTCAAGTATGACCGAAAAAAATGAAGACATAAAAATCATAAAATATTGCAAATGTTCAAATTTCAGTTTTGATTACTTCAATTCTTTTTAAAAGATAAGAAAGACTTTAGAAGATTTTTGCTACAAATGTGAGAGATTAAAAAAAAAGGCTGATGTATTTCTAATGAAAAAAAAACTTTATTTTTTGTACGAGAAAGAGAAACTATAAAGAAACAAACAAAAAAAAATTAAAGAGATATTTCCAAAAAGAATTATAATTGTTCATAGGTAAAGTTGTGAAAATTGTACAAAGAAGGATTCCACTATCAATCCTTATGGTGATCAATCTTTATATTTATCAATCCTTATATTTATGGTGAATTAACCCTTTCGGGTCCGAATTTTTTCCATTTTGGGAACAAGATTATTATTTACTTGCATAATGTTAATCGAAGCTATTCAAATTGATTTACAAATGTTTAAAGATTATTTCGTAGTCTGTAATCAAACAAATGTACTTTTTTGTGCTTTTCAATTCATATTTATATGATAATAGACTAAGAAAGAGTTTTTGGAGACGTTTGGAAAATATCGTATTACAACAGGGAATAACAGATATTACAACTTTCTAATGTTTTTTGCGTTATGCTACACATAATTGAATCAGATAAATAACTTATATTTTTATTTTAAAGAGTGAAATATGTGCATAAATTAAAGGAATCACCAATGGTGCAAAGTGAATTAAGTAAACTTTTATTATTATTGCTACTACTAGAGGTCAAAACATGAATGAAGTCAGAATAAGAAAGGCATTGACATATACTATCATTTCTATATGTAGAAAATAACAAAATAATTGTTAAGACTAAGTAATATTCGATGAAAAGACATAGACTATAAATAGTACACGAGACTCGAAAGGGTTAAAGAAACCTATAAAAAGAATAATTTCACGTTTGTTTTTTTTTTAAATAGAACAAATTAAAAAAATATATATATGAGCATTTTGTGAAAAAAATAATTGTCGTTCATTGTTAAGTATCTAGAGGGTGTTTCTAAATTCATGGTACAAACTTTAAGGGGCAATAGTACACATCAAGACAAACAATATTTAATGGGATACTAAGGGTCCCAAACGTCTTCCGAACGAGATAGGCGCCATTAAAGTTTAGTGTCCAAAAATTCAAATGATTATAAAAAGCAGAAAAATTGATCGATTCGTTTGCGGTTTTCACTAAAACTATTCTTTATGTCAGTATTGACTTGAAAATAAATTACAAAGATAAATTTCAAAAAATGCCGATAGAGGGCGCATTAGACTTTAGAATAACGAACAACTATTTTTTACCGTTATTTTTTTGCATTCTCATTAAATTTTTTAAAAGCTTAGACATAAATTTTGAGCTCAAAATCTAAATCGTTGGGAGTGGTTAAATAGCGCAAACTGAACTGCGAGGGGAAGTTCAAATTCAAATGATTATAAAAAACGGAAAAACTGGTCAATTGATTTGCGATTTTCACAAAAATTCTTCTTTATGTCAGAATTATCTTGGAAATAAATTATAAAGATAAAATTCAAAAAATGCCGATAGAGGGCGCTTTAGATTTGGATTAACGTACAACTATTTTTTACCGTTATTTTTTGCATCTTATAATTTTTTTTAGAAACTTAGACATAAACTTAAATTTTGAGATGACAATCTGAATCGTTGGGAGTGGTTAAGTAGCGCAAAAAGAGCTGTGCTCAATGGGGGTGGGAAAGTTCATATTTCAAATGATTATAAAAAACGGAAAAATTGGTCGGTTTTCGCTAAAACTATTCTGTATGTCAATATTTCCTTGAAAATAATTTTTAAAGATAAATTTCAAAAAATTCCGTCAGAGGGCGCCTTAAACTTTAGAATAACCAACAATTTTTTTAACTGTTATTTTTTGTATATAATTAAATGCATGTAAAAGTTCAAACTTAACACTAGAAGCGCCGTTGGGGTCATTTCGCATTTTTTTTCAATTTCCAATGCTTTATTTCAACATGTAAGCGAACAACGCAGCTCATATTTTTTTACTTTTTCTAAAATTATATTAAGCGTACTGTGACAATGTTTCATCTTTCTATATTAATTATTAAAAAAGAATAATCAAAGAAATACCAAAAACAGCCAACAGGTATCATTTTCACCCCCATAAGAAAAATGATAAATTTTCAAGACAAAGTCTGTTTTTGAATTCGAAAATTGATTTGAAAAAAGAGAAAAGTAAACTCCAGTTTTGCTTTGTTTCGATGACGCATAGCGACGAGGAGAGGGGGGGGGGGGGTTGGGGGTAGTCTTCTCTCTATTGCGCGCGCCCCCAAAAGCATACTGACTCTTCTCTGAAATGCGCACACACCCTAGCAACGTTGGCGTACTACAGAATTTTTGGAGGGAAAATCGTTCTTCTAGAGCTATGGCCGAAAACGAAATTTGAAACCATTTTCCACAGCAGTGTTTTTCTCAAAGATTTCGATTGCGACAAAAGTGTAGTCTTTTTCCTTTATAAAAAAAATGCGGAGAGGATTGAGTACACAGGAGTGCCTTGCGCTCCTGGAGCAGTTAGATTCATATATGAGTGGTGATGACAGTAATGACGAAGATTTTTGCATAGATAATGTGAATTTACAGAATGCGTCGTCTTCTGAAAGCAGTGACAGTGATGCTGTAGAATATATTACCAATGTGATTTCTCCTGTTTCTCGAGGATCAGGAACCTCACGTGGACGTGGACGTGCGCAAAAAAGAGGTAATAAGATATCTAATCTTTCTGTTGTCAGCAGTAACGAAAAGTACACGTCATCCAGCGGTATTCTTTGGACTCCGATGAACCGTAGCACCCCTACTTCTACTACAGGTCGCACACAAGCTCGAAATATTATAAAAATTGCTAGAGGACCAACACCTTAAACATTGGGGCTAATCCAGCTTCAGCCTGGCGTTTGATGGTGACTGAAACAATGGTGAAACACATTCAAACATGCACAGTTGTTGAAGCACGACGTCAGCTAGGAGATGACAGCAACTGGTATGTTATTCTGGTAGAACTGGATGCTTTTTTCGCCCTCTTATACGCCCGTGGGGCACTAGGTCATTCAAAGCTCTGTGCAGTTGACTTATGGAATAACAGTTGGGGACCACATGTGTTCAAAGAGACAATGCCACGCAATCGTTTCCGTGAAATCATGCGATATCTCAGATTCGATCTGCGAAGTAGCAGATCGGAACGCCTGGCCACGGACAAGTTTGCTCTCGCTTCAGAAACTTGGAATAAGCTGATTGAAAATTGTTATATATGTTATAATCCTAGTGAAGAAATAACCGTTGATGAACAGTTGTTGCCTTGTAAGTCAAGGTACAGATTCATCCAATACATGGCAAATAAACCGGACAAATTCGGCATCAAGTTCTGGCTAGCAACTGATGTAAATTAAAAATATGTGTTAAATGGCTATCCTTATTTAGGTAAGGATCAAGAGCGGCCAACTGATTTACAACTTGGAGAAAGTGTAGTGCTGAAATTACTACAACTATATCTAAACTCCGGTCTCAATGTCACCACTGACAATTTTTTCACGTCTATAAAGCTTGCTGATGAACTTTCGGCATAGAAAACCACAATCGTTGGGACGATGCTTCCAAACAAGAAAGAATTACCTCCTATTGCCCGCGACATATCTTCCCCACGATACTCATTTTCTGCACTGAAAAATGGAAATAAAATTCTCACGATATACAGGTGCAAGAACAAAAAGAATGTCGTGATTCTGAGCACTATGCACACGAATGTGTTAGCAGAAAATAGTGCAAAGAAGAAGCCGAACACTGTTGTTTACTACAATAAAACTAAATTTGGTGTAGATGTAGCAGATCAGAGGCTACGAAAATATTCTACAAGAAGTGGAACTCGTAGATGGCCTCTTCACGTCTTTTATAACGTCCTTGATATTGCTGCACTAAATGCTTGGATAATTTTCAAGGAATGCTCAAAAACCTCAATTTCTCGTCGGAAATTTATTCTTGCCCTTGTGGAAGAATTGAGAAGTAGCGCGTTGCGCAACAGATGCCCCTCAATTGATCGACCGCAGATCCTGAAGCGAAAGAAATGTGCTTTTCAACATTGCAAGGGACGAAATAAAACTTCTGCAAGCTGTGAGGGATGTCAGAAACCAATTTGTGGTAAGTGTGTTGATGTTACCATCAAGCACTTATATTGTATTACTTGTGCTAATGTCTAAATAACTTTGGAACACATTTATATGCTTATTCAGGAATTATGTTTTTTATTTTCTCACTTTGAAACATATTGTGCGCTAATATCTATTATTTGTATTTTTATTTTTTGTTTCTTTTCTTATCAATTTTATTGTGTAATATTATATATATATATATATATATATATATATATATATAATTAAATCTATTGTATTTGTGTACTATTGTGTAGTAAAATATTTTGAATTATACATTGTCATTTATATACTGTCATTTCAAAAGAATGTAAAAATTGGGATAAACGATCTCTAAAAACTAAATAAATAGAAAAGAAAAAGTTATAAAACCTTTAAAAACTTCTATATTTTTCAATTTAAACCTCTTTTATCATTTAAAAAATATATTTATTTTAATATGTCTTGAATTTCTCATGGGGGTCAAATTGACACCAAACGGCGGTTTTAGGTATGTCCAAAATCCGGCTGTTCTAGTGTTAAATTTTAAGCTCAAAATCTCAGCTTAAAAATAAAATCTCAGCTTTTTTAAAAAATCTGCATCGTTGTGAGTAATTAAGTAGTGGAAAATTGAACTGTGTTCGAAGGGTGGAGAGGTTAACATTTCAATTCCTGAACACAGTTCAGTTTGCGCTTCTTAACCACTCCCAACGATTCAGATTTTCATCTCAAAATGTAAGTTTATGTCTAAGCTTCTAAAATCATTTTATCAGATGCAAAAAATAACGGTAAAAAATAGTTGTACGTTACTCCAAAGTCTAAAGCGCCCTCTATCGGCATTTTTTGAATTTTACCTTTATAATTTATTTTCAAGATAATACTGACATAAAGAATAATTGTAGTGAAAATCGCAAATCAATTGACCAATTTTTCCGTTTTTTATAATCATTTGAAATATGAACCCCCCCCCCCCCCACCGTTTCGTTTGCGAGACTTAACCACTCCCAACGATTTAGATTTTCAGTCAAAATTTAAGTTTATGTCTAAGCTTCTAAAAAAATTTAATGAGATGCAAAAAATAACGGTAAAAAATAGTTGTTCGTTAATCCAAAGTCTAAAGCGCCCTGTATCGGCATTTTTTGTAATTTATCTTTATAATTTATTTTCAAGACAATACTGACATAAAGAATAGTTTTAGTGAAAACCGCAAACGAATCTACAAATTTTTCTGTTTTTTATAATCATTTGAATTTTTGGACCCTAAATTTTAATGGCGCCTATCTTCTTCGGAAGACGTTTGGGACCCTTAGTATCCCATTTAATATTGTTTGTCTTGATGTGTACTATCACTCCTTAAAGTTTGTACCATGAATTTAGAAACACCCTGTATATTATAAAGGCCAAACGTATCTCTGCGTAACGCATGCGTCATTTTGCGAATGGCAATACTTTCGCATGCAATTCGATTTTACAATTTTTGGTACTACAAATTTTATATTTCTAAACATTACACATTTTAAATTTTTACACCATCGTATAGAGAAAAAAATGTTCTTTTAAATACAGTTTGTTCGAAAGCTGTATCTCAATTTATTCTTGACATATTAATTTTTTTAGACTTTTTAGTACAAATTTTGAAATTGTGGCAACAGAAATACGCCATTTTCTCTTAAAATTGATAAAAATAGAAATGTGCCGAGTAAATTTTGAGCAAGGCCACCTTATCATAATAACATAAAAAATGATTATGATTAGAGAGTCTTGATTTTGAGAAGATGAAAATTATTACGGGTTTAGATTTCACGTGAATTTCTAAAATCGTGTCAATTTAAAATAATCTTTCTTTTTTCATTCGCATTTATACCAAATATAAGAGCCTCAATTGATAACTTCATCATAATAATTCATCTTTATTATATTTTTCTGATTACATATGCTATTAAAGTTTAATTTTAATAATTTGGACAATTGTGTTTTATAGAAATACTTCCCTTTTTTTCTTTATTTTAGCTCAAAATAATATTTGTTTGAGAATTAGACTGACCATTATAAAATGCATTTTTGATTGTAGCTAATTTTGTAGGTTTATTTTAAGTCAATGAAACAGTTCCTTCTTAAACATTTTCTTTCGTCGAAATTCGATGGGTTCCACCTTCTAATAATTAAAATCCAATGTGAGAAGAAATCAACAGATACGCTTAGGGAAGACAAATGATTATTTGTAATCTTTTACAGTTTGGTAAAACGTATAACTTTTATCGGGAAATTAAATGCATAAGTATTTGCTCACATTTGATTCTGCTTAAGTACGAATCTGTTTCTAGACAGTTAGGATATGAGTTATATAATGACTACTTTGCAATATTTGGGAGAATTAATGCAGGATTATCGACTGCCATCAGCGCCTGATACTGTTTCGATGTACATTTAATCACATGGTTTCCTTATTGCTATCAAATATCGTTTGAAACTATCAAAGTGAATTTTAAATGCTTTTAATTTTAAAGAGCTTGAACAAACAATTCACAGAACCTCTTAAGGAAAGATTTTTTGGTGATGATAAAAAATAACCTTTTTTTTAACAATTTATTTATTTTATATTTATATAAATTCAAACAGAAAAGAAGGAGAAGATCAAAAATTCACGTATAAGTAGTCCACATTTGTGACCACTGATTGTTAGTGATAATTTATAAGTAAAATAATTTTCTATTAAAGAGCTGTAATTTTTTTTTATATGAGAATTTTTTTTTTCAATGATAATCCAACAACGCTGACCGCCGAAAAATTACTTCATGTTTTTTTAAATCATTTGTACACCGGAACTAACATTACCAGCAAATCGAAACCATAAAATTTTGACTTTTCTTGTTCAGCCATTCTATAGTAAATACGTTATTATTAAGTTTTTTCTATGTTTCTTATTACAATAATTATAATTATAAAAATCAAAACGTCCATATATGTGGCCAAAATGGCGTGAAAACATTATGTGTTATTAATATCAATTAATGAATTATGTTTCTTCAGGAAACTTTGATGATTTAAATAACTCAAATGAATTAAATGTAAAGATTTTTTTGATTAAAGAAAACGATTTTATGACATCATGATTATAGGTTAATATTTTTTTATTTATTGCAACATCATTGTCAGATATTAGATAATTTCAGACAGAATTAAACTGCAAGTGGCAATTTAAATTGGATTTTCATAATTATGATAACACATGAATTCTTTATATTGTAAATAAACGCATATTTATACACTCAAACTTAAAAAATATTTAAATACAAAGTTATCTGGAGACATTTAGAACTCGAGTTGATTAATGAAATTCCTCCGCAGCTTGTGTGATTAAATATGGGATTATCAACTGCTAGCAGCTTCTGATTCCAGTTTCATGTAAATTAAATCAGCTGGTTGTATCATTGCTATCAAATACCATTTGAAACGGGAATGGTGGTCTTCGGATTTAATATAAGAGGCATTTAATAAATATTGTAGTTAAATTTTCTTGATGTTATTTAAAAGCTTCATGTTTGTATTGACAACAAAAATTTCTGAAAAAAGAACCGAGCCGTAGTAGCATTGCAGAAAATAATATTATGATTTATATAAATAGCATTATGATTTTGATTTGATCGATTTCATCTTTTCGCCGTCATAGCATTTTTTAAGGGGTCCATACAATAAACGTTTACAGTAATATTTAATTCACATATTCAGTATATTTAAAGAACTTGGATGATTAAATTAAAAAGTAAGGTATTTCAGGCCAAAAAAAAAACTTTAACTTGTTTTTTATATATTTAATTGCAATATTTATACATATATTTATTAATGCATCTTGTTATTGTTCTTTTATTTGCACTTCAAACCAAACTTTCTACTAATTATTATAAACATGGAAGAACGCATTTTAGACATTAAGTACGATTCACTTGTTTCTAATATTCTTAATTGCAAATAATTTTGCTTTGCGTTTTCGTTTATTCGGAATTCAAAATAATATCTCAGTATAGGGTCTAATTGCATAGGAATGTACGTTAGACCCATTAGCATTCACTAGTTTTCAAATGCTTGATTACAAGGAGAACATTTCAAAACAACTTTTCGATTGCGAGTTCTAGTTTTGGAAGAATATATTTTAGACCTT
This sequence comes from Maratus speculifer, assembly GCA_964019185.1. Taxonomy (NCBI): domain Eukaryota; kingdom Metazoa; phylum Arthropoda; class Arachnida; order Araneae; family Salticidae; genus Maratus; species Maratus speculifer. The sequence goes on along the minus strand of OZ025289.1, from coordinate 693,165 downwards.
AAATACATTGACTAGTTTCTTGCATTCTTACTTGCGAATAAGAAATTAATTATTTTTTTCTTTTATTTGCAATTCAAAAAATCTTTTTCACCATGATTTCTAGTTGCAAAGGAAAATATTTCATATTGCTTTCCCATATTTTTAATTGTGATTTTTACTTTTTTTCTTTTAATCGATTTTTAATTCAAAACATTATTTCCACTGTAGTTTATAACAGTGGATGTTTGAGTTTTAGAGCTTAAATATCATTCATTTGTTTCTCATATATTTATTGTTTAATCACGAAGAGAAAATTATTTAAATTTTTTAATTTACAATTCAAAACAACTTTTCCACTAAGAGCTCCATTAAGGACAGTTACGAAAATATTTTATGTATTTTTTTTTCTACTTTTCTCTGACGTAATCTTATTGTGGATGCATTTATGTTAGATCTTTCAATAAAATTCAATGTAATACTAGTTTTTGATAGGTGCTAAGTTTCAATGAAAAAGGTTTTAAATCATTATTCTGTTTACGATTTAAAACAATCAATCTTTATAAGGAAAACAATCAAATATGCTTAATGAAAACTAGTGATAATTATGTAATTTTTTTTTTTTTTTTTTTTTTTGCATCTGGATCACTCTTAATACCATAATAAAAAAACTAGAGATTAGAATACACATTTTTTGCTAATAAAAATTTTAATAAAATAAAAATATAAACTCAGAAAAGATAAAGAAGCTTTACTTCTTACATGTTCTTCTCACAAACTTTCGCCCTAACAAGGCTGTTTTTATAAACATATTAATTTACTGTTCAAAACAATTCGTAGTATAATTCAACAAAATAGCAACGCCGTTTTTTTTAAACAAAATTTTTAAACCAAAATTGGCAGTTTTGCTCCAGTTGTACAAGATAAAGGCATTTTGTATAGTTTAAATATGTCAAATAGTTAATAATAAAGGTTTGAATAAAATTTTTAACTGATAACTAGCTCTATAAGATTTTTTTATTTAAAAAAATGCCAAATTTTATCCAAAATTTCCATTTTTGAACCAAAAGCACAGACTCAAGCGATGTACAAGTATAAATGCAGCTTTTGGCCCCTTCCCGTTACTAACAAAAATAAATTCAATTTTTCGCTCCCCTCAATCTATAGGCGCTACCATCTTTGGTAATTCTTTTCAAAAAAAAAAAAAAAAAAAAATCGCGCTGCAATCGCAATTTTTGTGCCATTTTCAATATTGTACCGACCAAAAGTATATTAATTTATGCATCGAATTGAACCAAATTTTTTGTGTATGTGTATGACTATGGCTAGTTGGTTCTCCCTGAATTTGAAAAAAATCCGTCGGAAGGTAACGCTGCAATCGCGATTTTTGTGCCATTTTCAATATTGTACCGACAAAAAGTATATGAATTTAGCCAAATTTTTTGTGTAAGTGTATGACTATGGCTAGTAGGTCTTCCCTGAATTTGAAAATAATCCGCCGGAAGGGGGAGCTGTAATCGCGATTTTTGTGCCATTTTTAATATTGTACCGACCAAAAGTAAATGAATTTATGCATCGAATTGAAGCAAATTTTTTGTGTATGTGTATGACTATTAGGGTGGATCGAAATTTTTTTTTCACGGTGTCAAAACCTACCTATGCGGAAAAGATGTTCTCTTGGATGGAGATTAAGGGAAAAATAATAAAAAAAATTAATTTTAAATTTTACTACTGCCACAATGAGGTTGAATTTCGAAAAAAAATGAAAAAGACCTAATTTTGGCTAGATGATTTTTGATTCAAAATAATAGTTTAAAAAGCTATCCAAAACCTACCTATGCGTAAAAGATGTTATATTATATGCTGAATATGAGAAAAATAATTTAAAAAAATAATTTCAAAATTTAAATCTGCCGCAATGTGGCTCAAATTTATGTAACTTATGTATTTTTACGGTAAAAAAATCCTTTTTTTCTTTTCTTTCTTTCTTTTTCTTTTTCTTTTTTCTTTCTTTCTTTCTTTTTTTTTTTTTTTTTTTTTTTTGTAAAATAAAATATGAATTTTAGAATTTTTAACATTTATTGCAATGAGGAGATATTTAATTGATTACAAGATAAAAAACTTTAGTTTCTTATTTAAAAGCTTCATTAGTGTTAAATCAAGAAAAATCGTCAACATTGCAATTGGTGATAATGACGTTCGGTATTGAAAATCGACATGAGATTTTGTAATTCAATTCGATTTTTATAAAACCGACGCTTATATATGGTCCATACACAGCAGAAATACTTCGGTGACTCTTTTGATTATTAGTTTTGTAGAATGAGTGTTGCGTGAATAGATACTATTGATAGTAGATGTTATTGCCACTGGAATGATTGCTGGATTTACCTATTGCTTCTGAATTCACGTCGTTACTAAATCTGTCAATTAGTGGAGGTTCGACTCATTTTCCTGTTTAATTAAATCTATGTAATCCGTCGCAAAAGGTCAAAAATCTGGTAAATGGAAAATATAGATATTTTTTAATTTAATGATTAGGATTACAGCAGACCGTTTGATTTCACTCGTGCGGTTTTAGAATTCATATACTGACATAAATGAAAATACAAAAAACTTCTAACATGCTGCGAATAATCTTTCCATTTCACCAGTGAAACATTTGTTCTCAGCCGTGGTTACATCCACGCTGGAAAAAGATGACATAGTGGAACCTCATTGGTGTGTAACTAACACAAAAAACATTGTCGTGGACGCTTTAAGATCAGTTCCATATTTCGAATAACACATCCTTTAACATCTATGTTAACAGATATTCCTTCACAACCGATCGCAACCAACTTTGTTACATGTATATTATTGTTAACACATGACAAAAAAATGTACGTCGTGTTTTCAAGTTGTTTGGTACTCTCCCAGAATTTACTTATATGTGGCCGATATATTCGAAACCAAGTTCTTTTTTCAAGCTCAAGTCCGCTTCTATTATGATTTTTCTTCTGTTGTTTTCTTGTGATGTAGTCTGTCTTTACACTCATCAAAGTTTAAAGAAAACGGCCATGATCATAATCTTTTACAAAAGACTAAAGAGAATGGCTAAAACGATGGAGTGGTCTTTGGTTTGTTTTGTCGTGCCGATTTTTTCTGTCAATAGCATTCTATTTATAGTTTTTTCAGATAATGCCCACATCTTGAAGTGCACCAGACATGATGGCAGTACATGCTTGGCCGAAAGTGCCCAAACTGTCCAATATTCTGGCTGATGCCAATCTTTGTCACTAGAGGTGATGTGACACCTAGCTCGGCAGCATTTTGGCTTTTCAGTGATAGCTGATGATGCAGAAAAGTGAGTTTGCTCTCAATACATCGGTTTAGTTTACACTCAATATTCATATTCATATTCAAATCTATTGAACTGAAAAAATAGGCAGTATTTTCGAAAATGGTCCAAAAGACTGTAGTAGCTTTCAATATCTTATTTTGTTTTACAAGAATTAAGAAGAGCGCAATATTTGTCGTTAAACAGTTTAATTTTTCTTAAAATGCTGCTGTGATAAATTATTGAAATTGAATCTCATTTGCAGGTCACTTGTAACTTATTAGCAAATCTTTCTCACTGGCAGGAAATAAATAGATGTTGACCGATTCCTTTCTTCGGTTATTTTTTAAATATCAATATGTAAATTTTATAACTTTTTGTAATAGGGAGCATATTTACTGCCATATAAAAACCAGACCCAAATAGGGTATAATTCATCTCTCTCTCTCTCTTTATTTTAATTTTTAATTTTTAATTTTTTTAACAACGCCATGGTACAGTAATATTGAAGGTACACTAAGCTACACAATACACAAGCAGACAAATCCTAACTGAAAAAACTGGAACTGCCAGTTTTTCAAAACATTAAATCACTTGCAGCAGTATTAAGTATCGAAATTAGTTTATTTATTTATTTATTTTTTATTTAATATCCATGCAATATAATATTTCTTACGCAAAGGTAGGTTTTGATTGATATTAAAATGATTATTTTGCGTCAAAAATAAATCTAACCAAAATTAGATCTTTTTCCATTTTTTCAATACTTTATCGAATTTTCAACTTTTTTGTGGCAGTATTAAATTTCAAATTTATTACTTATTATTGTTTTTTATTTAATTTCCATACGATATAACATCTTTTCCGCATTGTTGGTTTTTAAAAATTATTAAAATAATTAGTTTTTGACAAAAATAACCTAACCAAAATTCAGTCTTTTTTCAAATTTTTCCGAAAATTCAACCTTTTTGTGGCAGTATTAAATTTTAAAATTATTATTTTTTATTATTTTTCCCTTAATCTCCGTACAATAGAACATCTTTTCCGCATAGGTAGATTTTGATGAATGGTAATTTTTTTTTCGCCATAGACAATCGATCCACCCTAATGACTATGGCTAGTTGGTCCTCCCTGAATTTGAAAAAAATCCCTCGGAAGGGGGCGCTGCAATAGCGAATTTTATACCATTTTCAATATTGCACCGCATAAAAGTGTATGAAGTTAGTTCTAGAACTGAACTAAATTTTTTGGATATCATTATTTTTTGGTAAGGCAAGTACGTCCTCCCTGAATTTGAAAAAAATATCTGGCTATCATTCTATTGTCCATTGGCTCGTGTAGAGACGGAAATTCGTTTTTAATTTGATTAATTGATTCAAGCAGAAATTTAAGATGAAAATCAAAGTTGGTATGGTATTGAATTAATATTATTAAAGCATTAAAATGAGTAACTATTTTTTTATATATTAAAATGTACTTATGAGATAAAAGAAAGTTTTGGGATTGGCACATCCAACTAGTTTATTTTTAAACTTTCTTAAAATAGCTATTGTTTTATTTAAACGCATTTCATAATTATTTTGTGTTCTTGTATTAGCCTTTCCGCGACAAAAATTACAGATACATTTATAAATGTTATCTAGTTTTTGTTTCCGATGTTTCATTAAAGTTTATTTAAATCATTTTATATAAAAGGTAAGACGAGTATGAAGCTATGCAAGGCTAGTATACGGTTATTTTTATACTTGCTATTATACTTGCTATTATAAGTATCGGGCCGCGGCGTCCAAAAAAGATTCCCATTTTAGTATTATTCCATTATCAAATAGTATCTTTAGTAGTGACACCATGCACATAAAAAATCCCCTTACTTTTTATGCAAAATAATTTAAATAAACTTGAAAAAAACATTAAAGACGAAAACTACATAAAAAGTACCTGATTTTTTTATGCATAAACTAACACAAGAAAGCTAAAAATTCTGAAATGAGTTTAAATGAAAAAGTAGTTGTTCTAAGAAAGTAACAGAAAATAATGAGCAAAAAAAGTATACACAGTCGACTCTCATTAATTCGAAATCGGATAATTCGAATCTTTGCTTAATTTGAACTAATTATGAAGTCCCGAAATTTTCAATGGCAAAATCACGTTAAAATTTTTCATTAATTCGAACTCATTTTCTATTGACTTCATTTAATTCGAACTAACGAAAATTCCGAATTTTCATTTTTCTCTTTCTCGCGAATTTCAGATCATCTGAATATTTTTTTATTTTTATTTTTGTGAAAATTGTTCCGAACAAGTATACATATAATCCAATGCATCTGATATCCACTTTCTTAGTGCCCCATCTGTCCATCAGTGAAGTTTTAAATTTTTCTTCCATTGTGCTTGTTTCTAATCTTTTGATTAGTTATGTATTTATGCATTCTAATTAAATATTAGGTCATATTCTTATGATAACAGACGAAATAAATGTAAAAAACACTATAACATTAATTCGTTTCTAATAGTACCATATTAAGCATGTTTTTATTTTATATTTTCCATAATTCGAACTTCGGATAATTCGAAACTTTCTTGTGGTCCTGACAAGTTCGAATTAACGAGAGCCGACTGTATATAAGTTAAGAAGAAAATGTATTTTGAATTATCACTTATATCCTGTTCGTATTTTATTTATGTGAAGTTTCAATTCGTCGGAATTCATATTTGGACTCTATCGTTGAATTAATTTTCTAGTCATGAATATTGAATAGATCAAGTATGAGCACTCAAAATGATAGGATTGTGTTAAATACGCAACATTAAATTAATCTGCATATTACGTTAGCACCATGTATCCGTGATTACTGTCTAATGTAATACAGTAAAACCTCTAAATAACGGACACCTTGTCAGCGCAGAAATTGTCCGCTATTCGGAGGTGTCCGCTATTGGGAAAACCTCAGCGATAGAAAAACTGCTAATGGGTGCTTAATGTTTCATTAGTCGATTTAAAAGTGTCCTAAAACCTCTATTATATGATTAAACCAGAAATTAAAATAATTTTTAAAGCAATAAAACTGAAATAAAATTGTACATACCTTTATCCTTTGCTTATTACATTCTTACAAAAAAAGAAAAGAAAAGATACAAAAGTATGCTTTTACTTGCGATTACATGTAGTTTGTTTTTCAATGTAAAGTTTTAACTCTGTCAATTGTTTTAATCCTTTAAAATCGTCTTTTTCTAAAAAAAAAAAAAAAAAGAAAAGAAAAGAAAAAAAGAAAACTGTATAATTGTTTATTGTATTTTTCTGCTTCTTAAAAGCATACAATCTTAAATCATCCGAGGGTGTGGGGGGGAGGTATGTAGGGGATAAATGTAGGAGGGAGAGGGGATTTTCTCCAGCTCATCCCCACATTTATTTGTGATCACAAAATTTGTGATGCATTGCCCTGATAAATTTAGAGGATTTTTATTTTCTTTTTCCTCGTTAAAAAATAATTTTTTATTCTCCTTTGCCAAAATTACTGTCCGCTATTCGGAATGTCCGTTATTCAGAGATTAAACATACAAAAATTAAAGTTTTGGGAGTGGGGATTTGAAAACTGCCCGTTAAATAGAGATGTCCGCTATTCGGGAGTGTCCGTTATGGAGGTTTTACTGTATTCCCATTATAGCTGTATGATATAGAATTAAATTATTTATGTAAGCTGGTAGCTTAAGATGACAAATTAAAAAAAAATAAACTTTTCAAAATTAAACTTTTCTGGTGCGCATAATCGATGTAAAATGCGAAAATATTATTGTATAACTTCATGCTTTCACTTTATTAAAACAACATGTTCCTACAAGTCTTGATGTCTTAGATTTAGAAGCATCAGGGCTAACTATCTTTGTCCTAAAATAGAAAAGCCCGAGTTACCACATGGCAGATCACCAAAAGAAAAAACCGAAAAAAAAAGACCGAGAAAGATTTCAGTCTGTATCTGATATTTTTTCATGTTATTTTTTGTGATAACGATTACTACCAACTATAACAACAACATAAATAAAAAAGAAACATTACTAATGTATCAGTAAAGAGCATCTGCCACAAACTGCATATTTTTCAGCGAGTGTCAAAACTTTTTTTTTTCTTTTAGGCACTGTATACATTACATGGCATAAAAGTAGCACATATTTTATATTTAACAAGCACTCTAGATTCTGAATTTTAAATTGGATTTATTTGAATTCCTGTGCTATGTAATATTGTTTATGGGTGAATCTTATTAATTGCTGAGTCTGACTCTATTTTCTTTTCAGTAGCACAAAAAAATTCCACTTGGATGATTTTCCAATTACAAATCATTTGTTCGAAAAACACAGTAAATACACAAATAAATGAAAGAAAACTTGTAATAAAACACATAAACCGCAATTAATTTGCCATCGGAATGTAAAACATCTGCAATAGAAAAATAAATCAGTTTTCCGATAATCAGAAAAGGTTATATTTATTCTGTACAACCGTCATAGGAGGAAAGTGGCGTTTTCATATAATTTTCTTTTATTTTCAGTTTCGTATAGCTGAAAGACGAACTCATTTATTTTATTCAAGAAAAATGCAAATTTACTAGCATTGTCAGTTAATGTCATATATTACTTTTAAATAAATGTTATTTTACTTTTATGTAAGTCTTGTGGTATCTTCTTGTAAATAATTCTTGATTAATTTAATTGATGTTTTCTATGATAATCGAAATTCATTAGAGTACTTTTTATAGGTATAGACTATTATTTCGAATAAGATGTTAATGTTTAAAAATACATTTGGAATATTTCGAAAATTTTTACAAATGTTAACATAGGAAAACAAAGAAGAGTAAAATAAGAAAATAAGATATAAAGTAGAAAAGGTGTGATAAAGAGGAAAAGAAAAGATAAAGAAGATAAAAAAATACAACTTAAAAGTGATTAGTATTGATGAAATTAATGAAATTTAAATCTTTTTAATGAAATTTAAATTGTGTTCTTTGATGCTAAAATATCATTTTTAAATTTTCAGAAAAAAATAAAGTTTCTTTATTTTTCTTTATTCTTAATGTTATACAAAATTATAAATTTACTTATTTATCACAGTTCCTTGGAGATAAGAAGGGCATTGCCCTCCCAAAGTGAGTTCCTTTTTCAGAATACTTTAATAATTCTACTATCAAAATACAGAAAATTTTTAAAAGGGTAAGCTCATGTAAAATAGCAATATACGCATTGATATTTCCGTGAAATTATATGTACAGAAAGAAATATATATAGATGCAATTTCTATCCTAACATTCCAAGAAGTACAGTTCAAGTTGGCATAGACTCGTTTATATTCTTAAACTTTGAAAAAAATTCCAAATGAAATCATTTTTATTTACTGTTTTAAATATAATCTTTCTCATGATTCAAACACTATACCAGCGAGAAAAAGAGCCGATGAAAAAAAAATGTAAAAAATTCATGAATTTACTATGAAGGATTCTAGAGCTATTTAAGAACAGCATTGAAGCTACCGTTTCTAAAATGTTTCTCTACACGATGAGTTTATCATTGATTCAATTTTATTATTTTTTTTAAATTTTAGATCTACATCACCCGTTTCCTTTGTAGGAGTCGATTTATGTTTCTTCTAGAGTTCCAAAAAGATATCTACTGTCAAAAAAAAGTGTAATTGATAAAAATCTTTAAATATTTTTACACTTATAAGGTGAAGAAACGGTGAAGATCTTTTGTTATAAATGCATTTTATAGAGTGGATAAATGTGTCATGCAGATAAATTATTCTGTTACTCTACCTTGAAAAGTTTTTAATCTTACGATAATATAGTAATTTGAATCTACATCTAAAGATTTTTTCAGCAATTATTTTTGCATCAAGAGTACGTTGTCAGGCACTTATTTGTATATTATCCTGTACTTTTTTTGCTTTTTTAATAATTTTCTATTAAGAAAAAAAACTTGGGGATACAAGTTGAATTTGATGGGTTACAGAATAAAATGGAAATTCTTTTTTAGACATGGACACTAAAAAATCATTTTGATTTCGAAAATATAAATTTTGCATTGAAATAAAAGGTCAAGTGAGAGTATTATCCGTGCTGAGAGGTTTCCGTATAATAAATATATGACTTATTAACTATATTATGTTATTAAAAAATTGATAATTATCATTGATTCAATTTTATTATTTTTTTTAAATTTTAGATCTACATCACCCGTTTCCTTTGTAGGAGTCGATTTATGTTTCTTCTAGAGTTCCAAAAAGATATCTACTGTCAAAAAAAAAGTGTAATTGATAAAAATCTTTAAATATTTTTACACTTATAAGGTGAAGAAACGGTGAAGATCTTTTGTTATAAATGCATTTTATAGAGTGGATAAATGTGTTATGCGGATAAATTATTCTGTTACTCTACCTTGAAAAGTTTTTAATCTTACGATAATATAGTAATTTGAATCTACATCTAAAGATTTTTTCAGCAATTATTTTTGCATCAAGAGTACGTTGTCAGGCACTTATTTGTATATTATCCTGTACATTGTTTGCTTTTTTAATAATTTTCTATTAAGAAAAAAAACTTGGGGATACAAGTTGAATTTGATGGGTTACAGAATAAAATGGAAATTCTTTTTTAGACATGGACACTAAAAAATCATTTTGATTTCGAAAATATCAATTTTGCATTGAAATAAAGGGTCAAGTGAGCGTATTATTCGTGCTGAGAGGTTTCCGTATAATAAATATATGACTTATTAACTGTATTATGTTATTAAAAAATTCTTTAATTGAAGAGTAATAAGGTTTTGTAAAAAAATATACAACGCAGAGTTGGATGTAGCTGTATGTACTTTGATGATGATGATGATGATGATGATGTCTAGAAAAGTATGAATGTGTATGTAATAAAAGTTCAAAGGGCTAGAAAACCGAAATAATATCACATAGTGCTTTCTGTACTCTTTTTACTTTCTTTTATCTTCAATTGAAGAAAGTATTGTAATCGATTTTTTTTCGGCGGATTTACACGTTTCAGTGGTCAGAGGTAGAGGTCTGCACGGGCCGGAATTTCCAGGTCCGGCCCGTAGGAAAGTTATTTCGGCCCGGCCCGGCCCGTTGTAAAACTCAAAAGTTCGGCCCGGGCCCGGCCCGGCCCGTTTAAATTTTTATATTTTAGGCCCGGCCCGGCCCGTACAAAAATCAGCGAAAACAGGCCCGGCCCGGCCCGGCCCGTTTTGGCCCGTTACAATTTCTACGATTTCTTAAAAATTCAGATTTTTATCATATAAATAAGATTTCTTTAAAGAATGCTGCATACATATCTATGGAATGATTTTACAGGAAATACACATTAACAACATTAATGATTACTTAGATTCTTAGGCTTTCAACATTCGAATAAAGATTCATTAAAAAATTAATATGGCTTAGAATAAAAGAAAAAAGAAAGAAAGTTAAATACATCGTTAATTTTGAAGCTGTTTCATAAAAAAGGATTTATAAATATATTTCTATATTATTTTATTATAAGTTTCAAATCCAAATTTATTCTGAAATTCAAAGAAGTCCTTTCTGTTACTTTTCTAAATTCATTTTTTTTTTCCTCAGAAACGCATAAGATTAGCAGATATCTATTTTCAGAAACTATATAATCGAATGGCGTTATCCATTTTTTGATACAAGCAATTTAAGAATACTGCAAACAATAAAATACTGTCATAATTAGCGTTTTGAATAGAATTTCCGGAAGCAATAGCAAGGGAAGGGAGAAAAACCTGCAATCATTTGAGAAACTATTATATCTCAACAAGTATTTTATTTACCAACAATGAAAAACGCTATTCGATTCCAAATCCCTTCAATAGTTAGGCTTATCACTTTTATACTTTTACAATTAAAAATTAAACAGAAAATGTGCCAAACTTTCGCATTATTGAGAAATTAATTTAATTCATCGAGATATATCCGAAGACTAAGCTAACAAAAGTTCTTTATCGCTATTAATAATTTTACAAATCATGTTTTGCCAATTATTAAGTCTAGTATTATTAAGTCTAGTGTAGAAAAATAATGCAAGCGTGATCTCGGACCGGCATGAGTCAACTAAAAAAATATTAAAATGGATTACACATAATGTAATTCTCCGATGCCGATACACTGTGCATTTTTATATTGATGCTGTCAAACTAGTATGGCCACATTTATACTTATTCTCGTTAAAACCATTTTCGTTGAAAATAGCTCATATTTTATCGTTTCAACTGAAATCTTCAGAACGGGCCGGCAGGCCTGAAATTTTTTTTTATCGGCCCGGCCCGGCCCGTCAGGCCCGTTCAATTTTTTTGCCGGCCCGGCCCGTTTATGTTGTTTGTCGGCCCGGCCCGGCCCGTTGAAAAAACTATTCTAAATCTGCCGGCCCGGCCCGTTAGAAAATTCGAAACGATTCCGCCGGCCCGGCCCGGGCCCGTGCAGACCTCTGACTCAGAGGTAACAAAAACATGTTTTTACAAAATTTTTGTCTGTACGTGTGTCCGTATTTCGCCATTCTATCATCAAAAAGTGTATGCCTTAAGTTATACATAGAATTGAACCAAATTGTTTGTAAATGTTTTTGGCTGTGGCAAGCAGGTCCTCCTTCTAATTTGAAATATTCCGCCGAAAGAGGGCGCTGCAATAGTGATTTTGTGCCATTTTCAATATTCTACCGATTACAATTGTATGAAATTATGCTTTGAATTGAACCAAATTTTTTGTGTAAACGTTTGGTTATGGCAAGTTGGTCCTTCCTCAATTTCAAAAAAATCCGCCGGAAGAGGACGCTTCAATGGCAATTTTTGTGCCATTTTTAATATTTAACCACATAAAAGTGTATGATGTTATGCATAGAAATTAACCATTTCTTTGTAAGTGTTTGGCTATGACTAGTTGGTCTTGCCAGAATTTGAAAAACAAATCGCCGGAAGTTTGCGCTGCAATAGTAATTTTTTGGGCATTTTCAATATTTTACCACAGAAATGTGTATGAAGTTATGTAAGTTATGTATCGATTTGAATGATTTTTTATATAAGTGTTTGGCTATGACCAGCAGAACCTCCCGGAATTTGAAAAAAAAATCGCCAGAAGGAGGCTTTATAATCGCGATGACTGTGCCATTTTTTATTATTTTACCATAAATAAGTGCATGAAGTTAAGCATATTACTGAACTAAATTTTATGTGTGTGATTTTTTTTGTAGATCCTCCCTGAATTTGAAAAAAAAAAAAAAAAAAAAAAACTGCATATCGTTCTATTGTTCATCCGCTCGTTCAGAGATAGAAACTCGTTTTTACTCGAATTAATTGACTGCAGCAGAAATAATTTAAGATCAAAACCATAGAAGGTATAGTATTAAATTAATAATATTAACGCATTAACACGCTAATTAAATTTTGTTGTATTAAAATGTACGTATGAGATGGGATCGGCACATTCAACTAGTTTAATTTTATTTTAATCTGTTTTGTGTTTTATTATTACTATTATTATTGGTTATGGGCTTCATTCGGTATTGACAATAAAAATAATATCTTTTAAACTTCCTTTAGCATTTCATAAAACTAAATTCAACATAATATTAATATTTTGTCTTTACAATGTAGCTAATGTAAAACTATAGTAATGTAATTCGATTAATGTAAATCAAGATTAAACTTGGGATTACCCTAAGCGCGCTTCGAAAGTATGTCGCAAATTTGCTACACCGCCATGGTCCGCGACCTTTACCTTCGACCAGAATATCTGACTTTATAGAAGAATGGGAAAAAATTAAAAAATAGCGACTGGACAGATTTAAAAGCAAAACTAAAGAAATTAAAGATACTAAAAAGCGGGATTTACGTTTTCTATATATATATTATCTCAAAATATATTCTTATACTGAAGATGCTGGACATTTTGTTTTAGATAGAATAAATATTGTAGGCTAAAAACTAAAGATTTGAAAGCTAATTGAATTTACAAGTTCCAGCTTAGTCTTATTCCAAACAGTCACTGCAAGAGAAGAAACAAGATAGAATAACAATAGAAAGGAGCTTATTTTTATAAATATTGTAGAATTATATAAAAATAATCCCAATGATGTAGTAACATGTTTATCACTTTGTAAAAATGCTTTATGAACAGACAAAACTTATATTTGTTTTTCGAAATAAAACCTGTAAACTCTTTCAGCAAATTTATGACAATGCAATAAATTTTCATTTGCCAGATTAGAGTCTTCACTTTAAGCTGCAGACACTAACTTTGTTAATCTAAAAAAACTTGAATCAAAAACACTTTAGAGCTCTCAGAAGGAAATGTTTATTCTGAAGAGAAAACATTTCTCCGATGTCAGTTAACGTTAGAGAAATATCTGGAGACACTATCTTAGATTATGGGAAACGGCATCAAGGGAAAATTTGCGAGTTTACATGAGCGAGAAAGTAGTATGCACTTGACAGCAGACAGAACAAATTAAATTAACCCACATCAGAATTTGAATGGCTGATAAGTATTAGTTTAGAAATAAACATGTGTTGGCTTTACTCATTAGAAAGTTTCTCACATATAATCTTTCCTGAAATGTATCTATAACTGTTTTCGGATAAAGTCTGTAAATATTTGAAATTCGAGGATATAATAAAATAGTTGTTATAGAGTTTTAAAAAAATATAGCAAAATTAATTTCTCAAAAATTTAAGACCACTACAAAGTGAAGGAAGTGCAACATTCAAATAAAAAAATCAGCTTAGTCTTATTTTTAACCATCACTGCATGAAAAGAATGTATACAGTATGACAGTAAAAAGAAGTTATTTTTTATAATATATTGTAAAGTTTTATAAAAACGATCCCAACACAGGGCATCAAAAATTACTTAGAAAACAACAAAATGAAGATGAAACATTGGTAAGAAAACAAAGAATGTAACTACTAACATTAAAACTAACTAAAGTAATTTATTATTAGAAATTTGAAAGTGCATCTACTTCAGTTACAATTCAAGATACATAAACATAATAGATATCAACTCTTATTCCATCCACCATCATTCCAACGAGTACAAAACATCTTTTATTTTTTATTTTTTGGTTTCATTGATGAATGATATATTTTACTGAATATTTTTATAGCGTTATAACGACAAATTCGACGGTTAATACTGACATATTACTTAAAAACTATTTAACAATACATTTTATGTAGTTTCAACCAAACTAGCTATTCTTAAATAATACATAACTCCTGCTTAGTTAATGCAAATTATGTCATTATGTAGTCTATGCTTAAGTTTGAACATAAAGTGGATTAATATTAACTTAATTTGGTTTGTTTAAAATTCTTTTTGTATATTAATATTTTTTATTGGTTTAAAACTTGTTTATAAATTTATTCTTTGATTTATTTTCAAGTCGAAATGCAATATAAAAAAGTACCGTTCCTAATTTCACGTTTTAAAAAAGAAATATTGTACTATTCAAAATGACATTTTTATGTTTCTAGAATCAGGAATAGTACCAAAAAAAAAATCAAAATAAAAATTGAGTGAACTCATGCGTACATTCACAAAACATATGCTAGAAGTTTAATTTTAGGAATACGATTTACACTTTTATTTACAAGTTCAACAGAAAAAGTTTGAGATATATTAAAAATTAAATAAAAACAGACTTTGATTATTTCTTAGCAATTCTGTATGCGTTTGAAGTGGAAGAAAAAATTATACATAGATATTTAACTTTAAAAATCTTGTATTTTGTAGGTAATGGCAATAAGTTGGATAATTTATATGATATTGGGATCTTGTAGTTTGTAGGTAATGGCAATAAGTTGGATAATTTATATGATATTGGGATCTTGTAGTTTGTAGGTAATGGCAATAAGTTGGATAATTTATATGGTATTGTGTTATAAAAAATATTAACATTGCAAGAAAACCAAGTTTTAAAACAACAACTATTTAATGAGCGAGCCTTACTGCTTCATCAAATAATCATCAAATTCTTCGGAAAAATGTATCTATTTTTCTACTCGTCTTCAAACTTTTGTGTAGCTGCTATTCCACATTTAATGACACATCATCTAGCAAAACATATTTTCTTCACGCTTTGGGATAGAGTAAAGATGAATAAAGCAGCAACAAATATGGCTGTTTAACATTATTTTAAACCTACTTAATATTGCCTGACAACATGTTATGTAATTAAGACGAATTCTATAAAATTTGCTTGCATAAAACAAAGAAATTGAGAAAAAACAATATTTCACCTCATTTCTCTAAGAACAAATATTCAAACAGAACTGAGCACAGTGCGTCATGGAAATGGAAATATTAGGAAGTATATGCTAGATTTATGTTTTGGCTGTAACACCGCATGTGCCAGACAATAAAGTACTTTATATTGTCCGACCATTACTAACTTTATAGTTTCTAATCTAAACGGGTTTCTGTTTTAAAAGTTTGAAATTTCATACAAAATCACGCGTATTTATAGGGAACTTGTTTTACATTGTACCCGCTTCCATGCTTCTGAAATTTTAATATATATAAATCTCCAAATTCAGAAAAATAGCTGCTTCAGCAAACAAACAAACAAAGAAAGAAATAAAACAATATGAAATAAAACCTACAAATAAATCACCCGAATATAAAACAGCAGTAAAAAAGGAAATCAATTTTCTAATAATCAGTATAACTGATATCTTCCTTTCAGAGAGAAGACGAAGGTGGAATTTGTCATTTTCATATTTTTTTCTTTCATTTCAGTTACATATGGCTGAAAAAGAGATTATTTTTCTCTTGAAGTTCATTATCATTTTTTCAGAAGCAGAGATCACAGTTTATGTTTTAATAAAAAGCTAAAAAAAAGAAAAATGGTGGGATATATGATTGTCATTTACTGGTATTTGTGCAATCATTTATGAATGTAATAGATATTTTGTTTGTAAAAAGCTAGTGTATTGTTAGAGTGGCTCGGAGAGTAATCTTTTACAAAACATATTTAGCCCCTAAATTAATAAAAAGGAAAAAGTTAATAATTTGCAGATTATTCATTATTACTCTATTTAAAATGTCAAGTGTTGGTTAGTTTGAGAATACATTCTGAGTTGGTTAATCTGAGAATATAAATTTTCAATCATGCTTGATAGATAAATATATTGTATATATAAATATAACTTGGAATAAATATTGTATAATAATATAAGAATCGATACTTTTAAAACACTTTTTTATAAATGCTTTTCAAATTCCGAAAATATATAGCTTTCAAGAATATCTTAGGATATATTCATAGCTGCCAACTTTCAACTGATCTTCCGTAATACCTGGATTAGTTTGATCCAGGTTAACGTCATTTCAAACCAGAAAATATATTTAATGAATCTTTATTTATTTAATTTCAGGATTGTTACTGGAACATACTTAATTTCATTTCTTTGAAAAAATTCTGGTTCGAAACTCATTAAACCAGGGTCAAATGAACGCATGTATTACGGATAATCGATGTCAGGTTGGCACCTATGTATATTATGGATATGCAACGTTTTTCGCTATCGTTAATCACTCGGGCAAACTTATTATATTTTCCTTGAAATAAAAACATATATATATCAACATTTTTTTTCGTGTAAATTTTCATAGCTCAAAAAAGCTTTTTTTTTCGCAGAATATATGAATCGTTAAAATAAATAATAAAATTAATGAACATAACAATAATTGACATTGAATAATTTTTAGTTGTCTATCATAAGTAAAGCTTTAGAAATTTGAAAAGCTAAAAGAGCATTTTTTCGGTTTTGCTATTTTCATTTGAAAGTTAATGTTACGTAAAATGGCATTGTTTCGTGTCATTATTGCTTTTCATTGTTTGTTTCATAAACACCAGTGCAGTTACATAATTTGTAATAAATTAGAAGTATTCAAAATGTTTATTAAAATTTCTAAACTAGTAAACTTTGTATTAACATTAAAATTAATGTATCACGTTGCTCTACACAAATAAATTCAATATATGTTTTACAAAATATTATTACAAATTAATATTAAAAATTACAATATATGTTTCACTAAAACAGTTTAAAATTTTATAAAGTTTCTATTGTAACAAAGTTATGATGCATATTATTGTTTAAAATATAGAATTTTTAATAAAAAAATTTTAAAACAAATATAAGAAATCATTCTATCTTGATAAAATGACGATCTATATGGTACATTATTAGTGACACTTTCCGGAATTTCTTTTAACAAACATTAAAAAGAAATCACTTTCATGGATAAAGCGTTTCTCATATCTATCCCATTCCGATTAAAATGTGGTGCCCTTATCACTTTCAGATAGCAATTACGTGTTTTTTACTAAACCATATTTTTTTCAAGGCACTCCATCTTATTTTTATATAATGAGGCGTGAAATAGAAGACATTGTTATCAACGTCATTTCTCTTCAACTAATCTTTTATTTTATCTTCAGCTTTTTATTTTATGTAAAAAAACAAAGTGATAAAATATTTATGGTCATTGTATTTTAACGAGAGATATTTTTTCATACTTTTGTAGCATGTAAGTTATATTTTGAAACACATTACATAAATATACGTTTTATTAAAGAGGAAGAGATTTAATATTGTACATTTAATTCAAACCGAAAAATTTTTTAGACATTGTATTAATATCTATTATTTATTAAAAAAGAAAGAAATAGTCTAAAAGTCATTTTTCTTCAATTGATCTTTCATTTGTCTATATTTAAGAGTGAACTTTACACTGTGATTAACTATACGAATGTTGAGACAAGTTCAGAATATTTATTTACAAACTTGCTTACAGAGTGTACAATAGGTATTTCGGTTGAAGCCGCCAGGGAAAATTTTATCATAGTTTTTAATATTTAAACGGCATGCAAAATGGTATTAAGATTTTAAAACTTCCCCTAGTAGCAAACCAATATTGGTCCAACGTTGCGCCAACATTTCATTTAGTGGAAATATGGCCAATAAAACGTCAATATTGCTCCAATGTTGGGATGTTTACAATTTGCCGTTATTTAGCCAATGTTTGCTGTCAATATTATGCCAATATTAGGGTTTCAATTAGGGTCACATTAGGGTGGAAATATTGCCAATAGAATGCCAATATTCTACAAATGTTGGCGTTACATTGAAAATATTTTCAATGAAAATCCCAATATTTAACCAATATTTGCGTTTTATTGGCAATATTTCCAATGAAACCCCAATACTGGCATAATATTGGCTGTAAATATTGGCTAAATAAGGGCAAAATGTAGACACTCATTTCATGCCACTATTGCGCCAATATACAAGTATTGCTCCTCAATGTAGCCAATATTGGCCCAATATTGATTGACTACTGGGGTTGTTTATATTTTATTCCATTGTACACTGTTTTATCAAATTTGTAAATAAATATTCTGAGCTTGTATCAACATTCATTTTATTTTTTTCTATTACAGTTTTTATTATTTTATTATTACAGTTCTTTTATATCTGTAAAAAGCCTTCGACATAAATTATGTAAGGCCATTGTAACTAAATTATACTTAATTTTTTCATTATTTTGTTACGTTTAAGTAATATTTCAGTATTCATTACACAGATATGTTTTTAAATAATAAAAAAAAAATAATACCGTTTGTTTAATTCAAAATAACTTGTTTTGTAAGCATTCAAACATTATTTCTAATATAAGCAAAAAATTTATGCCAGCCACTTTGAAGTAACTTTTGTCGCATTTAAATGCATTAAAAAGTCAGTATAATATTCAAAGTATCTGAACGGGAAATTGTAATTTAAGCTCAACAGTTTCAAAATATTCATTTAATTACTATCACTTTTTTGAAATAATTAATGAACAGTTGAAATAAATAGCGTTAAAAATTGAAACACTTCTTGATAATTTTCTTAATATATTAAAACCATAATGTTAATGATATCTTTAAAAAACGAAATTTATAATATTGAATATATTGTAATATAATAAGTAAATAACGAATACTTAAAAATTTAAAAACTTTGGAAGAAATTTGAGGCTAAAGCTACAGGATGACAAAAATTTATCGAACACTTCAGATTAAATCTAGGTGCACGTTTCAAAATGTGTTCTGTTTCTATCAGTTTCAACAAAAATTTTACTTTTCATTCCATTTTATTCATGTTGTTTTATTTAAATCTAGAACAGTGGTTCCCAACCTTTCATTAGCCATGCCCCACCAAAATAACTGTAAAATCGTGATGCCTCCTTCTTCCTCACACACATATTCTGTAACACATAAATCTCTAAAAAAGCGAATTTCACCTAAAGAAAACCTAATAGAGTTTTAACAATAGCTATTCATTTTACATTTCTAAACTTACCATTGAGGTGAATTTAACATACGTTGTAGAATTTGCATAATCATTTCAAATACTATGAAAATCAAATCTAAACTTAAAAAGATATTAAGAAATTAATTCAGTCGTACAGTGTGAATGATATATATATAATATATATTATTAACTAAATTTTAAAACATTATAAATTATCGTCGTTGTTATCGTTAATATTTATATGCCTATGTAATACACATTTCAGATTTTTAAGAAAATCTATCTATTCAGTTTACAAATTCGACTTACTTAGTTTTCAAGTTTAGTAAAAGTTTGTGGAAGACATTGCTTACATAAGTCGTTTATATTTGTTTTTTCAAGCAACTACTAAAGAAATATTATGATAAAGTTTAGATGACCTTTATAGTTTTTCTCTCTACAGGAAATACCATTTTTGTTTTCATAATTTTAATTATTACAAAGCGTAAATTGAAACTTTAAAAATAGTAAAATTAAATTTAATTCTTTCCTTTTCTCTCTTGCCTAAAAATCCATACTGTAAAACTTCCTCAGACCCGAGATAAATATTACGATGGACCAGAAAAACTAGTTTAAAACTATTAAGAAACATCTCCAAAGATGTAAAAGTCTATACATCAACGATTATGATATGCATGGTATTATTAAAAATGTCTAAAAATAATTTTAACAACTCTGGAAGGATTTAAGTTAATTTTCTTTAATGTTTCCTCCAGGCGACATCAGGGTTGAGAAGATTACGTGAAACTCTAGAAATAGTAAGACGCATATAAAAATTTGATACGTAACAATGCAGTATGATTTAACTTACCCAAAATATGGCTCGAGTTACTGAATGGTTTCAAAAACAAAAATAAACATCTAAGTAAAATAATAAATTAACGTGCATAATATGAAAGAGTATTTGAAAAATTGAATGACGGCGTTTCATATACCATGCAATTTTAGAATATTTTTTAATTATTTATTTAAAAAATAGTTTAGGTAGAGTAAAAACATGTTAAAAGTTAAATCAACATAACTTTATTCCTAAACATAATTTTATTGCTTCTAAAGTTTTATTTTACGTATTTTAGCAATTCAAATCAGTATATTCTTACAAACTGCTAATTTTTATATATTCTGAGTCCAATTAAATATTTGTAATTAAAAATTCTTAATACATGTTTAAGCATACGTGCATGCACATTTATTAATACAAATCCTTGAAGTTTATATGCAGTATAAATGACATTTTCACGTGATAAAATTTTCACGTTTTTACATCTAAGTACTATTTATTTCGTGTAGTTTATATATCTTTTCCTTTTTAATGCTATTGGAGTTTTAAGTTTACATGAAACTTTTCTTTCATAAATAAATTGAACATATATGTTTTATACTAAAGTATTTTCTAATCTTATTGAAGTAAAAAGTTTTGCCTTACCTTGGGAAATCTGTAATGTTGTACATTAAACATTTAAAAAAGCTGGTTTAACTTTTTAACATTTCGATGTTATTTTCTGCTACTCTACTTTGCTTACTATTTTCTTGCGAAGATGTGAACCAAACGCAAAACTTTTTACACTGTCTATTCCCAAACCATTTTAGTGAAAGTTCTCTTATCAGTTTTCTACGTGAGTTTTCTGTCAATTCAAAAAGTTATAATGTAAACACAGATGTAATTTGATAAACATATATAGTTTTTCTAAATGAATAAAGAAGAAGACGTAGAAACGCTGTCGGGTAAATGTTGAACTTTTCTAACTCTTTTTTAAAACATATACACATTCTGTAAGACTAGCCGTACATAAGGACATAAATACGTGATTTATTCAGCTGAAAAGAAGTTGAATATCTACATGTTAGATACATTTTAATACCAGAAAAACGTAAAATGCAATCTTGCATGAAGATATTGTTTAAGTAATTTTCTTTCATTGCAGCCAATATCCTCAGACTTTTATATGAGGCGTTTTCTTTGTCGTTTTATAAAATAATTTTCCTACCAAAAATAAGTGTGCGAATTGATTATTTCAATACCCAAATATTTTTATTTATCGTGTACATAAACTATAAATAGGTTAATTATTTTAAATATTAATGGTTATTTACCAATATAATTTAGTTAGTGATGGTAGTTTACTTGGTTATGTTAATGGAACATAATGATAATTTCAATGCCTCAAATATTTTTATTTATCTTTCATTCATTTCAATCCTTAGGTTTACGGCTTAAAATAATAATAAATAAATAAATAAATAAAAAACACTTTAACAATAATGGAATTGATCACTAGAAAAGAGTGAGCACGCTATTCAGACAATGTTTCCTAATAATTTTGATTCTGAGTTTAAGTGGAATAATAATAACGCGATAAAAATATCATTATTTTTTTTAGTATTCATAAATGCTAATAAAATATAACGAATTGAATCAGTTATCATGATATTTCTAATAAAATATAATTTGTTTTATTAGTTTTTATATTTAATGATAAACGGCAGTCAAATGTTTGATAAATATTCCAAAACTAACAATAAATAAATAAATAAGCATATTTTTTATGTTTTATTCAATATACAGATACAGATGCGCAAATTGACACATAAAAAATGGCTTTAAAAAATTTAATATAGTCTTCTTACGGGGTGGTCATAAAACAACTTTGCCGATATAGCTCTAGCGGCCAGTTCGCTCAACCGATCGAAATGATATTTCAGATATAGCTATTCAGAGGTATGAGCTCGATATTCTCTGAACGACAATAAAATGGCACTCACGGTTAGGGTTATAGTTACAGAAACTCGAAAATTTCCAAAGGCAACACCCATTTTTTTTATCGCAAAATGCTCAGCGCATGCGAAAATCCCAAAGAGCGTTGGAACCGTACGTGTATCGCAAGAAGCGGACTTGTTATGCACGCACAAAAAACCGTTCTGGGAATCCTCCCCCCCCCCCGATAGAAAAAACTCGATTGGGGCGCAAGGAGGAAATTTGCATATGAGGCAGAGTCAGTATACTAATCTCTGATTACAATACAGATCGGAGAAACTAAAACTTTTATTTTGATTACACATTTTCCACATGGGTGCTATGCCTGTGATGGCACCTGTTCCATGTAGGCAGACGATACCGTGCTACCTATAATTAAAATCTCAGTGTCCAGAAAGTGAAAAGAAGTGAAGTGTTTTTTATATTATTATTCCAAAGTTGTGTTTGAAAAATGTGCAGACGATAATGCAGCAGTGAGCTGCGAGTGAGTGTTATTCTTTTAATAAAGTGTTTTTTAATATAATCAGTGCCTATGGAATAATTTGTGTAGTGTGTGCGTTATTTTACATGGTCCGTCGAGCCGGAGGAGGTGAAAATGATTATTTATTTGAGTGAATAATCTTCGAATTAACTATGTGCTGATGTTATGGTAAGAGTTCTATTAAAAATCTGTCCAACGTTCAACGTGAGATTCGTCAAATAATATTCTGCTTAAATTAGTGAAGTGTTGTGCTCAAATAATGGAAGTGTTGTGTTTAAGAAGATATTGTTTTAAGAGTTAATGAATATTTTGACAAAAAAAAAAAAAAAAAAATGATACCGATCGCTGGAAATTTTTTTTTTGGAACTATGCTTTTTGGAAGCAGCCAGAAGTTTAGATGCTGCTGTTCATATTTCAAGAAAATTTTCTTTGAAACGACTTTGCCAATTAAAATTAAAGAAGTCATATGTTGGTTAAATCTGAAGAAGAACTGTTTAAATTATTGTGTGATTAAGATATGCACAAATAAGTTGGCCTTTTGTATATTGAGTGAACTTTTTGCATATTGAGAGAATAAAGTTTTCAGTCTGTTTTCCTGGGATGTGATAAGAGGAACTGTGCTGATTTTTTAAAAAGTTTATCGCCTCCAGAGAGACAGTGCTGGTTTTATTTTATTAGTGTGAAGAATGATGATAAGACCTGAGTATGGTCTGCATCCTAAAGATTGGAGTTTATGCATTTTTGTCGTGAATGTCATGGTGCAGCAAGTGAAGTGTGTGGGCAGTATGAAAGTTTGATTGCCCTGAATGCTCACAAGAACCTTTCAGCTTTGTGTTTCTTGAACTGTGCTCTACATAGCCTGTGACGACTTTGCCCAGTTGGACTTTTTGCTGTGATGCCTTATGGTGCCTGAGAGGACTTTATCCTGATGAGTTTTGAGTTCATGAACTGTGATCTACAGTGCTTGAAATGAGTTTATGAATGAGCTTTTGTTCCAAGGAATCATGGACTTAGTTGTGACAGACTGTATCCTGCATACCTTCAAGAGCTCTGATAAACTGGAAATCTACTTGGCCATGACGTTTTTGCATATTTTCTCGACAGAACTATCGGTTCTGGTACTTTGTGTGATAGAGGACTTCTGCAGTAAAAGTGAAATTTTTAAAATTCTTTTTATTGAAAATTAAATGATTTTCTTTAGTTTAATAGAAAATAATTAAATGGATAAATTTTAAGTAGTTTATGTGAAAAATATTATATAGAGATATTTATTAAAAATGAAGTGTTAAAACCTTAATAGTTTTGCTATACTTTTAAATTTAAACTGTTAAATTTAATTTTGAAGTTTAAGTATAATGAAGTTAAAAATTGTTACATCTATCTATTTATATATATATTTTAATTAACAGGCCTGCATTTGAGGATTTCTGAAAAATATAAGATTTGAGAGTATATTGAACTTTGAATAGTGTGTAATGTTTTAATACTCTTTTATATATTTAAAATTTTTAATAAATTTAAAATTTTTAAAAAACTTTTAAACGGTAGGAAATCAGTTTTTGGTGCTATCTACGGGCGGAGATTTATGAATTATTAATGTAAAGTTATAGATATTTTTGAGTAATTTAATATTTTAAATTCTGTTTTGTGACATGGCTCCAGAGGTTTACTTGATCTTGCTGATTTCCTGGAGTTTATGTCCTATTCTTTTTAGTTTAAAAGTTTGGTATTTTTTTTATATATAATCTTAAAGTTTAGCATATTATGTTTTAAAAAATCAAGTATATTTTTTCAGTATGGGAGGTTTCTTGATTATTAGTGTTAGATTTAGGGAAACATGATCTCACGAAAATTTTGGCATATGAAGTACAGAATATTCTAAATAAATTTGAATTTTTATTTACTGGATGAATTTTATTATTTACTTTACACCAGTCATTGATTTAGTGCATATAATCTATAATCGGAGATAAATATTTCTTTTCTTTTTCTGAGTTCTCATAAAAATAATAGTTTTTGTAATATGTTTTAGAGATTTTTTTTTTAGTTTTAGAGTAGATTTAGAGTGTTAGAGTTGATTTAGAGTTTTAGAGTTGATTTAGTTTTAGAGTTGAGTTAGAGTTTTAGAGTTGAGTTAGAGTGTTAGAGTTGATTTAGAGTTTTAGAGTTGAGTTAGAGTTTTAGAGTTGATTTAGAGTTTTAGAGTTGATTTAGAGTTCTAGAGTTGAGTTAGAGTTTTAGAGTTGATTTAGAGTGTTAGAGTTGATTTAGAGTTTTAGAGTTGATTTAGAGTTCTAGAGTCGAGTTAGAGGTTTAGAGTTGATTTAGAGTTCTAGAGTCGAGTTAGAGGTTTAGAGTTGATTTAGAGTTTTAGAGTTGATTTGGATTTAAGAGTTGATTTAGAGTTTTTAGAGTTGATTAGAGTTTATTTAGAGTTTTAGAGTTTATTTAGAGTTTTAGAGTTGAGTTTGAGTGTTAGAGTTGATTTAGAGTTTTAGAGTTGATTTAGAGTTTTAGAGTTGTGTTAGAGTTTTAGAGTTGAGTTAGAGTTTTAGAGTTGATTTAGAGTTTTAGAACCATGGAAGAGATCCACCATTCTAAGTGTTAGGATTTTCGAGTTTGGTCTGGTAAATTTATTTTTGTCCTGTTAAATGTATATGCAAATGTTTAATGAAATATGTATTAATATGATTTATTTTTACAGATAAAATGAATAATTAATGTTTGTTTATTTCTGTTTTAAGTATAGTGTATTTAGTATGTAGTTTTTCTGTAATTCTGCAATATTTTTTTAATATAAATCACAAAATTAGCAATAGATACTTTCTATTTTGGGAAATGTGAAAGGCATGGTAGTTGTCATAGTGGAGTATGGTTTAAGCAAGTTTGGTGTAATCAGAATTTGGAAACTTCTGATATGGAGTTTTGGTTAAAGGATTTTTTGCAGTTGTTTAGTGTCATTTCTGCTCAGTGCTAATTTCAGAAATAATTTTTAAAGTTGACTTTTGTTAATTGGAAGTTGAAAGTTGATCATGTGTAAGGCTAAAAATTCAACTCTTTTGATGAAAGAGTCTTTGAAGATCTGATCCATTTTTTGATTGAGTTGATGGATCTTTTTGCGGATATTTTTTTTTGGTATTGAGTTTAAGCAATTGTGAAATGTTGAAATAGATATGGAAATAAATTAATAAAGTTTTTGTTATATTAATGTAATAGAACAGATTTAAATATTTTGTGTTAGATTCAACTGTAGGATTGCATTTTTTTGAAGTTGTTAGAATTGTCTCCTGAATGTGAAAGGAACATCTTTCAGCTGGCTTGTCAAGTTTTCTAAATGTGTTAGACTTGGTCAGATAAAATTCAATCTCCAGTGAATATAAGAGCAATAGTTTGGAGGAACCATGTTGTAGTGTAAGAGCGAATGAACCCTATGGGCTAAATTTGGTTTAGTTGGAGATGTTTAGTATGTGATGGACTCTCATGGAATTGCTTGTTTTCAATTCTTGGGCTGAATTTTTGGATATTTAATGGAGATTTTTCGGAATGAAAATTTTTGTTTTGAAACTGAAGTTAAATTTGCTAAATGTTTCTGTGTTTAGTGGAGGGGGATTGATTTTCAGAAGTTAACTTTGCTCCTCGCTGAGTGACAGAAACATTCATGTGATAGTATATTCAGTCAGCTGTGTAAGTTTTAGGGCTTGTGAGGAGAGTCTAATTTTTGTGAAAGTGTTTTTGTACTGGTGGACTGTTTCTCGGCAATAAGGAGTTTCTATGGTCTTGGTGTCAACATTGGTTGATCTGTCCTAATCTGTTAAGTATGGAAACAATAGTTTATTATTTGAGGTTTATTTGTGATTGTCTTCTTGCCTATGTGATTTTGTGTTTTTCGAGAGAGTGAGGTATGAAGACCTAGGGCCCCAGGCAAATTGGGAGAGAGTGAAAGGGTAGCCGGGTGTACACGGCGCTGAAAGTTGTATGAATTTTATGTACCAATTTAATTATTTGTGTCCTCCGGATTCTTAGGAGATGTTGTAGCTGAAACTTTGTTTTTATTGGAAATTGGCTGCTGTGAAGGATAGGATTATTTTTGAGAATGGAGTCATGTGTTGATGCAAGACCGGGAAGTTTGTATGTTGTAAAAATGAGATTTGGTTACCTTTGAATTTAATCATGGGGTTCCACTATTCTTAATTTTATAATTGAATATTAAAGATGTTTGATATATTTATTCAATATGTGAAAATAATATTTTTATATTGTTTAAAACAGTTAATTGTGTAAGATATATTATTAATGTATATGATAATTGAAATTTCTCCCTATTATGGACTTTGAAGATTATTTAATGAATATTACAATATTGAAAAAGTTTAATAAGTGTAAGATATTGACATGCTGTGGTCTTGTTGAAATATGTGTAGGGTTTTTTCAAATGTGTGTAAAGTATATAAAAGCAGTATATATCAATATTTTTGAATATGTTTTAAAACCTAGGAGCCAGATCGAGTGGATCTTGTTGGTATGAGAGTAATTTTAAGTGACTACCTACCTGGTAAAAGTTGTTTTTTGATGTGTGTAAATATTATATAAAAGTTTTTATCTTGTGTATAAATATATTTGAATATTTTGGGTGTTGGGCTGTGCTGGAACTTTGGCTAATTTTTATTGTTTATTCTCGGTTATTGTGTCTTCTTTAAAGATTTATTAATATATTTGGAGTAATTGTACAGGTGATTAAGTGCTCTTGAGATAATGGTCCTTTTTAAGATGTTATCCTTCTTTGTTCTAAATATGGACATCGTCCGGATGCACTAGTGTGTTAGGCTATCCTTAAGAGGATTAAAACTATAGTGGTGTATTTTAATATTCTTGTAGTCGCCTCTCCTTTTTAGATAAAAGTGTTAAGAGGGGGGTTTTGATAGGATTTAACATCAGTAGGATACTAGCAGTTCTTATCACTTTTATCTCCTTTCTAATATTTCTGTTTAGCACTAAAGTTTAAATGATATTTAAAGCAAAGGCAAAAAAGTTTATTTATTAATTGTTAAAAAATTAAATTTAAAGTTAAAGTTTTATTTAATTTAATCACTAATTGAAATTAATTGCATGATTTGGTAAGTGGAGAATTGAAAAGGATAATGTAAAAATAGGAGATCTAGTGTTGTTAGTAGAGGAAAATACACCAAACAATAAGTGGCTATTAGTCAGAATTATTGAAGTATATTACGGTAATGATGAGAAATTTCGCGTAGTTCAGGTAAAAACTCAGAATGGAATTTTTAAAAGATCGATTAGTAAATTATGTATTTTCCTATGCCTGAAAACCATAGTACTTAAAAAAAGATAAAAGATAAATATATATATATATATATATATATATATATGAGTGTTATATTGTTTTTTCTTTCAGTTTTTATATTTGAGTAAACATATATAGTGACCTTTTGTATTTATTTGTGTAATTAGTGTACTTGGTAAAAAAAGTTATTATTGAATGTTAAACATGTCAATGGGGGCCGGTATGTTCCATGTAGGCAGACGATACCGTGCTACCTATAATTAAAATCTCAGTGTCCAGAAAGTGAAAAGAAGTGAAGTGTTTTTTATATTATTATTCCAAAGTTGTGTTTGAAAAATGTGCAGACGATAATGCAGCAGTGAGCTGCGAGTGAGTGTTATTCTTTTAATAAAGTGTTTTTTAATATAATCAGTGCCTATGGAATAATTTGTGTAGTGTGTGCGTTATTTTACAGCACCCATGTTGAAAATGTTTTTTGAGTGTGTTGAAAATGAAAATTTTATACTCTTCACACAATTTATTTCTTGTTGAAATATCCAAGCAATGCCACGTATTTTCAAATATGACAAAACTTCTTTACGTATATCACATTTTGAATTACAACATTTGTCAGTAAAAATTTATCCTTAACAGTTTATGAGGTCATAAATATTCAAAATTTTGCTTTTAGAGCCAGATTATATAAAGTACACATTTTCTGACAATTCTTATGAAAGACGCTTAATTGGCTGCATTCTCGTAGAATAAAAAATGTACTCCTCTTTTATATATGTTAAATATGTATGTTAAATGCACATTTGTTCATATATTATATTGATTTTTATTGAAATCAATTTTCCTTACACATATTTGTTTTTCTTTTCTGTACATTGTATTAAAAGTTTCACTTTAAAATATTTTCTATTTACAAATTATGTCACAAAATGCCATTAACTTTATACTTTGAGGATATATTTATTTGCGATTAAGAGAAAGCGGGAAAAATTGAGCATATGTGAAAGAACTGATATAGCTGGCAATGTTAGACGAACATACACGTAAACTAACATTTTATGGAAATATAACGCGCTGCAGATTTTTTAATTATTAATTTTATGCAGTGCAGATATTGAACTGTTTATTTTGATTGAAGATGGAGACATTCTATTTATTACAGTGAGATCCCTTTCTCGTGATTCTCTACACAGAAATTCAAAGCAAGTTAATTTATGTAGCAGATAAATATTCCACTTTTCTAAAATCTTCTAAAAAATAACCCATATCTGGCTAGGCTAATGTTGTATTTGACAAACATTCGACATTCAATAACACGAATTAATTTTATCAAATTAATTTCAATTTGTTTAACCCAACAGTGACAAAACTCATGTTTCTATTATACGTGGCACTCGTGTTTATTTTATTGAAGACCCGATAATTTACACCAAATATTTAGATGTTATTGTTTTTGTAGTATTCAAGTCATAATTTAGGATCATTCCATTAAATTAAATTTACGAATTATTTTTAAGAGAAACAAATTCATTTAAAAAGGACCTTATTAAAAGAAAAATTTTATTTTATTTAAAACATGTACTAAATATCCCTTTTTAAGAGATAATTTGAACTGAATTTCAATTACAACTGTGATAATAAAAACTTTTGTAAAATTGATTTATAATTGGTATGATATTGATAAATATCTTTGAATAAGATTAAATATAGAACAAGAAGAATAAATATAAATAATATCTACTGATCTATATGACCCGATGACTTCAGGAAGGTTTAACCATACATGCATAAACATTTATTTATTAAATTTAATAAAGAGATAAAAAAAAGTTATTTTGTGAGCATTTAATGCATAAGATTTAACTTTTTAGATAAAAAATAATAGTTGAATCCTTAATGAAATTATATATTTACATCTAGTTTTAAATTCACATTCTTTTGTATTATAAAGTCAATCGAATGTAGATATTTTCAAGAACTGCATTTTTAAAGAGATTTAAATCAAAACATTATTTTTTCGTTCTACAATGTTATCTAATAAAAAAGTCTAAACTTTTAGAAAACTTCAGTTTAATATTTTAATGCTTTGAAGATAACCATATTTTATTTTTTTCTGCTGTATAAAAATTATTGTATAAAAGTGAACCAAGCACAATTTTTTACGCTTCGAATTTTCCAATATCTGTTATGGAATTTTCTTTTATAACTTTTCTTTGAATGCAAAAAGTTATAAGGTAAATACAGATATAGTTTGTGGAATTCCTTTCTATATTTCCCAAGGGTAAAAAAGTGAGCATAAAAGAAGATATGGAACATTTCTTTTAGAACTTTCCCAAGTGGTCATTCCATAGAAAAAGAAGTAGTATAGGATTATTTCAGAGGATAAAACGTGGCCTAAATATTTTTAACGTGCAATATTTCTGAATTTATAATTCATAAAATAATAATATTTCTTTTGAATACATAAAAATCCCTCAAACGATTTATTTAAAAAAAATAAACTAATAAAATAAAATAAAAATATGCATAGGGTAATTATAATTATGCGCCATTTTCAAAATGTTGTAAACAAAAGCAGCTACTGGGTGTGGTCAGAAGGACTTCAAATTGAACTGAATAATACTGAAAGAAAGACGAAACTGTAGAATATAACAAAGAAAAATTTCCAAAGTGTATCAATAGACGGCAACGTAAGCGGCATAACAAAAGTGGATTCGGCTGCAAGTGACACTTTCATTTGATATACGGCGACTAGAGCAAGTTTCGTAATACACCAATCATACTGTTCAGTGTGCATATGTGTTTTGGTTGATTGACGGATAAAACAACTTTCAAATCATTCAACAGTTGTGGTACTATTAGTTTAAACCCCGAAAAGGCCGAATACCACGGAAAGGTCGAACCACGTTAGATGGGGAAAATCCATTTTTAATTTTCCTTGGATCTAAATATACATAAAAAGAACGTAAATATTCGGTTTTTAATTATTATTAGACATGCGTCAGACAGCTTTCGTATGCTATCCATCATTGTCCTCCACAGTTTAAAATGAATAACAACGTGTTTTACAACAAACCGATTGTCTCAAGTATCACATTATAAATTTGTATAATTCATGCCTTCAATTCAGCTAAATTTGCAATCACACTAAAGTACAAAAATTCTGTAAGATAACTCGAGAGTCAGAAGTCACAAGTATTAAGATATGGTGAACTTTGAGACCAAGTTGTTGCACAATGACTGCTGAGACGTTGGTCATTTTCGAAATGCCTCTTGAGCAGTTTCAGGACTTTGCGAAAAGCATGAAGATGATTCTATCGAGACATGCACTCTATTGAAGTATAAGAACGACCTGGTTGCGCAAAAGACTCTCATAGAGTTTACCATTTATTGTAAAGATCCCATGGTAAAGATCATGGTAAAGATGGTACCCATCATGGTAAATCAACTTGAAATTTTGAATTTCAAAAAAAGGTTTTTTGTTATACACCCTATTGAAGAGGCTTCATTTGTCCGAAAATTGTTGTTTGGTCATTCATTGCTCCTTTCCATGTGAACGAGAAATTCCGAAGCAAACATCTGTCTATGCGAGAGGTCAGCCAGGAAAAACTTCTAAACATGAGTATTTTTTTTTAAGAATAGCAATGAAATAGGTTACGTATAATTTTAAATACCGTGCTTACAAGCATGTCTCAAAATCAGGCATTTTTTGGCACGTTTGCGCATCACTGCTTGTTTCTCCTTTTAATGCAATGGCCACATCTTCTACTAACATCAAGGGGATTGATTTCTTTGTCTTAAAGATTTCACTTCAAAACAACCCGTTAATTCGCACGAAATCATTAATTACAATGTTCGGAATAAATATTTGTAAATGCTTTTAAATATACAAAGGCATGTCTCTAAAATAGTTACTTCTTAGAAAAAAATAGATTGTTGTTTGAAAAATAATTAACTTTGGAATCTAAAATTTACCATAACAAAACAGGGTCATAACAGATCATTAAAAGAATTGAATACCTAACTGTCTTATAGATGATAATTTCTGGATGTAAGATTTCAGTAGTTTTAAGAATGTCTTAAATAAAGTTTAGCAAATTATCGGCTTGTATAAAATGGTATTAGATAAAATACAGGGATATTCAAAAATGTTCAAATATGCTTCCATTTTTTGGTATAAATTCCTGTAAGTGAAATTTAAAACTATCATCCGTCTTCAAAACTTTCCAATATAATTAAAAAGTGGTTGTGAATACGATTTGTATGTCTGCGTATCCGAATTTCAGCTTACATTAATATATTTGGATTACTCTCTAATTCATGTATGCTATTAATTTTACTATGCCATCTTCGGTATTGTAAATAAATTATCTGATGTTTATAGTCTATTTACAGAGACTCTAAAAAGTATTCTATAACATTATGGTCTATGGCGGAAATGTCGTAATTATATGAATACGTAGCACCTATAATAGTCATCACGGCCATCCATTTGTTTGTCTCGCTTTCAGCATACAAAAGCGCAAAAACTACCAAGACAAAGGATTTGAAATGAAATATATAAAATAGTTTAAAAAATTTGTCAAATCATTTGAAATTTTATGATAAAAATCTTCTCAAAACTTAAAAAATATTTCCTTCATTCTATCAAATCCTATTATATGTGAATAATTTAATGATATCCCATTATATGTAACGATTATCGCATAGGGTATATCCGTAGTGATTACTTCGCATTTAAAAGGACGTGATATTATTTCTAGGCCAGTCAAATTGTCATAAATCGATGCAAAAATTCTGCTAGAAGATTTTATGTTTTTAAACTGTTTATGTGGATGCTAGTAACAAGAATTAATGGTTTTCCAACAAAATATCTCGAGGCTAAATTTTGTGGAGCCAAAAAACCACAACATTTTCAGACTTTTTTCAGTTTTTTGCCTATAACGAAATAATTATAAAATTTTTGCGTACCAAACTCAATTACAAAAAAAGAGCATTAAATTTTCTACAAATTTCATATTAGAACTGTTTTTCTAAAGCCAATATTAAGCGCGCTACAGCTTTCTAAAAGTGACACTTTTTTTCACATTTTGTGGAAAAATTGCAAAAACGAAAATTCGACACAATTTTTCATTATTTTATCCTCTTTAATGTAACTTATTTAAATTACAGTATTTGCATGATAACAAACATGATGATTTACAACTGTAACATTGTAAAAAAATTATTAACCTTATAACTTTTTTGTATTTACAGCTTTAGTGGAGAACATTGATATTAGGTATTTAACTGAATGTAAGTAAAAAATACTTACGGTGACATTTTCGTAGTTGATCCCATTATATTTTTCACAAACTGCCGAGCATTTGAGTCTTAATTTATGAAAAGAACATGCTTTTCTGCACCCTTTCCTTCAGCTACATGACACAACATGGAGCAAGGATTCAAGTGCCGGGTCTTAGCAAATTTGAACTGGCTGAAAGAGATCCTATGAGCCCACCCACATCCTTCAGGAGGGATGTTGTTTCTTAGCCTAGCTTGCACCTGATGATAACATCAGCGAACATGATTCTGCGCAACCTGTCTTGTTGGTGGTAGTCTTGCAAAATGAACTTTGCTTTTTTGTGGCAGATTTTGCAAATAACTGGAACCTGAAGGTGTTCAAATTCTGTGTGGTAGCTATGCATCCACTGTATAGTGCAATATGGAATTTTTTTCCAGCCTTGATGATTTCTTGACTGGTAGAACCTATTTTATTGAATATGCAGGCTATTTCTCCAAGCTGATCATGTTTTTTCAAACTGTTACAGAACTTTGTCTTTCTTTGCCCAAAAAGAGCGGATGTTGTATCGCATCTGCAGATTGCATGATAG
This sequence comes from Maratus speculifer, assembly GCA_964019185.1. NCBI lineage: Eukaryota > Metazoa > Arthropoda > Arachnida > Araneae > Salticidae > Maratus > Maratus speculifer. The sequence continues at coordinate 659,073 of OZ025289.1, read as the reverse complement.
AAAAAAACATTGTTGTAATAGTAGTCAAGTCAACGCTGGTGCTTAACGAGTACTTACAATGAGTCACAATCCTTGTTAAACCTCCAACAAAAGTGACATGGTTGAAAACCGCTTGATTTCGACGTTACCTCTTCCTGGCTTTTAGAAAAACATCTGCTGATATCAATCTTCTGCTGATAGCTTAAGCTCGTCATAATCACGAGAAGGTCAATGTCTTCTTCGACAATTACGACGATTTCAAAAGATTCGGCTCTTTAAATGGTTGAGGTAACTATCATGACATCAGTTTTTTCTTTTGTCTGCTCACCTTGAATTCTGTTATTTTGAAATACTTGTTTTGAAATTTTTTATTTGTTTCAAGCAAAGAAATAAAGCGGCTCTTGTTTCTGTCATTGGCTTCATCAACGGATGATGCGGGTCGACGCCCTCTTTTCTCTCCACTTGTTACAGATTGATCTAGTTTTACACGAAAAAAACTATAATGCCATGCATCTGCAAGTCAGGTTCGTGCTGAATAAGCTTTATTACTTTCTGGAACCCTTCATCTTTTCGTTTTTCAGCAGTTTTCAAAAATGTAATTTTCGCGTCTAATTTCATTACTTTATAAATCAAATTTCTCTTTGCATGGGGCTTTCTTTTATTGTTTTTCGTTGAAGTCACTGGGATTACCTTCATCACGTAAGAAGTACTTATCTTGAAGCTTGAAAGAAGTGGCTGATCTGAGGGACAGACTATAGTCTGTGTAGAATCTTCACCCCGACGAACATATGCTGCTATCATTCTCTCATTCGTATATGTTTTTCGGCAATCATCCTGTATTCTTACTGCCTTGCTACTTTTCAAAAAACTGGTTAATATTACTTTTAATGAATATCACTTTGACACTAAACGCTATGTTCAAAGAGCATGGCAAGTCTTTCTGGCTCAGAATGCGAGTATCACTATTTGAAGCTGTTTGGCAAATTAAACACATTTTTGGGTAGAGCTCACTCATTTTCATCACTGCATGAGAAGAGATACAATAAACTTAATATCAGAAGAGTATGTCTTTAAAAAAGAACACGTGTATCTGAACGGAAGCGGCTCGGGAACATCACTGACCACAATCTTCCATCAGCATTCCTTTTTTTTATCACCAGCCCTCTCTCCCTTTGTAATTGTTTTCTTATAGGGTTTCTAGAATTTGTGCATCTTCTGCCTGCTTTCTTAAAACTTTCATTTTTCATCAATTAATAGGTATATTTAATTTTCATTGTTAGTGATGAAAAAAAGTTTTTTTGGGACGGGAGGCGAAAAATAGGTCACTTTCTGTAAAGTTTTCTTTTAAAAAGTGACATTTTCAAAAAAACATAGCGCGCTTAGTAATGGGTTTAGGATAACGTTTTTATAACAAAATTTATAGAGAAGTTAATGCTCTTTCTTTTTGCAACTAAGTATGTTACGCAAAAAGTTTATAATTTTCAAGTTATAGGCAAAATACTGAAAACATTTTTTACTTACATTCAGATAAATAAATAACATTAATGTTCTTTACTAAAGCTCTGAATACAAAAAAGTTACAATGTTCTTATTTTTTTACAATGTTACCGTTGTAATTCATCATGAATGTTATCATGCAAATACCTGTAATTTAAATAAGTTACATTAAAGAGGATAAAATAATGAAAAATTGTGCCAAATATTCGTTTTTGCAATTTTTCCATCAAGTTAGAAAAAAAGAGTCACTTTCAGAAAGCTGTAGGTCGCTTAGTAATGGCTTTAGAAAAACAGTTTTATTATGAAATTTGTAGAGAATGTAATGTTCTTTCTTTTTGTAACTGAGTATGGTAAGTATGGTACGCAAAAATTTTATATTTTTTGAGTTATAGGCAAAAAACTGAAAAAAGTCCAAACATTTTGTGGTTTTTTGGTTCCACAAAGTTTAGACTCGAGATATTTTGTTGGAAAACCATTAATTCTTGTTACTAGCATCCCCATAAATATTTTTAAAACATAAAATCTTCTAGCAGAATTTTTGCATCTATCGGCCCTTTTTTCTGACAATTTGACTGGCCTATTCCGTATAAATGAATTTAATATTTAAAATCGTAACAAATTTTGAATTCACGTGTTTTTGCATAAGAGTACAACAATAATTACAACAAAATTTGAATAGTTTAAAAACTTCGTTATAGTACGAACTCACCCCTTTTTTATGTTTGATGTGCAATTTTTGAATTTATTTCAATATATGAAAGTAAACCACAATAACATACATAAATGTTATGGCAATTTCACCATAATTAACCGAATAAGAGTACAAATAGACACACCGATAAACCAAATTGTAAACACTTTTCAACAGTATTGGTTAAAAAGGTCTTCCCACAGCAAGCTTTTTTACATTCAGATATCTAATGAACTTACAAGGAAAATTCACTTAAAATTAAATAAATTATAACTTATAAATTTTAGTTAAGATAAAATAATCAATAAAAAAATCCTGATGATTTTTTTAATATGGAAGTTGAAACAGTTAACTTGCATTAATTTACTAAAACATTTGCATAAAAAATCATGATTTTGTCGTTACAAAATATAACGCAAGTTATTTCCAAAAGAAGATATAACTAATCTAGTATAGCAGCTTAAATCTCTCAGGTAGAAAATAATCGGAAAATAAAGACGATGTAGTGTTTTTCGTTATTGAGCTGTAAATAGAATGCCAAGAGAGTAAAGTTACGAAAGGATAATAAATTGTTTTATTTGATCTCAAGGGAGACTACTCAATCTTAATATACTAAAGACAAGGTTGTCTTTAGACTCATTATCTGCTCCCTCAGTGATTTGACAAGTGACAGTGATAAAACTTGTTCAGGGTAATTTTGATTTTGTGTTTGTTTAATGTGTGCAAAAAGTTAATTGAAATTCATTTAAAATTAATTGTTCTCAGCAGTTCTTTTTTCTATCCTTTTAGCAATATATGTGAGGCGTTCAGAAGTCAATCTGACTAACTTTTTTTTAGAAATTCACATAATCAGAGTTCGTACAGGTACCGTTAGTTTTCCAGGACAAATACTAGTATTTTTTTATTAAAAAAATAAATCTAGTTCCAACTCGCAAAATTTTGCCTTATTTATAGATAAATTTCCTATCTGATTTTGGATCTCCAGAACCCGCAAAAACCCTGCTAGGTTGATTAGGTTGAAACATGATTAGGTTGAAACTTTTCTTTATATCTATACAGTGCTTATGAATGTCCTTCAACAATTAATGATAAAACCAAAATATTGCGAGAAAAAGTAGTTTTTTATTGATAAATAACTTTAAATGTTTAAAATTAGCATTTTTATTTTATGGAGTTAATCGATGTGACTTCTTAACGCCTCATTTATCATAGCCTGTCAAGTAAATAAGGTATACCCAGAAGATACCTTCCGTATATTTTCTAATTTTATGGGAACTGGAATTATTTTTTATACTATTTATACTATTCACGCAGTTCTACTTATTTTTAAAAAGACTATGGGATTTGCAAACCTCGAACAGGACATTAGACAAGATTGTCTTTACAATCATTATCCTATTATTCCCTCAGTGATTTGAATAATAAGAGGGTAAAAACCTGTTCTGAGTAAATTTTGTGGTTATTAATATGTACGAAACATTAATTAAAGTTTTAAATTAATTAAAATTAAAATTAATTTAAAATTAATTATTGTTGATAATTCTTTTTTTAGCATTTTAGCATTAAATTTACCTAACCTATTCAAGAAAATGAAATGTATTCAGAAAAAATATCACACACATTTTCAAGTTTTATAGCAACTAGATTTTTATTATTAATATCATTCTTATATGATTTTAGTTATTTTAAAAGAGCCTACACAACAAATGATGAAAATGATAAATTGTAAAAATTCACTTGTGGAGTTCCTAAGTGTGATGTGGGATCATATATACTGTGGTGGGGCAAAAACGGTAGAGTAACTTTGGTTTTTGAAATAATTAAAACAATTTTTTTAAGAGCGGATGATCTATAGAATATATACTAATAATCACTTATTAAATAATTTTCATTATTCTTGAAATTTCGGGTTTATGTTGTAATTTTCATGTTTATTATAACTGTATTCCTCATTATCCTACATGTAGTTAATATCCCAAAGGGCTTCTTTCTCATTAAAGCTAAAAAGTGATACGTAATTTTTTCTTCCACATTGGATTCATTCACCATGTGTTAAGACATAGTTAAAATTTTATCATTAATAATTTTTAGTGGATCTCAATTTTAATTTCTTTTATCTACACTATCTACACTGTTCAAAATTTGACCCTTTGGCTGCATCGTCACTCCCCCGCTTTTAGATAATATCTCACTTTTGACCCATGTCAATGCTCCATAATTGGCTAAAGTAATTGCTTTCTATAAAAGCGGTGGAGTGATGATGCAGCAAAAGGGTAAAATTTTTTACATTGTAATTTCGGCAAGAAGAAAGTATTGTATTCGTGAAAATTTTCAACTTCAGATATTCGAAAGATTGTACATTTTACGGTTTCGTGAAAAAACATGTTTTGACAAAATGTCTCTATGAGCCCGTGACTCTGTGAATCTGCCTATCTGAGATTGCACTCAATTACTTTGGGTGCTTTATCTGAAGAATTGGTTAAGAGAGTTTAATTTAAAAAAAAACTTTCAGGTTATCCCTGATATAACTTGGTGCAGATTAGGTTTCGGTATATATCATCCAAGTGGCTCTCCTATACTGCAATTTTTAGGATTTCTTCATAACTTTATGAGAGGAAATAAAGTACGGGTTTTCACCAAATTGCACATTCTTTTACCTTTTACCTGAGTTGTGCTGATTATGTTTTAGTGTAAATCTCCTAAAAGGTGGCTCTCCTATACTGCATTTTTTACTATTTATGCAATAGCTCTATCTCAAAAAATAATTTCAGCAAACATCAGGTTCAATTAGGCTTTGACATAAATTTATGCTGATTAGGCTTACTTTAAATTGCCCAAAAGGTGGTTCTGCTGCGTTATATTTTTTCAGATTTCATAAGCATTTTATGATAGTTACGTCCCAATTACTTATGCACGGAATTTCCCATATTTGGAATTTTCTTGACGGTGATTAATTAACATTTATTTTTGAACTGTGATAACAAATGTTAAAGTATTAATATGTATGATATAGAAGATAGTATTGGTGTCCCACATCCGGTTTTTTTTTATGCTGACTTACAAATAAATATGCATAAAATTGTGTTTTATAATACACAAACCAGCTGTCGGCTTTGAAAAAAAATAATCTATGTCAATGCACTTAAGTTGCACATAAACACGAATAGCAAAAATAAAATAATATTTAGTACCTATCGTTTCTTACAACATCAAAAGTGAATAGAAGACAATAAATCGAGAAAACGATTTTTCAAAACTCTAGTATATATATATTTATGTTTTGTAACTATGGAATATTTGGAGTGGTTTATTTTGTTTTTTTAATTTTAGAGTAACGGCAAATAGCGTGAATATTTTATGACGAAATTCTATATAAAAACTGTTTTTAAATGAAGACACAATTAATTTGAAATTATAACAGTATAAATCTCTTGGGAAAAATAGGAGCTTAAAATATGGAAAACCCTTGTTATTATTATTATTATTATTATTATTATTATTATTATTATTATTATTATTATTATTATTATTATTATTATTATTATTATTATTATTGTTATTATAACGTCAAAATATTAGAGTTTCGGAAGATAATAATTTGCTTTCATTTGCTCTCAGTGTATACTACTCCTTCTTAATGATATTAAAACAAGCTTTACAAAGTGCTCAATATAATTATCCCATAATGTTTTGATAGAGATTTTATTTTTATGCTAAAAATAAAAGAATGTTCAATGAGATTTTGTTTTTGAGCTTTTTTCCTGTAAAAAATAAATTAAGGTTGATAAAAAATTAATTAGTGCGTCAATTTTTTCTATTCCTTTAGCGTTATATTTATCTGAAAAATGTCAGAATAACAACAGCAAAAAATAAATAAATAAAAATAAAAATAAAAATAAATGTAATCAGGAAAATAAAAAGGTGAAGAAACATAACGTTTTCTATTTTCACGGGAATATCCGTAATTAGGCTTTTTTAATTAATACTTTTTTGTTATATTTATCGAAGAAGTCTATATTAATAGATTATTTTATTTATTATTCAATTATCTAAGGGATATTTTAATTAACTTTCCTTATACTTTGAATCTGGAATTCAATAAAACAAGTAGTTAAAAAAAAAATATTCCTCTATTAACACATTTCGGAGAAAGCACTGATCATTGTTTAAACAAAAAAGCTACAAATTATTATTCAAATATAATACGTTTCGATGCGTTTATAAATGCGTTAAATAAAAGTATTGAAATTAGAAGAATAATATTGTACTATATGTTTCATAATTTTGAAAAATATGGATTAATTTTGGCGTCTAGTTTTAATATTTTAAGTTCGGCTTTGGGTATATCGTGTTTGGTTTGGGTCTCTTGCTGACTTATTGAGAAACTTCTGCTTCTACCCGTTCAATGCATTACACTTTTTTCTGATCCAAAAAAACATCATAATATTCTTTATATTGTTCTTTATTTCAGCTTCTGAATACAATGTTTCTTTTTTCGAATGCTTTATTTGTATAACTAATAAAATTGTTAAATTCTTAGGTTGGTAAAAATAACTAATTTATCAATTTATCATCTTCCGTGCAACTTTTTTATTATCAGTAATTCTATCGTAATAAAAATTATATTTCTTAGATTATAGACACTAATAAAAGAATTGGCGAATTTTGTTAGCTTCTATTGCAAAAATTGTTTTCCTACAGAGCATTTTAATTCTAAACAAGAAAGAACAAGTAAGTAACTGTGATCGCAGATCACACTGATGGTTTCGTTTAAAATTTTTTACCAAACAGCTTATCTCTTAATTAATAAACTCAAAATGTTTATGTTTGTTATAATTATTAAATTCTTATATACATGGTAGCACATTTAAATTTAATTGAAAAATAATCATAAAAGGACGCTATTTATTTAAGCCAAATTAAAAATGTTCACATCAAATTATTTAAATACATTCCAAAATGCCATTTCTATTTTTTTTAATCCGAAATGACACAAAAAAATAAATAGCGAAAGTGTGAATGAAATTTTCAATTTCTAAAAACGAAAAAACTGTTAAAGTGAAAATTAAAATGCTGAATCATTAATAAATTGCAATAGGTTTTTAAATAGATAGGAAATTAAATAAAAAAAAATTTATGAATGTCAGATGAACTAATGATTAATACTATAAACTTGTAAATTTGCAAGGATTATAAAATTCCTTGCAGTTAAAACCATCTTAATATCAAAATTTCACGTTCCAGTCCTGGGGTTCGAACTAAGAACTTTCTGTTTACTAACAAGATGCGTTATGATGTCAACACAACACGTGTTAAAATTAAGATTCTCTTTTAAAATCGAAATCGCCAAAAACGAAATGACAACAGTGCTTGCATTCCTGCAGGAGTGGTCATATTTCCATGAACACGTGATATTATATCTTAAATAAACAGAAGACGAATCTGACGAAGACATTGTTAAAGTACGTTCAATATTTTAAAGTTTAACCACTATTTTACCATATTTTGTTTTTTGTGGAATATTATTTTCTATTTTTTATTACTTATTTGCGGGTATTTTGTGATAATGGAATAGCACTCTTTGTATGAATTTAGAAAACATTAGAACCTTTTAAAATGACGTCAAAAAATAGTACTTCACAGTCAAATCTGTTTATTTAATTTTAAATAAATAACTTTTTATACAGAAAAATGTGTTGTACAAAAAGATAAGTAATATTTATGCAAATATTTTGTTACATTTAAATATAAACTGAATAACTTGGTGCGTACACTATTGATACTTTGGTATGAAAAAAAAATAAAGCATATTGCTAAAATTAATAAAAAGGTCTGGCAAATTTTGTTATTTTAGAAGTATTTTTAAAATACCAACTTACTAATTATAAGATGTAAATAATAATTATTTTAATGTTTCTTCTATTCAAAATGTCCTACACTGTAAAAAAAGGGTCGATCTACTAAAATATTTTTAGTGATCCTTGCAATTTCTAAAAAAATTTTGTAATCTTACTCAGTTACAAGAAAATCTTTAAGAGTAACTAGAAAAAAGCTAGCAACGAAAGAGTTAATAGTTTTATATTTTTAATAACTATTACTAAAACTCACTTGGTTTGGCCTTGATAGTCTAGTGGTCATAACACCGAACTTAATAATGAAAGGTTTCGGGTTCGATGCTCGACGCCACCAAAGACGCACCTAGTATATGCATTGTAAGCATTTGATAAATAAAGGGGTTATGAAAATCCTCTCGTAGCAGTTACCATTGGTAATGATCTAAGGACTTTCCTTTCCTTTCAGAAGCATATCAAAATTGAGCAGGAGGCAATGTTTGATGCTGCCATCTATTGAGGTGTTGCCGAAAATCTACAGCTGCAAGTCTGTCTTCTTACCCACTGGATGCAGTTCAAAAGAAGCTCCTGCCCTTCGGGCACACGTCAGCAGCAAAACTGGTTTGGTGATTCTCGCTAAAAAGTTTTAAGTTTTTATAGGAAAAATTCATTTATACAGTTTACAAAATAAATGTTTGTTTCACTTGCTAAAATTGCGTTTGAATAGCTACTAAGAATCTGTGAGTAATGGTTACTAAAAATAATTTTGGAGCTGTTACTAAAACTTGCTTGGTGGCTCATACTAAAATGTTTTAAATTATTTCGTTCAGTTTACAAAAGAAAGTTTGTTTCACGTTCAAAAAGAAAGTTTGGAGTGGTTACTAAAAATTCTGTGGAATACAAATTTACTAAAAAATTTTTAGTAACCTCATGATTTTTTTTTTTTGGTACAGTGAAAACTTTCTATTGATTTCTAAATATATTAATAACGTCGTTACCGTCCTAAACCTTTATCGCGTTCTGGCGAATATATCTTTTACTACAGTATAGGATCCGTTATCCGGCGTCCCGGTATCCGGAACGTTCCGAAAACCGGAATGCAAATAGGTAAAAAAAAATTTTTCAGCGATGCCGCGGACGCGCTATACCGCGTAAATTATGCAAAAAATCCGCGACGGGACGCAAAAATTAGCTCTTACGCGTCCCTTGAGGCATGTAATTTCGTCAAAGGATCGCGAAAAAACGGCAAATTTCGTTAAAAATCACGAAATAACCACATATTTCGGCCAATTTTGTCAGAAGATCCACGAGAAAATGAGTAATTTCGTCTCAAAATCCGCATAAAAAACAGATTTACCAAAAAGATCGCGTTAAAACGGCATATTTTGACAAAAGATTCGCGAAAAACGGCAAATTTCAACAAAAGATCGCGAAAAACGGCAACTTTCTTCAAAAAATCGCCATTAATGGCAAATTTCTTCGAAAGATCACGGAAAAAACAGCAAATTTTATCCACAAAAATCCCGAAAAACGGCCGATTTCGTCAAAAAATCCTTGAAAAACGGCAAAATTCGTTAAAAATCAAGAAATAATGAACCAGACAACCACAATCGTCTTTCGGACGCTCTACAATGATCCTTGAAATCCCATAGTTGTCATATCCTATGAAACTATCCTGTGAATGTCCCCAGAATACTGAAGATAGGAACGTCCTGCATAGTACTGATGTGTATATTGCTGGGACGATTACTGTTTCTAAACCAATAGGAGAGCGTCATTATCACGGTCAAGTACACGCCCACACAGTTTGATTGACAGGAACTCGTGGACAATTGACGGTGCTAATTATAACGATAATCTGTTGCGGATGAAAGTGAGCTGACTGGCTGAATGGTTAGAGCGTCGAGCTTGAAACCGGAGGATATGGGTTCGAGTCCATCGCGGGCCGAGAGTCCGTTGGTGATTTTTTTATATTATTATTATTGGAGGCTGTCTTTTATTTATAAATAAGACATTTAAAAAAAATATTTCAAACCCTTTTAATATTCTAAATATCGTTCCAAAATGATTTATATATATATTAAACAAATGAGAAAAAAAGTATTCTGCGAAAATATCCGTATAAGCAAAATTCTTACTTTAATTTTTATTTATTTATTTATTTATTTATTTCAGGATCAGAGGAAGTATAATTTCTAATTGAAGTAAATAAAATTCAGTCATTTTGAAAAAAAAAAAAAATTCTTTCGTACCTTTAATTTTTAATTACCGAGTACAAATTCAAACAATCCGAGTACAAATAAATAATAAACACACACGATCAATTGTCCACGAGTTCCTGTCAATCAAACTGTGTGGGCGTGTACTTGACCGTGATAATGACGGTCTCCTATTGGTTTAGAAACAGTAATCGTCCCAGCAATATACACATCTGAAATATGCGACCGTCCTCACAGTACTGTCTTAAGAACGGCCGGAGGACGCATTGCGACTCCTTGGATTTGGAACCCTGTACTCGAATGTGCAGCCTACCAACCAACTCACCAGAATTCAGAAAAAGCGTGCGTGATTTCCAATGTTTATGAATTTCAGCTCATGTTGATTTCGGATAAAAGGAAAGTGAATGTAATTATAAGGTAAGAATTTTCCTTCATGTATATTTGCAATGCATTTCCTTATAATTATTCTGCCTCTATATTTGTATAATGTTGGCAAAATTTTATTAAAATGCAATTAAAAAAATAGGCCTAGTCATCGCCCGAATAAGAAATAATTTTGTAAGACAATATTACAATATATTTGTTTACAGTAAGAAAGAAATTTGTCTTATAAAATTGAAAATTTTGTGTTTTGTATTATAAAATAAACTGATTATAAATATAATAAATATAAAACTATATGCTGTTTTTGCATGATTATGCCTAACAAGTATTTCAAAACATTGTTTTCTCGCCAAAATCTCTAAAGAAAAAACACCGACACAATGATGTGACATAACAAAGCTGTTTAATAGATTCAGAAAACAAGTTGATTTTATTTAACAGTTTTGGAGAAATCAAAATTTAAATTGAATATTTACATTGATGTAACAAGTCCTTTTAAAAATTTTAGTTGACTTGGATTATCCATTTTCTATTAATTATATGTTGTACACTGTTTATTTTTTACTTTATTTTGTTTGAAGCATTAAGACATTCTTTCCTGTGTTTCATGTATAGGTCATTAAAAAAAATTAAGCATCCCAGTGAAACGCTATGTTTTGTTATATTTCAATTAAATATTGTTAAAATATATATTTCAGAAACATTTTTCTTCAATATAATTATGAAATTTCAGATGATTTTTAAATTGATTCTATAAAAAAAAAAAAGAAATAAAGAAATCTGTAAAGTGAGTTTTTTTTTTTTAATGGCACCTGTGTCACATAAAATTTTGAATTTCAATTCAAAATTTACTTGTGAGTTGCTAGTGTACTTATTCAGAAACTATGTGATTAAAAAATGTTTTCCATTTTTAAGTAAAAGCAGATTTTTTAAAAAAACTTTCAATAAATTCCATGATTCGGCATTTTAAACTAAATTTCCGGATGAGACTGCTAACTGCTTCCTCATGACGACATTTCTGTGGCTGTCAAGTCCTAAAAACTATCGAAAAATGCTAACTTAACAACATTTCAATTTCTTCATATCTGAATGAAATCTGTGTAAATTATATATTTTTAGAAATATACTAATGCAAGTTTTTGTATTTATGAATGATAATGAATTAACGAAAGTATAAGAAAAATTGTCACTTTTAATTTAAGAATAACCTTCAATATGTGATACTACTTGGTTATTTTGTCGGCTATAAATTTACTTCCAAACTCCAAGATTAAATGCCAATAATAAGTGATCGTAGATATCCATTCACTTGACATTAAGAATTGCATCATCAAATGATTTTCAATTCAACCTTTTATTTCTACTTTTATTTATGCTCTACTATTTATTTGTTTTTTCATAAGCATTATTTAAATGAAAAGTTTCATTAATTTGTGTAAATTGGCTTTTGCGATTTGTATAATTTGACAAAACTGATCGCCGGGATAACCAAGTAGTACCCAATATAATAGTTGATTATGAAGTGATGTGACCAGTGTTGAATTCAGGTAGTGCCTGGGGAGGGGGGCATTCCCCTCCCAGGAATGAAATGTCTATCCTGGATTTTTGTTTTTTAATGGTCAAAAATTGCAATTTCTCCTCCCCGGAACTCTATAATGCCCCCCCTTCCCACCAAAGCCACTAAAGTCCCTCTGGAGAAAAGTGTCTGTTAATTCAACACTGGATGTGACCCCCCCTCCCCCCTCTATAAATTGAGAACTAGATCTGTCATTATCAGGGGTGGGAAATTTTTGAAATCTTGCCAGCCAAGGATTTATTTCACCAGCCTGCAAGATGCAACACGCATGCAGTTGAAAAAAGTTATCACAAAATTGCACATGGAATTACTATTGCCTACTGCAATACATTTTTTTAATTCTTTTTTTCCTTTAAATTTAAGAAATATATGCAACAGAGGTAAGCTTATGTAATAATTTGGAAAGTTAAAATATCTATATTGAAAAAGTGTGTCCGATAATGTCTCTATTGCCTACAGTTTTTCCAGAATTTCCCCCAGAGGGTTTCAGGAGGGCGCTCCGGCCCTCCTGCCCTTTAGTTTAAAGAATTGCGCCCCTCTTTCACCTAATCCAAAGCCCCTCTTGTCGCTCATACAAAAATATAGTGCCCTTCTTGCCCCACATTTGAAAAAACACAGCCCTTCATCTACGATGCTGACGTGCTGTAGTGCTTAAATTACGAAAAAAAATCAGCGATGGAACGCAAAAAACAACTTCGTCAGAGGATTGCAGAAAAACGGCAAATTTCGTTAAAAACTCATGCTTTTCGACGATAACACAATTGATTTCTGGCAAGATTCGCAAAAAAATGGCTAATTTCGTCACAAAATCCCGAAAAAGTGGCAGATTTTCTCAGAAGATCGTGAAAAAACGACCAATTTTGTCCAAAAATCACAATAAAATGGAAAGATTTGTTAAACGATTCGCGAAAAACAGATAATTTCGTCTAAAATTCTTTAGAAATGGCAAATTTCATGCAAAAATCACAATAAAATGGAAAATTCAAATTTTCACCAAAAATTCGCAGAAAAAAACGCAAACTTCGTCAAAATATCCCCCAAAAAAACCAGCAATTTCATCAAAAAAAATTGCAAATTTTGTTAGAGGCAACAAAAAAAAAAAGTTAATGCTAGTAGTGATTTTTTCTGCTCTAAAAACTAATTTTTCTGCTTCAAAACTGTGTTTTTCTTGCTTCTAAAGCAGATTTTCCTGATTCACAATCATTTTTGTGCGAAGAGAAAATTGCATTCGGGGCTTAATTAGAGAAAAGATGGGTAGATTCCATTCCCATTATAAACTGTGTGCTTTTTTTCACCTCTTTTTCAAAATGTGAGTTTTTTCGTGTTTAAAAGTGACAAAATTGGTGGGTTTTTCAGATCTTTTGAAGAAATTTGCCTTTTTTTGTCATCATTAAACAAAATTCGCTGTTTTTTCGCGATCTTTTCACGAAATTTGTCCTTTTTTCGCGATTTTTTAACAATCTGACGTTTTTGTGCTCTTTTAACAAAATCTGTTTTTGTGATATTTTAACAAAACCTGCTTTTTTGTGATCTTTTAACAAAATAGGCCACCTTTTAGCAATGTTTAAAAAACCTTTTTCACGATCTTTTAACAATGCTTGTTGCTTTTTTTTTCAATTTTTTGACAAAATTTTTGGATTTATTTTTCTGGATTTTTTGACGAAATTTCTGTATTTCCACGATTATTTGAACCGCTAGATTCTAGATTCAACTGTATAAAAGTGCCCTTAAAAATCACAAAAGTGCCCTTTTTCAGAACAGTTGTGCCCTGCCCCTTTTGAAACTTGGGGGAAACTCTGGTTTTTCAAAAACTAAAAATCCACTCACCTTGCGAGAAAATCCACTCGCCACTGGCAAGCAAAATGATGTATTTCCCCACCTTTGCTCATTATATATGATGAATGATGCTTTGCTAACAAGTGTTTTTTTAATTCGTTGTTGAACCTTCTTTAACTGAATACTTCATTTAGCAGAGTTTCCCCCAGAGAGTTTCAGGGGGGCACGACACCCCTTCTGCCCTTTAGTTAGTAAAATAGTGCCCCTCTTGTCGCTTATTCAAAAAAATAGCGCCCTTCTTGCCCCACATTAGAAAAAATGCAGGTCTTCAGCGATGATACGGACACGCTATAATGCATAAATTAAGCAAAAAAGGAGAATTTCGTTAAAAAAATCGCGAAATAACAACTAATTTCCAGCAAAATTGGCAAAAAAAATGGCTAATTTTGTCTCAAAATCCCGGAAAAAAAGGCAGATTTCTTTTTAAAAAATTGTGAAAAACGACAAATTTTGTTCAAAAATCGCGATAAAACTGAAAATTTTGTCAAACGATTTGCGAAAAACGGCAACTTTTGTCAAAAAATCACGATAAAATGGCAGATTTTGTCCAAAAACCACAATAAAACTGAAAATTCTCTGATAAGATTCACGAAAAACGGCAAATTTTGCCAAAGATTGTGAAAAAATGCAAATTTCGTCAAAGGGGCACAAAAAAAGTTAATGCCAGAAGTGAATTTTATTTTCGGAATTTACGTTTTTTTTTTTGTGTTTAAACGTGACAAAATTGGCAATTTTTCGCTATCATTTGACAAAATTTGCCATTTTTTGTGATCGTCTAATAATATTTGCTGGTTTTTAACGAAATTTGTATGGAAATTTGTTTGGAATTTTATATTGTCATTTTCAAACTTCATATCATTCGTAATGTTTTTCAAAAATGTAATAAAATCGTAATGTTTAAGTGGACAGCCTTAAATTGCAAGGCATTGATAATTCATCTCTGTTACACATTTAACATTCTTTTAAATGTTTAAAATTCTGTCTATTTTTAATGTAGGTTTTTTAGCTTATCCTGTTTTTAAATTTAGTGGTTGGGGGGGGGGGGGTAAATAAAAATACTGATTTTAAAAATGTCGTTAATGGTTGAAAATGATTGATCTCAGAAAATATTTTGTATTAGTCCATACTTAATTTTATCTATTCTCTTTCAGCTTCTACTTCCACCGCCAATGGCAGTTGAAATGCACCTGAATTAGAAGAATTCCTGTTAATGGATGAGTGCAGTCTGCAGTTATTAAAAGAAAAACTTTCAGTACTGGAAAATCAAGTATATATGGTATGCTTTTCACCATTTTTTTCCGGCTATCTTAATGTTTAAAGATTAGTCATAATTCTTAGATTTTTTTTTCCTCTCAAGAAACTCTTTTTTTTATAGTGTTACAAATTAATGTTTGTTAGTAGTTACAGTAAAACCCCAATAATTCGGATTAATTGGGAACAGACCCAATCCGGATTATCGATTATCCGGAGAATTAGAAAAAAATGAAATAAAATATAACATACTAACAGAAAATCCCCTTTATGTTAAACTTATTGAATATTTGCAGAGAGTAATAATGTTTACTTTGCCTAATTATTCCGAAAACATGTCAGAAAAAAAAAAATTCATTTAGAATACGACGATTAAACAAGTTAATGTTATGGAAATTAGCCAATCGTTTCTCTAACTTGAAAAAAAAAGACCAAACCGATCCGAATTATCAGGAGATTTGGATTATCATGGTCCGAATTAGAGGGGTTCTACTGTACTAGTAAATGATGAATTAATTTAGTTGCATTTCAGAACTACAAAATTATTTTCTGTTTTAAAATTTGGTGCCCAAGTGTTATTTATTTATTTGTATACTGCAGATTTTGAATGTATGTTAACTTATTCAAGTGTAGATAGATGCATATATATATATATATATATACAGTATGGAACCATTTATCTGGAAACCAGTTAACCGGAAAACCAGTTATCCGGAATCCGGAATGATATTTCTTGATATTTCTAATAGACTCATATTAGAATCTTTTTAGAAAAAGTGTCATACACAATCAGTTTGATATACAATTGCTTGAAACAATTGTATAGTTTGATAACAGCATCTAGTATTTGAAATAGAAGCATATAATCATATTATAGATTAATAAATATTATAATATTATAGATGTTTTCATTTTTATGCCTAGTAAACAAAATTTTTGCTCAAGGAATTTCCATAAATTATTTTCTTTCCAACTCTAACAATTGATCTTACTTGCATTAGATTCTTGGTTCAAGTAATCTAATAATCAATTTAAAATTAGAAGTAATACCACAACTATATATGTTTCACAAAACTCATCAAATGGATGCTGCTTTAATGCCCAACCAGTTAACCGGAAAAACCAGTTATATGGAATACATCTGACCCCAATCATTCCGGATAAATGATTCTGTACTGTATTATTATTATTATTATTATTTTCCAGAATAATTGCATTACCAACATTGGATAAAAATTTTGTGTTCGATTTGCATGTAGCATTAAATATATATTACTAGATAGCACCTGTCAAGACCTTGAATGTTTTATTAGAAAAATTCTTAAATTTTTAATTAGCTATGTTTAAAATATTGAAACCATGATAAATAACTTTTCTAATGCATAAATGATCCCATATCTTAAAGGTGATAGATGGTGCTGTTCAATGAATTGAAATTTATAATTTACAACCAAATATGCTTACTTTTTTGTCAGAAAATTGATTAAAAATACTGGGTAGAATATTTTTGTTTACTATGTTTTTTAAATAAAAGTTTTTTTAACTTTACAACCATTAAAAACTGATGCACATTTTATTTTTCAGTCTCATTCTCTAAAAATCTTAATTTGGATGCAGCTAAAAATTTATAATATGTATTTTTAATTGCTTGAATTTTATTTTGTGTTTTTAAAATATTAAACCATAGATATAAAGGCAATTTTTTATAGTTATATTTTACTTTCTGACACAGTAATATTCTTGATAAATAGTCAGAAAATTATAAATTATTAAAGATAATATATTTAGATGTTAACATGATAGAAATGTTTTTGTAAAGTTACAATCTGCTATTCTTCATTTGTATGTGTATTTATTAATTGAATCTAATTTTTTTTTTTTTTTTTTTTTTTTTTTTTTTTTTTTTTTTTTTGCAAATTTAATACAAATTTTTGCTTTGTTCAATGGATTACGTCGATTTGAAATGGTAAAATTTACTGTAATTTTTTTCTGGGTTTAAAAAGGATTTTGGAAGCGGATGGTAGGGAGGATGTTGGTAGCTATGCAATATTTTGTTTGTTGCGTGCATACAATTAAGCTTTTTTTTTTCCCATGAAAATTTATATTTTATCTCATCTGTAAAATAACATTTCTAGTACCGGAAATCTAAGTTATTTTATGCCTAGAATTTTTTTGATTTGTAATTATTAGTTACCATTATATGTTTTAAATGTATATATGTACTTTATAGAATTAAGTGAAAATTTATTATTTCCTGTAAATTATAAATAATTTTGATGCCAAATGCCCAAATGTATTTAACTTTAGATGAATAACAATGGACAATTTATGTTACTTTTTTTTTTTTACTCCAACAAAAAAATAAAGCAAAAATTTTCAATTTGAAATTTTAAAATCATCTGATGATCCCACATGGCACGTAATCTATGATACATACACATGTAATTATGCTTTATATAAGAAATCATCAGTTAATCTTACATAATAAATCAGAATATATAAAATTTTTTATTTATATCCTATTTTCTTTTGAAGGCAAATACTGGCTACGAAGTTATGCTCTGTATACAAAAAATTTCCAAATTAATATTCTGTTTTAAATATTTATGATATGTCACCGATTAATTGCATATTTAGTAAACTTCAAAGTCAGTATACTAAACATTTTTCTACTTATTTGACATATTTAAAACAAACCTAATATTAAAAAGTTATTCATTTTCTTAACGTTTTTTTTCTAATAAATTATGCATTACTTGAGACAAGTAATAAGCACTTTTTAAATTATTAAAAAGTGAAAATAATCAAACTTTTTTTGTAAATAGGTAAATTTTCTGATGTTCATTTGTTTCTGTTTTAGATGCAGTTTGTGAGAAGCAATCTGTTACCAAGTCTGCTGTTGAAGACATAATCAAAACATGGCTAAGCATGCTGAAGAGAGAAAAAATTGTGTTTAGAGAAAAAATATAATAGCGTATATTAATAAGAGATGGATAAAATAAAAATTGGTGTACAGATCTAGAATTCTCCTTTTCATATTTTTCTTTCAGATCGTATCTTTAGACCCCTCCCCAACCAAAAAAAAAAAAAAAAATTACAACTCAGATTAGAAAGTTTGTGCCCTATTGGAAATTGTCCAAAGTCATTCAAAAAAAAAAAAAAAAAAAAAAAAAATATTGAACAAATTTAATTATGGAATATTAAAAAATTTATATTACTTTTTTATCAAATTTTTTAAAAATGATTTTCTTTAATCGCTTATTTTCTTTGTTCAAAAACTGAATTAATTTCTTGGTAATTGCTGTTCTAAAAAAATCATTACTTTTATTTAACTAATAACCTTGATTTATTCTGGTCTACATACAAAAGATGAAAAATAATTTGCTTTTTTATCTTTGATTGCAAGGTAATTTTAATTTGCCACGTGCCATTTTTTTATTATTATTTATTCAAAATTAGTTTAGTGGCCTAATGGGATTTATTTTTTAATAATGTTATATTGCCTATGACCTCTAAATGGGCCTTTTAGCTTTTATACTAAGATAATCTAAATCTTGAAAGTTTCAGCTATGAGGTGGGGAGAAAAATTATGTAACAAAAGTATACAGTAAAATATTCTTACATTTTATAATTGCTCTTTAAAGTCTGTTCTTGCATAGAAATATACAATGTAAATATTCCTTTTATGAAATGCAGTCCATGACCCTACATTTAAACAAATATCCAATACTCCGGCGGAATGAGGTGAAAATTATATTGGACAAATTTAAAAGACGAAATAAAGAAAAGCAGGAAGGGGTCAACCTGGGGTGATGAAGTATTGATATGGAATTCAAGCTTATTAATCTATGTGATGGTTGAGGTGTACTGGTGGCTCATTCTTATTTCTCAAATAGAAATCAAATTTGATAAAGTTTCCTTTTCCGAATCTCAAAGATATATAAATTTGAATCACTTATGTAAACCTTTAAGTATGATTTTAAAATTCAGGAGCAATTTCAAGGATTACTAAATGAAAAGTAATGCATGTTTTTGCACTAGCTCCCAACGCACATTTACTATTCATCTCAAAGGTGTCTGTATCCATGTAAATGTCAACTTTCATAAACTATATCAAGGTGGCTAGAAATGGAGGTTTGTAAAATACTCTAAAACCATGCAAATTTGTCTGCTTGTAGAAATATTAGCACTTTCCCTTGCAGATTAAGCATATTGTCAAGATTATCTTATTCATAAACTATAATGTGCCGTGCTTAATATTTTGTGATACAGGCAGAATATATTGCAAAAAACGTTATCGAAATGGACATTTTAAACAAAATTTCTCGAAGCAAGATAATAAAAATGAAAATAATGGTCGTACTAATGAAATAACTGTTTACAAATGTGAAAAATAAAAACACATAACTGCTTTTCCATTTCTTCAAACGTTACGTCAGCGAATTTCATGCTTTTATTTTTTTTAAATGTGTCATAAAATTTTATCTTTTCAAAAAAAAAATATTAAAAAAAAAATTCTCTTAAAAAAGGATTTTTTTTATTATTACCATTTTTGTAGTCGTCCTGGACATCTTACAAGAAAGGTCTTAATTCTGTTAGTTCCATTTTGGATCTTCAATGACTCCATTATTATTATTATTATATATATATTTTTTAAGATTTTGTTTAAAACTGAAAAGAAAATTATAAATTAAACATCATGGAATCAACTTGATACCTTGTAAGAAGCATCATTAAATAAAATTACTCATTCAGATAATAGAAAAACAAGAATGCTCATCCAGAATTAAAATCTTGGCTAGAAGGATTAAAAGTGCATTCTGTAAATATTCAAAAAATATTATTGAAACTACTATTGTGTATAATAAAGTGTGCATCATAATGTAATGGAAAACTTGTCTCTCTGTAAATGATCTGACAATTTGGTTGGTTTGATTATTATTGAAGATAAAGTTGATTTCACTTAAAATCACCTGCTCGCTAATGCTAAACATTTAGGTAATTCTTGTTTTAATTTCAAACATTTTAAGCTTCTATTTTTCATTCCACTGCTAAGGTCTATTTTTAACAAGAGTATTTTGTACTTTTCCAATTTTGGTTGCAGTTTTTTAAATAAGGTATATTTTGTTTAACTAATTCTGAAAGTAATACCATCATTTCAAAAAATGTTATAGCATAATAGCTTCAGCTATCCTAAATTGTTTAAAAATATTTAATACATTGCAATCCATGGTGACGACATTGAACTTTTCTTTGGCCACTGGTGACTAACAATGTAGAATATAATATAAAATAAATTAGTGTTTAAATAATTAAGAATGTAAAATCCTATAAATTTAAGTTTAATTAAGTTGATTAAATTTTAAATAAATCTTCAGTGATTGCTTAAAACAAAATATTTTTGAACTCGGTGACTGACATGTCATTTTACGTGTTGATAAAAAAATTCAAAAACCTGTCCAATTAGGAAATGTGTTTGCTTGAAGACAGTCATGGATGTCTTCGAATGGAGAGTCCCCTTGAGAAGTAGATGCATCACTCATTACAAAGTTAATTATAAATAGCTAGAAAAATTTATCTTACTATGAAAGAATATAAATGCTGAAGTTCTTGGATTCTTTTTTATGCATATGCAAAAAAGAGAAAAAGTATATGTATGTGTATAAAATAATGCTGAAGATCATACTTTTTTATACACATGCAGAGGTCGATCCAGGTGAAATTTGAGGCCTATTTATTGTCCCTACAAAAAATAAATTTAATAAAATGGGCCCCTCCACAAAATTCCTTTTACTCTTTTATAAAACTCTTTTTTTTATGAAAACTGTTTAAAAATGTGTAATTTGTAGATATAACCAGTTTATGAAAAAGAAAACCTTTAGCAAAAGGATTTAAAGATGTTTTTGTTAATAAATGCTTGGTTCGAATTTGTGTAACTGGGTTTCAAGTTTCATTACTATTTTTTTCCCCCACAAAAATGATTTTACTCTTCACAAAATGGGCCCCAAGAATAAAAATCTGGAATAAACCCTAGTATGTCAAAAAAGAAAATTATAGGTTGCAGGTTGAATTTGGGTGATCTAGGGGGTATCTGCAACTGTCCATTACTGTACAAAATGTGTTGTAAAATGTTGTCCACAGAACATTGGCAGGTTTCACATTTCGAACTTCATGGGATGTCCTATAACTGTCCACAAGACGAATTCACCCATCCATAGGATATTGGCTTTTCTGGAATATGACATTATTAGGATGATTTTAGGACCGTCCAGAGGGTATAATATAAGCGTCCTATAACCATCCCAAAGGTGTCATGAAGTGACATCCATAGGATGTTGACAGGTGTGACATTTCGAAACCCAGGGGATGTTCTGTAACTGTCGACAGGACCAATTCATCGGTCCACAGGATATCACGCATATCCGAAACGTGATATCTTCTGGATGTTTTTAGGATGTATTTGTGTTGTCTGGGTACTTGTTGGATAATATTAGTATTCAAATTATTTCATCTATCTATAATCAAATCACAATTTTGAAATCATTATAGATTCATTTTTTTCAGTAAATCTGTTTTTTTTTTTTTCGAATATGAGTCATGTAAACGCTATTAAAATAGTTAAATTCAATATTTGTTCCATGATTCAAAGCGTGAATTTACGATGTTCTTTTCAAATTATATTTGGCAACCAGATGATTTAATATACGTCATTACGGAAGAAAGAGCTTCTGGCACTTGATAATCCTGCATTAATCACCGAAAGTACGAAGGGAGATTTGCCTAACACAACCCGTATAACAATTGTCAAGGAATTGCTTTGAAATGAAACAAATTCTTGTCTGAATGATTAACTAAGCATTTATTTTCACAATAAAGATTAAATGGGATATATTTTGGGAATAACAAGACTTAAAAGTACCAGTTAATTTAAATTGATTTTCTTTTATTTTATAAATTATTTTTCTTGTTTCCTTTCTGTACTAATGATACTATATATTTGTACGCAGTTTATTATCATTTCATTTACACTTCAACACATAATAAAACAAGAATAAACTGCTTTTATAAATCTTTGAAGCGTCGCCCATTCTTTTATTTTAACCCTTTATCTACCGCATAATGAATTCATGAAATTTTTTCATTCTAAAGCCTTTTACACAAACTGTTTAAACTAAATTAAGATATTTACATAATCATTTAATAAATATTTGAAGGATTTTAGTAGCATTGAAGGATTAATTAAATTTGAATTTACAGGGATTTTGTGCAATTTTTATAACCGCACTCAATTTTTTTTATTTTTTAGTATTTTGAAGAATTATATAATGTACAAATATGATCGTCTTACAATATAAATATAGAAATATTTCCGCATTGAAAAATCCCCCACATCCCTCTCTCAGCGCAAAGAAAGCTGAAAAGATTCAAAGGCAAAAGAAAGCATCCTTTTACAAATATTTCTGTTTTGTGCAATTAATAATGCTTTTGGAACAACATAAAAAATCTAACTGTAACTCATTCTAAACAGTATTACAACTTACTGATGTATTAAAAGAATTTTATAATAAAATGTTTTAATGGAGCTTATAAGTACTGTCGATAGATAAAAAGGTTAAACGCACTTACTTCATTAAATTTAAAACAAATGCTATGACAATGATAAGTTATGATAAGGAAATAGAAGACATTAGAAAATAGTTAATTATTAATTTAATAATTAACTACCAATAATGTTTTTAATTATTTTATACTTTTTTCAATCGCTAAGATTTACAAGTTGAAACTTTTTAAAAAACAGTAAAAAATATTTTATTAGACTGTTTAAATGTTGCGGTACTATCTGAACCATTTTTAAAATAAATAAACACGAATATCGCATAATTGCACGATTTATGACGTAAAGACCGAAAAGACACCTTTCACATTTTTACGTACAAATTTTCAGATAGCGCACTTTATTCGTTATTTTACTTTAGATGTTAATTTCCATATTTGCAATCATGAAATACGCCGAGCCATAATTTTGGTAAATTAAATGATGTTGCATCATTACATACTGAATGTTCACATGCTACAATCTCTTTATTTTTTTAAAATAATGTATAGGTAGTATAGATTGGAAGTATAATAATGAACCAAAGTTTCATCTATTTAGGTAATATCCAAGTAATAACATATTTTTAAATTTTTCTCCCAATAAATGTTTCTCAAAAAGTGTTCTACATCGCGTTCTACGTTCATAGATATGTCTAAGAGAAGGACAATGAATGTTGTCTTCATTCAACATCCTCAACATTCATTCAACATTGTATGTCAGTAAAATTTGTAGTTGCTATTGTCGCATCAATTTATTTTGGCTTTTATAAGCTTTTAAAATATTTTTTTGTGAATATTAAAATGCAAAAAAAAAAAAAAAAAAAAAAAAAAAAAAAAAAATTACGCCATATTTAAAAGATACATTTAAAATGTCTAATTAAAAATAACTAATTATAATACACAAGCGAATTTTAAATTGTTGAGTTGATCTTCTTCAATCATGAAAGTAGCTGTTAGTTATTTGAGCAGCAAATGATTCGGCCTTAAAATTCGCTCAATCAAAGAGAAATGAATGGAAACCCAAATAAAAGAGATCGTTACTTGTCATTTAATTATGATTTAACCTCCCATTATTACTCAAACAGATCAAAGTATATTTTCAAAGCAGATCAAATTAGCGTGTTTTTAGAGTATAACATTAAGAAAATTTATGATTTCAATCAATGAATTTTTTTGAGTCTGTTCATTACAATATGAGTTAATCACTGATTTAAATTATCTAATTAAATCCGTTCACTAGTTAGATAACAGCCAAGAGTCATTTAAATAATGAAGAAATAACCAAACGTTTGAACTGAATAAAATCCCAAAATTTATCCAAAGGAAAAACAATCGGTATCCTATCTCCATACATTTTCACCGACTCACTCCAAAGCATTGATCAAGACACTGGACCCCCTACTGACGTAAAGAAGAGGGAACCAGCCGCCATTTACAATTTACAGAATGGTCAGGTTTTGATACTCTTTAAAATCATCAGGCTTTTTTCTTTCTGGTGTTTAAACAATGACTTTCATAGGCAAATAAAAAAACACATAAAAGATCATAGACTTTTACCAGACGTGTTAAAACGGATTAGTATTAAATAAAAGGACAACAGCGACTAATACTAGCGCTCAGAGGTTTCCAGACTGAGAAGATTTCATACATTGTTAAAAATTTTTAGCCAACTGTCCATTCGTTCTATTGTTTTTTTATAGAAAACTTGTTCAATAACCGTAATTTATCGCTATTATGATCATGTTTTCTCTCGTTTTATGATCAGAATGAACTGGAATTACAATTATGTAACTGTTTTCTGTAAATACGGTAGATTGACTGGTAGAAAGTTTGTTGCAAATTTTTAACAGTGTACAACAAATGTATGAATTATTAACTCCTTGGGTACAAGCGACTTGTATTCTAGTATAAGCGAGCGATTCTCGGAATCATACATTATTTCCACCAGTTATTTTCTATTTTAAAGTTTACCTTATTTAATCGGAGTATTTTCCAATTCCACTACAGAAGATGAAGAGTCAATTAACTGTTAGAGATTTAACTTTATTATTAAAGATGTCGTTTCTAAAAGAATAATTAGACTTTGTAAAAAATATATATATAACACAGAGCTGATTTTCTCCATATACAACGGAATTATGAATGTATACGCCCTTAAAGTTCAAATAGATATGAAGCCTAAATAATATCAAGTATTGTTATTTTCTATAACTCTTCTTAATCTTATGCTTATCTGTTTATAATGAAATTAATTCAGTACTGAAAATGAATGTAGTGCATATTTAAACTTCATTTCGCATTTCATAAAATTAAATTCAGCGAAATAAACTTTTTTTCTTTTTACAGTCTAGCTAACACAAAACCCTTGTCCAAAGTCTAAGTTTCGCATCCCGCTTCGAAAGGAGGTCGCAAAGCTGCAACGCCACTTTCATCCGTGGCGCGTTCTTTCAGTTAAGTTTTTTATTAAATTTTAAAGAAACTGAATGCGTATTGAGAGACACACTCGATAAAACTAGTTGCGAGTCCTAGAGTATTTATGTGATTAATTCTAATTAAATTAATCAGTTTTCAACAATTTGATGCTTATTGTTTTTAATACTGCCACTATTCATTTCAATATGCAAATATATCATTAAAAAATATTTTCAAGGATTTTAGAGTCGATGTTAATAGAATATGCCGCACCTATCATTATGTATGCCTAAACCGTTCGTGTTTTTAAACGTTAATATGCAAGCTAATTACCGACGATTTTATTTCAAAAAGCTATAATTACTAATGGTTTTATAATGCTGCTACGATAGGTACTTCCAATGTTTCTCATGCCCGATATCGAAATTTGTGTGTAACAGAAAAATCCGTTTTTCTCAAAAACTATACCATCTAGGGTAACCGCTAGCAGATAAGATTCAGGATATTTCCTGTTGGTCTAGTTTGCTTAGTTACATAGTTAAAAGGAAAGCTCTATAATTAGGTGATTTTGAATCAGCCCTTAAAGAAAGTTCAAAAGGACGAGTTTTGATGTATTATTAATTAGATAATGTTTTATGGATGGTTTCAGGTTTTGATTGTGCTTGATTCTTGAATAGTTATAGAATTATTTTAGAAAGTTCTATAGTAAAACGAACCCGATTATTAAAGGTTACTTTTTTTTAAATAGTTCTACAGGGTTAATTTTCACGAAACTTGCGTTATTAGTTAATTATTTTTTAAAGGAAAATTTTGAATGATTAACAATCTATAAATATTTTGGTCAATAGCCTTTACTACATCAGTCAGTTTGAACATTACACGTTCCACAGTTTACGAGTAAAATGGCTAAGATACAACATTGACCTTGTAATGATTCCGTTTATATTTTTTATGTACAGAACCATACAAAAAGAACAAGCAGTAAATAAATCAAACCAAAAGATAAAAAGTGGGATTAAGTTTTTCCAGCAAGAAGGATAGTGGTACACATTAGGGATTTTATTATGGAACAGTTTTTACATTTTATATACAGAATCATAAAAAAGAACAAATAGTAAACAAATCAATACAAAAGAAGAAAAGCGGTATTTAGTCTTTTTTTTGTAATAATGGGTAAGTAATTAAAATGTTTCCAAGAAAAAAAATAATTTATTTGATTTAGATTTATTAGACTTATATAAAATTTAGATTTATCTGCATGTGTCAAATTGTCAAGGTATTGTGAGATGTACTATGACATCTCATGATGCGTTTCTAAACGCTGCAGATGAATTTCTGATGTTCGCAAATTATTAAGTAGAACGCGTTTTGCGTAAAAGAATCAAGTTACGATCACGTAATGAAAAGAATACTTCATTTTTAAAAAGTAGTGCCAGTGTTCACTAAAAACTACTCACTTTTTGTACTACATTCCTCGTTACATTGCAATTCTCAAAATACACTGTAGTACGCTATAAATTGCCAGAAAGAGTAACTAATACTGCAATTCCACTACTTTTATTTACGACCATAAATCGTTTAGGACTTTTCACAAATACATACAAAAATGCGCTTAATGTTCAGAATGTTATACTCAAAATTTTTTTTCATTATAAAACACGACGAATGTTTTACATGTTCAGTTACAAATGATAAGCCAGCAGTTTAAAGATGGAAAGAAAATTAATTTCAAAAATAAATATTTAAGTTTTTTTTTTAACTGAAATGTATATGTCGTATTGAATCATTCATTCAAGTGCGATTAATTTACGCACAAAAATAAAACAAAATAAAAACCATAGCAATAGATAGGACATTATTTCACCAT
This sequence comes from Maratus speculifer, assembly GCA_964019185.1. Classification (NCBI taxonomy): domain Eukaryota; kingdom Metazoa; phylum Arthropoda; class Arachnida; order Araneae; family Salticidae; genus Maratus; species Maratus speculifer. The sequence goes on along the minus strand of OZ025289.1, from coordinate 631,934 downwards.
TTATCACTTGCCGTGAAGTGAGATTTTCCATTAGTGTGAGGATCCCACGAGTTCTTTAATGACCAGATAGATTTTCGAGCAATCCATCTTGGAAAGTTTCCTTTTTCAGATCTATCTAAAACTGTTGAAACTGGACTGATCTTTATTTTAATAGTATCTTGTCAGCTTTTATTTACTGAATGGTTAATGAATTATCAAATTACTTTTAATACATTTCTTACGAGTAAAGTACAAGATTATATAACTTTTAATTAAAAAACGTAGTGGACTATTATTCAAGTAATTTTATTTCCAGACTTTGAACAAACTGAATGCCTACACAATGTCTTTTGAAAATAAACTTAACTGAAAATAATTTAATTTATTTCTAATTTCAAAATCTTAATATTCATTATAAAATTATGAAAACTACATTTATTTTTAACAATGAAACAATTTTATATTTAAAATACGAGTGAAATTAAATGTAAACGAAATTTTTTGGATTATTTTTTAAAGATTATTTATCAAAATTTTAACCATTTTAGCAGTTCACACTATATTTCTATTTTCATGCTTAATATCTACAAGCTTTCCTTAAGATATTGGGAATTTGTATTAATTCTTGAAACATAGGACGAATGAATATATTTGTGAAGCCAGTTTTATAAAGAATCACGTCACTTCTTAAACCACTAGATTCAAAGCATGGATTTCAGGATTTTTTTTTCATTCAGAAATTCTGAATTCGTATCAGAATTTCTGAATTGAACTTTTTGTTGCATTTTATAAGAGGCTTTTCATTAATATCTAAACTAATAATATTTTTTTCTAACTTTTGGGTATCGATTCAGCAATTCTGAGTAAAAAGAAATTCCTCAAATGGCGGGTTCGGATCCAATCAGTTAAGGGGCTACTTCTGATTCACCCGAAAAGACACGTTCGCTAATGCTAATCCAATGAAAGAAACTTATAAAAGTATCTCAGTCGCATTTTAAATATTTTTTAATGTTTTTTTAGAGGATAGCTAATATTAATCTCTACAAAGGTCGTTTTTAACACTTTACAACAAAGTTGAAAATTGTTTATGCAATCGGTTTGTCTGGGCGTCTGTCTGTCTAGCCGCACTCTCTTAAATATAATCGGATTGCTATAAAATTTTTATATGATATTGATGTTTACCCTAGCATGAACTCTCTTGAAAGTGAAGTTTCTACTATGATTAGTTTATATACAGGGATAGTCAAAAATTCTCCGATACATTACGGCCAATGGGTAAAAATCGTTTAAAATTCATTTTAAAGATGTTACACCCTGTCAAATTTATTCAAATTTGCATGGATTCGCAAAGTTTAATAAGATACGTATTTTGTAACATATACAATCAAAATAATAGTTATTATTCATTTACAGGACCACTCAAAAGAATTACATCACACAATATTAAAGGGAAGGGGAATTGTTTGCGACACATTTTAATAATGTTAAACGTTTTCAAGTATCATAAAATTGATATACGTCGTTTTGACTTAATATTTAACGCTTAATATGAAGTGCATAGCATTTACTGGGAAACAAAATATTTCAATTCTTATATGAAGTATTGTATATTACCGATGATAGCTTACGTATGGTTGAAATGTATTTTCAATTATGATATGCGTTTTTAAGTTTTACTAAATGTTCCACAAATTATATGTTGCATATAAATGTTATAGTTGATATACAAGGTTACATAAAAGAGCTCATAAAGATAACTGAATATGAGAGTAATTAACTTAATGGTGGTTTTTAAGTAAGATATGCATTTTTACGTTGAGCTGCTTTCTGTTTGCAAAGAAATGTTGGTAGAATATAGATAAAATGATATACAGGGTCACGCCAAGAATTAGTTACATGGTTACCCATAGATTATAATTTCTGGAAATGTAATTTAAGTAGCTTTAAGAGTGTGTTTGTTTGAACTAAATTTTAACAAAATATTGGAGGGTAATAAAGGTATTAGGTAAATTACAAGGATATACAAAAGTATTGAAGTATTTTCCATCTGTTAGAATAAAGTGCTGAAAGAGAAATTTCAACCAGTTTGGCATTTTCTTGCTAAACTAAATTTCCCATTATATAGTATACTTATGTATCAATTGACGGGTCAAATACAAGTATCGGAATACATATTTGGCTATGGACACTAGCACCGTATATCCCTAAATAACAAAGTTTTCTTAAAGATTTCAAGAAGTGTTGGAAAGTGTTTCATAATCTATGCTTAACGCATGATTTTTCTTACTTGTTTAATCTTAGATTATCTTAGAAGATTTTTTAAGCGGATGATTTTAGTTTCAATACCGGTTCCGAAATTGAAAATTTCCTATTTAAAAATACTTATAAACAAAATTTTAAAAAAGATTTTGAAGATATCAATCTCAGCTAATCAAAGTAAAAGTTCATTTTAAAATATTAAAATGTGTTCAAGATAGCTTTGTAAATATTTCTTATTAGAAAAGCGTTAGTGAGTGGGTCTTTTTTTGACTGAATAGTCTCTTAATATGTAACAGAATTTTTTTGTGCAATGGGTTTCCCATACGTTCTCATTTTTTTTTTTTTTTTTTTTTTTTTTTTTTTTTTTTTTTATGTTGCAAGAATTTAAAACAAAGCCCAATATGTTAAGGGAAGCGTGCACATTTTAAGAATAACTATAGAAATTATTAAAGTAGCAAATGAAGCCTTTGTGCACAAATTTTTAAATATAGAAAACCAACGATTATAAATGTACAAATAAAGTATGATAAGGTAGCAAATAGCTATTAATAAATAGCTATTTGCTACCTTCTCATACTTTATTTGTGCATTTATAATCGCTGGTTTTCTATCTTTAAATATAGAAATTATTCTTATTATATAAATGGGTTAGTCTGACGTTAGCATTTTCCTTTTCAACCAATAATTCAGCTTAAGCCTTCTTTTAACTCAAACAAATCCTTGTCGAAAAAATGAAAATTTTAATCTATAAGAAGAATGACATTGTGTTTTACGTTGATGTAACTTTTTTTATTTGTTTACGTGATCTTCGTATGTTTTTGCTTTTGATATCATATTCCAGAAGAAATAGAAAACTGGACATTTCAGCGTCGATTTTCTATTTACATGTGCTATCACTGTTTAAAATTTTAGAGTACCCGACATATCGGAATAATCTGATTAACTGTTTCTATTTTTCTTCTATATATTAACAGTTTTCGATGGACTTACAAAGGTTTCGGCAAAGTTAATTAGATAGTTTCAGTAGCCATATTGTTTTAAAACGAAAATATGCTTAACCCTTCGCTACAGGATGTGTCATATCTGGTACCTACATGCAAACACTATAATTCTGATTATGAAACATGAATTTGGTCAATATGATACCTGTAACTTATCCAGAACAGCACAAAAATAGAATAAGTCCATGTCCCCCTGATGGCTGCGTTTCGCAAAAATAAATTTATAATTTGTTCCAAAAAAATCGATTAAGTTATTAAGGCAAAATTTACTTTTGTTATTTTTACTGAATACTAAAAATATTAGTATAAAAAAGTTGCAGAGTGTAAAGAAGATAAAATTAATTAATATAAACCTGCTTAATGGTAAAAAATAACAATAAAATATTTAAAAACAATAACTGTGTTTATTGGATGCGCCATAAAATAACAAATTTTAGCTGAAAATTTGAAATTTATTTTTTTATGATTAAACCGATGCATAGATTTCAATTTTTACCCTATAAAAATAGAAAAAAAATTACCCACACACAAAGAAACTTACTTTGCAGTTATCTGATCTCAAAATCAAAGTACTCGAAAAGAAACATTTTATAGTTCAATCGAAAAGAATTAAATCTTTCCAATAAGATTTAACTTTTGGCAAAAGTCGGGTATTTAGAATGAATCTCTTAATATTTAAAGTGAAACGATTTTGCCTAAATTCTTCCAGAAAAAGAAGATTACATAGCATATTACTGAAATCCTTTGAGGAATATTTATTTTTTAGAATTTGATCTTTGCAGAAACCTCCAGTGTCGAACCAAAACATGTAATTTTATGTAAGTGCTGAAAAGTCAGAATGCCATTTAATTAGCAGATTTGCAATTTCATGGAATATAAAACTTCCTATACTTTAAAAAACTGGCACTGTAAAAAGAAAATCATTACATTTATGGAAAAAACTGCAGGCAGCAAGGTTGCCAGCAGTTTTTACCGCAAAATTGCAGTAAATTAGAATTTTTACTATTATAAGATTTTTTTAGATTTAGAACTAATTTTTCTGAAATTTTTACGGCAAAAACTGCTGGCAACATTGCTCCATCAATTTTTGTCATAAATTTAAAAGATTTTTTTTTGACAGTGTGGATTTACAAAGTGCTTTTTTATTGTTAATATCGATTTTTTTATTGATGAAATTCCACCACTAAATGTGTTACTTATAGCAGAGTTTTACGTAGTTGTGTTTTGAGATTTGTAGGAGTCTTGAGAGTCTTTTAAAATGTTAAAAAGTAAAAAAAAAAATGAAATAAAAACAAACAAACAAAAAAAAACAATAATTTTTTTGTAGTTTTATCTATTAAAAAAATATGCATTACGAAAACATAATTTTCAAAAGCAGTAATAAATATGTGTTTTTCAACAGAATGTTGTTGACAATTTGCACATTTAATTTGTGTTAATTGTCAACTGGAAAGACTTTTGTTAATTTTTAAAATTTTAACAATACTTTATGCAATCACAGTCGGTACTTTGCATTATGCGTAACTTCAAAATGCTTACTAGTAGAATAAACTGACAATTTAAAAAAAATTAAATTTATAAAATTTATTTCACTAACCCTTCACCGATTTTTTTTTTCTTTTTTTTTGTAAAAAAAGAGATTATGGGAAATCCGTATATTGGTCTAATAATGGAAAAGTTGCAAAAAAAGAAATAAATTTTAAATTTTCAGCTAAAATTTTATACTTTATAAGGTTTTTATGTATTTCATATTTTGCAAATTAATTAAAATGAAATAGATAATTAAAATAAATAAAAGCATGAAAAGTAAATAAAATATGTTTTAAACTGTAAGAAACATAACCTAGTTGTCATGATACCAAATACAAATATTTACTTTTGTATTAAAAGTTTTAGTACTAAAATTCTTAGTATAATTTCTAAATAAATTACGGAGTTACCTGCTGAAAATAAAGATTGGTATAAATTACAAGCGGTAAATGAAAGTGATAGGTATGATTACGATATATTTTATGTTTTATTTTCAAAGCCTTCAAATGTTGTCTTGTTTTTTCGTTAGCTTTTAATCAATTGCAATTTTAATTTTTGAGCAGAGAAAATTTAAGAGTTATTTTTGTTGGTTTCCCTTTTCTCGTGTTATTTTTGTGCAATGAAGAAGTAAGTATTAATATAAAATCACATTTACCTGTCCAACCATTTACTATTTTAGGGATAATTTTATTAGACATATAATCTGTTGATTCCTTTAACTCGATTTTTATTATATTTTTTAAGCGCCACAGGAGCATTTTAGATAGATAGAAATTTACTTTATGGTTGTCTCTCCTTCTGAAATCAAATGTAGTGGAATGAAGAATTCAAAAGCCTTTTACAATTCAATCGGAATGAATTAAATCTTTTCCAATAAGATTTATCTTCTGCGAAAAGCAACCGGGTTTTTAAAAAGAATCTATTCGTGATCAAAGCGCCTCTCAAACGTCTTCCCAAAGAATAACAGCAAAGAAAGCTGCACGCAATGTTACTGAAATCCTTCGAGGAATAACTATCTTTAGGAAATTTATCACTGGAGAAGCGTAACTTCCAGGAATGTAGTCGATCACACCGAGAAATTAAATTTGAAGCAACCGCTGAAAAATTTAACTACATTTAATTAATAGAAATGTGATTTCTTGGAATGTAAGGAAAAGCGAGTTTCTGTGCTTTACAGATTTTTGAAATCAAAAAAGTTATCATCAAAATCCTTTTTTAGGTAACTTTCATTACAAAAATAAAAAGCTACCTATTGCAGCCGCCCGGAGGAAAGCACTTCTAGAAAATTTTGGTATATTTTCACCGATCATGACCCACAGACCCTTAAACCATCTTCCGTTCAAATATTGACATTTTTGTCATGCTCTAACTAACGTATTTAAGAACCGATTTGAATAAAACTTGGTATGTTCATAATACATACAAATGTCTCGACCGAGTTCGTTGGCCAGTGTCATCCGCCTGCTTGTTTCAAAATGGCGGCCATTTTAAATTAAAAAAAATTAAATTTAAAATTAAATGCGAAAAAGTTAAAAGTTGGGAAATATTTTTCTTTTATGTGTTAGAACTTAAAACAACGATTCTAGAACACTTTTTATTTTGTTTATATCTTAAAAACTGATTGAGTTACAGCACTTTGAATTTTTCTTATGGCTGACATTTTGAAACAATCTGATTTTCGTCACGTGATAATATGCGTATTTATAAATCGATTTGGATTTAACTTGGTGTGTACATTTTTTAGAGATACCGACGCAACATCAGTTCAGTTTAGTAACAGTCAAACTAAAAAAATAATTATGCGATACATATTTAATAACTCTCAGTTAATCACTATCTATGTACTAGTGTCGGAATGATGAAAACACATTCAAATTGCTAGCATCAAGTGCCAAATAACGAAAAGTTTTGCTTAATGCGGTGCTGAAATGAGCTATTTACTATGCTAATTATTATTAAGTGATTGACCAGTCAGTTTTTTCCTATCAAGTTGAAAACTTTTCTATCAATTTAAAATTTCATAGAAATTTTAACCATATGTTTTAACAACGCTAAAGAAATGATAGCTGCTTATAATTTTTACTATACTGCCAAAAGAAAGTCTGAAACATTCACACATTTAGGACTCAGGACACATTTAGAATTTATTTATTTGTAATGGTTTAAGTAGTCAAATTTCAATTTTATAAGCAATTACATAAAATTAGGTTACTTTAGAACAATTTGAAAACAGGGATACAATAAAATATTAAAGATACATTTTTCAGTGTTTCACACCGAATCTATTTTGCTAATATTTTTTATTTTATATTTTGGCGAGTACTTTTCTTTCTTATTTGTCAAATCGCTAATGTCGTTCAAAAGCCAGCGGGAACCCTGCTTGCGAGTCTCTTTAAATCTTCAACACTAAACAAAATAAATAAATAACTGTTCTTGTCATAATCACTTCAATCAAATACCTATTAAAAAGTACATACAAGGTGTCCAATCTCAATATTGACAAATGCCTAATTCTTTAGCGGTAAGTCATAAGATATATAATTCAAGAAATAAAAAATGTTTTAAATGAGGTAAAAAAAAAAAAAAAAAATATTATAAAATCGATTTGGACAAATAAAAATGTTTCTTAAAAGATTACGAAATTTAACAAAAGTATAACAATAACACAATTTTTAAAGGCAATAATATGTATGTTTCTTCAAAGGATGTTATTGGCATTATGTACTTTCAGCTTGTGTAACGTTTCAATTGGAAGGACATTTTTATTTGTGGTGGTAATGGAAATGGAATGGAAAAATAAATAAAAGCATAAAAAGACCAATTTTTACTGTAAAAAATTTTCTTTTAGTATTAAATCGTCTGGTACATATTTAATTCAATATTATAATTCTAATCTGCAAGTAAATTATAGAGTAGGAAAATAATGCTGAAAATAAACATTGGTAAAAGTTACAAACGATAAAGGAAAGCAAAACAAGAATATAAACATGACAATGATAGCTTTCATGTTTTATTTTTAAAGGTTTCAAGCTGTTTTAAAATGTTTTTAAACAACTGCATTTTAAAGTTTTAGATTTTTTTTTCTTCTGAGTTAATGTCCGCGTTATTTTCGTTTTTTTTCCTTTTCTTCGGATACTTTTACATCAAGAAAGACAAAGTTATTATAAAAAATTACATTTTCCCATCTAAAAAGGAACTTTGCAATATCTTTCCATTCCGTACGCTCTAGTGATAATTTTATTATTCACATAATCTGCTTATTGCTTTAATTCAATTTTTGTTATATTTTTCTATTACCAAAAGAGCATCGCAAGTTCAAATTAATTTACTTAGTTGCTGCGCTCTCTCAAAATCAAAAGTACTCAATATAAGAACTCAGAAAGCTTTTACAATTCAATCGAAATGAACTATATCTTTTCCAGTAAGATTAAACGTCCTCAAAAAGCAATTGGGTTTTTAAAAATAATCTTTTCGTGATCAAAGCAATGCGGTATTTTAAAAAGTCTTCCTGAAAATTAGCAGCAAAGAAACTTGCACGCAATGCTACTGAAACCTTTGAGAAATATTTATCTTTTAGAAATTTTACCGATTCTGAAACCGAGCCTCTATTGACACAAATGTAGTCAAACAAACTGAAAAATTTAATTTTAAGTAAACGATGAAAGATCAAAATGAGATTTAATTAATAGAATTGTGAATTCGTGGAATGCAACAAACGAAGTGTTTCCGTTGAGGATCTTAGAATGTACAAATAGATATTATCTAAGTAGATGCTTATTTATTGAGGAAAATGCCACCATTGAAGGGTATACTTTAAAAACACAAATTTAATTTTAAAAAATGAAGGGGACATACGACTATTAAATGGTTGAAAAGAGAAAAAATACATATTACCATCACCTGTATTTCTGTTCCTAATTAATTCAAAATGGTTAAAAAATTATCATTCATGTGGTTAACGATTCAAAAAAAAATTATTATCATATTGCTGAACAAATAGGTCATATTCTTAAAACCACAAAGGAAACAGTCAAAATCTGTAAAAAATTATTCCTCGAAAATATTTTTTTAAAGATAATGTATTGTAAATTGCATTTTAAACTGCTGTTATTTTTAAGAAATAGCAATTCATTTAAATTCTAATATTACACGTGAAGTAGATTTTGAAATTTTCAAGTATATCTCTATTCTAAAAAAATTTTCTAACTTTGTCACCACTGATGACAATGATTTTTTTGTAACCTAGGGTATTTCTTCGCCCATGTTAAGAAAACTGTTACACGCAAAAATATGAAAAAATATGATATTGTGCAAAAAATGTTTTACAAACACACTGATGTTGTAGTTTTTAAATCGAATAATTATTTTAAGAGATACATAATATTAAGGTTGGTCAAAACCTTTCCAAATAAAAAGTTTTAAGGAAGTAAAAACTATACATAGGAATTTAAACATTTTTTGATCATTTTATACATTTGGCGTTCTCGGTGTGCAAACTGCATTTATTTTTTTATTTGAACATATTTTGAGGCTTTATTTGCACTTTAAACTCAAATGTTCAGCATTTTAAAGAAACATTGTTTACAAATTTTAGAAAAATTTATATTTTTAATTGTTGCCGAATGTTCAATGAATAAAATTTCCTTCAAATTAAAATTGTTATTTATACATGACTATTAGAAACAGGAAAAATACTTTCAGGTGAGAATTAAATAATCACCAGTTAAAAGCGAAGAGTTAATCGCATAATTGAAAATTACTATCAAACAATTATTCTTAAAATGATCAATAATTATAAACATTTATTTATAATCCGCCGTCTTATTTGCCGTATTGCATCTTATTTAAAGAACCGGTCTTTATTTTGACTATTTTTATGTTTTATCTCCACAAATATTTTTTGTTTCCATTCTTATATGTAGATGCCAGCAGAAAATTTTTATTTAGAAATAATACCGTAAGTACATAATATGGGAATTTGAGATACGTATAAGAATTCGAAACTTCTACATGAAACATAGCAAATGTTTGAATCATAACTATTTTTAAAAATATTCAGAATTCGCTGCCACAGCTGTGGCATATTTATCAAATTCCACAACATCAAGTGCCACAAATGTTTAATGAATACCTACATGTTAAATTCAGTAACATAGAAATAGCAGAACTCCTACTTAAAAGGGTCGTAATCACTAAGACAACCTAGAATCATTACCTCTCAATGATTTGTTATAGTACGTAATAGAATGCAGAAAAATATTTATATCTTTTTAAGATTTTATTCCGTATTTTCACGATATTTGAAATGACTCGACAAAACTCTGAAACGATTCTCTATAGAAAATTTCAGTCCATTCGGTTGGTTAATTTTCCACAATTATAGGTAGACAGATAGACGGACAGATTAAAGACCAGAGACTATAAGTGCTACGTATTTGTGTAACTACGAAACACCAGAAAACTGCCAAACTAAGTTAAAATTATAGTATATATAATATGTTGAAAATCTACAATTACTTCCTTTAATTTAATAACTTCTTTCGTATCGGTTGAAAATGACAAACGAAAAAGAAAATTTCGAGAATATTTTGTCATTATTTTTTAACTAACATAGACGAAATCACTTAGTACACTGTAAAAAAATCTGTAAAGTTACTAAAAGTTTTCTATATAACTGGGATTCCTAGAACTTTTTATGTAACGACCACAGCAAAAATTCATGTAACCGATACAGATTTGCACTGAAAATCAAAAATTCTGTAAGGTTACTAAGACTTTTTTAGGAAACTGGGATTAATAGAATTTTTATGTAACAGCGACCCAAGTTACAGGTAAAAATTTAGTAAGATAACTATATATTTAGTACATTCTTTTGTAAAGTTAAAAATTTATGTAGCTTTACACAAATTAGATTTGTAGATTTACACCTTTTCTTCTTTAGTGTACGGATAAAATGTTAGTAAACATACAGATTTCGGCAACTGTAGGATTACAGATTTTTTTTTACATTGTAAAGTTAAGAACGGAAGATATGTTCTGAAATATCGAACTCTTACGTTTCAAATGCCATAATCAATCCAAGAAAAAATATATCGCAGTTAACACTAAAAACGTATTTCTACCTTTCTGCAACATCTCCCCTAGATGCACTTTTAAAACTACCGAAAACAAAAAATACTTTCTTAAAACTGAAAACTTTTTACTTATGAATAAAGTAATAGGTTTTTAAAAAAATATGAATTTCAACTCTACTACACCGGTGAATTCAGGTCACTTCGCGCCTTACGGAGAGAATAATTTATCCATGCTTAAAGTAACTGAACTTCCGTATTTTAGCAGAATCGTTTTTGAGCATCTCAATAAACCATATTTACATCACCTACAACAAATTCGAAACGTTCTTATAAGTAAAAGTATTTAAACAAATGTGTGAAAATTTTGACGAATTACGTAAAAAAGGATTGAATGTTTCGTTGCGGGTTTACCCTTCTAGAGTACAAGTTTAGAGATTACAGCAAACCAAAAAAGTGTGTTTAAAGCTAAAATCTCCTTCTAATCAATCAGTTTCAAAATATATGATTTTTAATGTTTTCAAATACACATGCAAACGCTGGTCTTTACGCGCCATACAAAGACGATATTTCCTACGAAAAAAGTAAGTAAACGTCCGCATTTTCACACAGTCATTTTAGAGCATCTCAGTATTGCAACATGTACGTCACACACAAAAAATTTGAATCTTTCGGAAGGGTAGAAATATATATATATATATATATATATATTACAAAATATGTCAAATTTCGACGAAGTCAATAGTTTTAGTCGCAGTTCTGCTTGCTTTCGGTGCAAATAGACTCCAAAAATCAAATTATGCAGAAAATAAAATTACAAGTAGCGTATACTTTTAACTCAATATCTTTTCATTTAAAAAACTCTATTTAGATAAAATGATGTCTTACGATATAAAATCATACACATTTGAGCTTAATTTAGGAGTCATTCATCATGAAGTCGGGCAATGCCAGCAGATCTGCATACTAGCATGTTGGTATTTCACTTATTTAAACATATTCTATTACTATAACAAGTACGACAAAAAAAGTCCCATTTCCCTATGACCAAAACTAACCGAAGAATACATTTTTAAAGTTGATTCATCATTTTTGCTGCGAAACATTCGCATATTTAATAGAAATAAAAACAATCGTCTGATAAAAAAACAATAATTGAGAGTAAAATTCATATTACAGTATAAATCTGAAATCTATTTTCATTCAGATATATAAAAAAAACATATACAACTTGTACTAAAAGTGTAAGTTTAAAAGATAAACAAACTTTTTCTTAAATAAATTAAATATTGTAGCACAGGTAAGTTGGGCCATCCTTTTAGAGATTACAAAAATAATGAATAAAATATTAGAATACTTTATTTCGTGTGTACATTTCTGGACTGCAGCCGAAGTGGTTCACATAAGTTTTAAGATAACTTTAATTTTTTTATTAATTAAGTTATAGATTAAATAATCAAACAGCATTTTAAAATACGTATCAATATGTAAAGAAATGTGTCTACTGCTTTTTAAAATTATTTTCTTTAGAGCTTAAACATCCGTGAAACAAATTTATTAAAAATATTGCACCCCTGCACCAAAAGTATCATAAGACAAAACTCATGTTTGAGGCTGCGCTAGGCTCAAGGGCTATTTTGGAAATACAATTTCTATTTGATTGCAAGATTTTAACTGCACCATCTTCTGCTTTAGGTGATTGGTAGAGAATTGTAAATCACGTAGAATGGCAGCCATAAGTAAAAAAAACCCAAATTTTTGAGTTGTTGCGCTTTTCCTGAAAGGTGTCATTTTTTAAACGAAATCCATTCGCTAATACATTTATATATTTCTTTATGATGTACGAAATACTTCACATATACACATCAATGAAAATAATTTCTCTCATTCTTAGTTATACTTTTTCAGAATAATTTGAATATGCAAATATGAAGCTTTTTTTGCATAAGTAGAGGTTTTTTAATCTATAAAAAAGGAATGAATAATAGTGTCGTGTTTTTTATGTTTGTCTAAACATAGAAAATATAAAATCAAATCCTTTTAAGAATTCTCTCTTAAACCAAAGAAGTAAACTATAAAAAATATATAAAAGAAACTAATATAAAGGAATATCAGCATCCTTTTTACATGAAAAAAATCTTTTTTTCTGCCACTGGAAATATATCACCTCTTTTTGCACCGCTTATTTTTGCAGCGAAAATCTTCGAAAGATTTTCTTTTGTTTTAATAACAGTAAAAAAAGAATTCGCATTCGCTGATTTGAATAAATTTCTTGCTGCATTGTGATTTTTTTTGTTTGTTCTCTCTCTCTTTTTTATTTTATCTTTTTTTTTTATATAGCGCGCACTGATTTCATTCTTCAAATTTTCTTTCCACATATTTTTAACTTCAGAACATTGCATTACATTTATGTGCTAAAAAACTATTTTATGATTACAAATATTGCTGTTTTTCGAAATGTGTACTACAGTTTAAAATTTTGGCTGTTCGAATGCTGCTAATTGTATTTTATTTTTTTCTATTTATTTATTTTTATGTTTTTTCCACCTGGTATCTAACCCTGCTCGGACCTTTTTTTCGGAACGAAAATTTCAGCTGAATATTTTTGAACCGCAATTGAAAAAATATGCATGACAATTGAAATTTACGAAAAATATAAATTCAATTTACTCTTTTGTAAGGTATAAATGCATTTTTAACTGTGATATTTCCCATATTTAAATGTATACATACATGTATATATATATATATATATATATATATATATATATATATATATATATATATAAGTAAGCATATTTATATATCTGTAGACTTCAAATTTATTATTGTGATTTAAAATTATAATTTTTCCCTTTCATTTGCTACAATTTTCAACAGAGAAATAAATTAAAATACGTGAACAAATTTGTTATATTAATTTTGTCTCCATGCAAATACTTGAAATATTGCCAGGTTTATTTGAAATAAGATTTTTATATTATTATATGATTTTTTTTTAAATCTTGCATTCTGCATTTTTAAGTAGAATAAGTGTCTATGTAGTATTTTTTTTTTAATTTTTTTTCCTTGTTTAATATGTTTACAGAATACAGTTTAATTATATTTCCATGATGAAACATATTTAAAATATTATTATTCATGCATTTATATCATAAATTTAACTTATTTCTCTGTAAAAATTAATAAATTATTTATAGAAATAACTGTAATTAATTTAAAATAACAACAAAAAAATTGTTATCTATAGACAAATAAATTAAACTACAATTTTTTTTTTACGTAAAGTATTTAAACATGCAAAATTTCGCATTTAAAAATGCATTTATATCTTATAAAAAAACTAAATTTAATTTAAAATTTTCTTAAATTTCACTTGTACATATATGTTTTCAATTGCGGTTCGAAAATAATCAATGAAAATTCTCGTTCCGAAAAAAAGGTCCGCGTGGGGTCAGATCTGAGGAAGAAAAACGTGAGTCCAGCGCGCTACTGAACAAGCCACAGAGGCACTTGCTAATGGTGGAAATTCATCCGATTATAAATAATAGCATGAACTTTTAGGCTTATTTTCTCAAGACCCCCTGGGTATTGCGCTTTATGGCTGCCATATATTTATATATTAACTATAATCTATATATACACAAGCGTTCATCCAATTCGATGACACAAGCCTCAGACCCTCCCCTTGTTAGTTTGTTTTGGTCGCACAGTTAATAGATATTTTACTAAATCTACATTTATGTTTTAGGAGTGTCTTTCTGAGTGTCTTGAGAGCTTTCCAGCATTTTCATAAAAAAGCTTATAAAATTAGTATTCATTAAATTTTCTTTCTCTGTTTGTTTTAAAGATATACTTCATACCCATTTGTCTTGTATATATTTTGAAATAAAATTCTGTTTAAAATACTTTTGTCTTTAGTAGGTAAAATTTTTTTAGGGAAATGAAACAATACGAACAAGCCGCAGAGGACAAGCGAGGAATATAGTAGTCACTTTTCTAAAATAAATGGGAGGAAGGAAAATCACACCCTTTTTAGTTCCATACTTAATATGCTAATGCAATGTAGTCATGAAATATTGATTATAGGTATGTACATTTTAGCGTCTAACAATATAGTCCATATATTTAATAGTAAACTTTTAACTTCTAAAAAAAACTACATTTTCTCTGTAGAATTCAAATCAGTAGGCTGATATTTTAAAAATAGTTCGTATCTGGAATCTAAATTGAAGAAAAATAAAATAAAATAAACTCATTTCTCATGCACATGTTATGAAATACCTTTCTCGAAATTAGCATATTGCAATGACATCACGATCCCTAAACACAAATAAAAGATATTTGTAAATGAATATCTTAGCTCATTCTCACAGTTGTATGGACTAATTCCATGTCACGTATGAAGCAGCTTTTCAATATATTGCTGCTTTTTAACAGTTCTATTATACCATCAAATCAAAACAACTATGTGAATTTTAAACATATATTTCTCTCTTTAATTTTAAAATAAATGTTACTTTTCTAAAAGAATAACGTGTAATAAAGCGTAAAACGTGTTAAAAATTTGTAATATAAGTTAAATCTTATTGCAATACAATATTTTTTGAACATCTCAAAAAAATTCTTCCTTAGCCTTTGTCATTGAATAGTACACAAAATTGAATTACAATTTGAAGTACATAATTGAATAGTATACAAAAAAATAAAAGTCTTTATCTTTCATACAATGGAATATTCGTTAAATGCTAATTAATCTTATATGGATAGCTAGTATTAATGTTATTAACGCAAAAGTAATTTTTTCTAAAGACTGAAAAAAAATCGGCCCCGATAGTGTTTAAACTAAGCATCGAAAATTTAAAAAAAGAAACTAATTGTGTATTGTTTTGTTTCACATAAATGTGTAAAAAAGGAGTATTAAATTTTAATAAATCAAATGACTGAATTAACTGTTTGAATTTTGCTATTGAAACATACTAGTAGTTTATATTATTCAACATTATTCCCAATGGACGAATTTTGCAACATACTTTACTTTATTTTATTCATCTACTGTAACGTTACTCAACTATTCTCGAAAAATTATATCTGAAAAGTCACCGCATTTCAAAGCACCTCTGAGGCGAATTCTGTTTTTTTATTTCAGCAGTGGTAACCTGATAGAAATAAAATATATTCTTTACCATCGGGAACGAAAAATGACAGAATGAAGAAAAATTTTGCCTGACATATTACACTTACGGAAAGAAAGTCTTCTGTCTGACTGTATGGATAAGATTATCGAAAAAAAAAAAAACAAAAAGCGGAAAATGTACTTTGTAAAAAAAACGCTCATTTTTTCATAAACGAAATGTATGTAACTTTACAATAGTCCAGTTTAGATCATTGGAAAAATGTAATTTTAAACTTCGAATAGTAAAATCTGGTTTACATTAATGACTCAAAATAAAATGGCTAAAAATATACAAATATCAAGCTTAAATATTTCCGCACATAAAAATTTAATCAAAATGCCAACAATTAAATTCCACACAGCAATGCTAGATTTTTATCCGACATACATGAAACTTTAACAATTTTTCACACATTAAAGTTTTTATCAAAAAGATTTTACATTACTAAACCTTTTATTTTCTCCCTATATTCGCTTTTAACTTATGAGCTGTATCTTGCATTTAAATGCGAAAGGAAATAGATTTTGCGTATTTCATTTTATTTTTTCAACTGATTGAATTTAATGGCTTTTCGAATACAGGACTTCAGCTTAGGCTTAATCAATAAAGTGCTTGCAAGTTGGTGGAGCTTTAACAGCAACCACACTTAAGACATGGGGTTGCTGAATATGTCTAGGATAGCTTATAGCCCGGGATGCGGTAGCTCATACAATCACTTCATTGAGTACATGGATGAAAATCTAGAATTAGTAAAATCTCGATTTGCATATTAAAAGGCAACCGGGCTGTGAATTCACATCTTAGTGGAAAACACCTAAAAACCGATTTTAACGTTTGATTCGAAGGCTTTCCATTGTGCTTTCCTGCGCCGAAAAATTTGAAAAGATGGAGGATTGGGAGCAGGATGACGTAATGGTAATGTTATGAATTAATTTCTAAAATCCAGTTTTTAGTTGTTTTCCACCAAGATATGATTTGGCAAACCGACTGAATTTTAATTTGCGAATCGGGATTTAACTATCCTAACTTTTTATCCGTGAGTTCGATGAGTTGATTGTCTCTGCTGCCGCCTCCCTGTCTATTGGTTTTTTTTTCTCTGCTCAACATATGTGAAACTTACTGACTGACATACACTGCAAATTCATAAAAATAAAAATAAACACATTTTAGCACAATTTTTTAACACCTAATTAACAACACATTAATTTGTTGTAACTTAGGAAACTTCTGATAGAAAACAGTTCTTTGCGTTGTGATTGTGTTCTCAATGTATCGCAAATGAGTTGCTATCTAGAAATGGGTTCTTAATTGTGTTGAAATAATGTTGTAAATATTCTGCGATGGGAGTTTGTCTTTCAATAATGTTGTGCTGGGCAACACTTTGTCACAAAATTAAAAACATATTGTAAACACCACACAATTTAGAACACTCCAAAACAACACATGTAAAACATTTTCAAAACATCTTCTGCATGGCGCCTTTAAAATTGCATAAATAAAAATGAATGTTTTGAAAATATATTTTCTCCTCTCGTAATTTTTAGCAACGCATTTTCCACAATCTTTTTATTTATCACAACACATTAATAGCGAAATTCGAATACAGTTTTTGTTACAAATGTTAAGTATTGTGTTGAGTTAGTGGTGCAAAATTATTTTACGAATTTGCAGTGAGTTTTTCTTTACTCAATTTTTAATATAAATGGCACAATAATAGTAGTTTTGTCTATTAAAGCGACTTTGAATCAAATTGTGTTTTCCATTTTCTGAAAAATTAGTTATCGTTTTACTTTTAATATTTTCCTAGTTTCAGATTCATTCCCTAGTTTTTCTTCTACTTACCATTTTAGATATTGATCTTTCACTAGCAACTGTTTCAAGTAAAAATACCTTTTTTTCTCCATTCAAAAATAAATTATTATAGCCAACATATCTTTTTCTTCAATATAATAACAATCATAATGTGTCTTGTATTTTTAATGAATACCATTATTTCTAAAGATGTAAATTCTTTACATTCGCCTATGAACACAGAAAATCTTTTACATTCGTTATAGATGCACAAAAATAATGATACAGATGTAAACAAAACTTCTGATGAAATCGTGCATTTTGTGTCAAGTTCGTATTAGTTAAAATACACGAATACAACGGTGATCGTTGGTTTTTGAAAATTTTCCAGAAAACAATAGGACACCATTGTTATCCTGAATAAATATTCAGAAAAAGCTCAGCGAATTAGAAAGAGGGCACCGCGTCACTCTTTTGTTTCCCACTTTGCATGTGACTTATGTATATTTTCTCGGTTGAGAGAGATACGGTTTAATCAGGAAGTCGGGAGAGGCTGAGTGGATACTTGAATTGTGAGTTTAACTGTGACTCAAACCGTATTGTTCATTCGTGAATTCTGACATTTTAATGATTTAAATAAATGTGTACCCTAATTTTCATAATGAGAGAAACATATGTCATTATCAGTATTTTATTTTGAATTCGAAATAAAATTATACGATTTATAAACTCTAAAAAACATGAAAATGAAATATTTTAGGTATTTAAGTAGTTGCTCGTGTATTTTGTGCACAGTAATGTTAAGATTAATTCAAATGTTAATAAATATAATTTATAGTGTTCTGATTAGATTTAAAACTTTAAGAAACCTATCAACAATACAATATTACAAAATAACAATACAAAACTTTCTTTTTATTTTATTTCAACAATGAAACAGAATAAAATGAGTATTCTAAAAGAAATATTGCGACTTCAAAGAAAATAATGTCCAATTGGTAAAAATAGGTTTGTGCTAAAACACATAAATTTGACTTATTTACAGAAAAAGTTATTAGATATGGGAATCACATTCTTCTACGTCATACATGTTAATACTTCCTAGAAAATTAAACATATCGTCGTCACCGGTTAGATGATTTGCACCAAAAATTAATCAGCAACAACTCATGTCACTTTCTAAATAAAGTATGATGAAAATCCGTGCTTTAATTTTTGAGATAGAACCGTTACGGAAATGGAAAAAATTCTGTTTAGAAGAGCCATCTGTTCAGCAATTTATTCCAAAAATTAAATAGCAACAGTTTATATTAGGGACTAATTGTGAAGTTTGATGAAAATTTGTAAATTAGTTCTTGAGATAGATGTATTGCAATAATCATGGATAATGCTGCATAGCAGAGCCAGCTGTTTGGCGATTTGCACCAAAAACAAACAGCATCATATTACAAGCAAAAACAAAGTTTTATGAAAATATATCCATTAGCTCTTGATATATAGCTTTTGTAGAAATCGTGAAAAAGGCAGCATAGCACCGCCCCCTGTGGGGCGATTTACACCAAAAAGTAATCAACACCAGTTATTATCAGGGACTTACTGAATCTAAAATTTTATTGAATTTCGTTCGGCAGTTCTTGAGTTAGAGTGCCCACAAAATTTGTATCACATACCAACACAGACCACAGACAGGCAAACTCACAGACAGACTCTCAGACAGACATTTTGTAAAAACATTCTTTTTCGGGTTCTCTGACCCCTAAAAAGTGTAAATCCGTCGAAAACCGGAACTCGAAAATTTGCACTATTCCAATATTTTCTTCTTATAAAGATAGAAAAAAGTAAAAATAGAATTTTGTAATTAGATCCATGAGAGCAGAACGACTGCTAGAAACGCATAAAAGTAATTGAGTGTTTACAAGGAGACTCAATCCAGAGCCGATAAATCAGGCACAACGAGAATGACTTTGAGAGAGCTGACGACAAAGATAACAAGTTATGGCTCAAACGTAGTCTCTACATCTTTCTTATGTTTAAATGCAATTTTAATAGTGTAAGAAAATAAAATAGGTTTTGTTTATAATCAGGAGAAATTGATTAACTTAAATTAACATTTTTAGTATAAAAATGTATAGAATAGAGCAAAATTTACTTAAAAGCTTTTAGTATTACAATGTCTGTGATCCATTTTAAAATTCGGGTAAATAATGCAAATAAAATAACTGTTAAATGTTAATATCTTACTTCTCGTTATTCATGTCTATCTAGTTCAGTTAATTGATTTTTGCATCGAGCTTGAGAGGTAATTAATTATTTATTTATCACCCGCATTCATATGCGAGAAACAGGCTGCGGTTAAAATTTTAACCCCATAGATGTTTATAATTTGAATGTCTAGCATTTTGCATAAAGTTGAGAGCCTTCAAAAAATAACAAGGCACTTTCTATTAATTTAATTTAACAATTAAAGTAATTGACAATTGTAGTTTTATTATATGTAAATAAATTTAATTACTTTTCCCTCTCAACTAGGGATTTATACGATATTTACTTAACTGCAAATCGATAATATTACTGTAAGATGGGGGTTTATCTGTTTTAAACAATCTCTTTGTGAGGGTTGCTCATTAAGGCTGTAATCAGGTTAATATTATCCTAGAACTTCTCCAGTTTTATTTGTGCATAGAAAAAGTGGTGCTGATATAAGAAATATCATAAATGATTGTTAAGAATTTCAGAACATTAATTCTTATTGCATACTACGACATTATTGAAAAAACAGAAAGCTTTCAACAAACATCTTATAGTCCATCACAAACAGAAATAAATTTCTAAAACTTTCGTTGAATCGTTTATTTCAGAAACCTCAAATCGAATAATTTTAAGCTAGTATTGTTTGTTTTACGGTGAATAATCGGATAATCCGATTAAAACCGAATTTTTGCACAGCCAAGTCGAGTGGTTAAGACTGATTATGTCGCTAACGGCTTGAGAGCGTAAGTGGCCTGCGGGTTCGACTCCCTCTCGCTCCTTTACACATTCTTTTTTGAGTTCCCGGATTTAGTTCTCTGTTGGTGTAAATTTCATTTTGAGAAATTTTGTTACGTCTGGTTGGTGTAATCATTTCTGTATATAAAATAATAGCATAATTCGAGGCGGAAGCCATTGTAGCTATAGGTCCCAAAGCATTCTCAACTTCGGTGGACTTCAATATCAATGTCAAAAGATACATACTAAAATACATGTCAAAATAACATTCTGTATATGCTCGTTTAACATCCTTGATACATTCATTTAATATTATTGAAAACTTTAAAAAGGACAGTAATTAGAATATTTGTAATTAAATTTACATTTTGCGAATCATAAATTTATGTTTTATAGAATATTTATTTTGTATATGACATATAATAAAGCTAATTTTATACATTTTAATAAGTGCTTTCTTCACGTTTCTCCATTTTATATGTCCCGAATAAAATTCAATGGCACCTAAAAACATCTCAACATTTCAATTTGTTTCATTTTTTTAACTAATTATTTTGGATAACCTGGTATAAATTGCTAGTTGTGGCTGAGAAATGATGTCAGAGCTTGACATTATTTCCTTTTTTTGTAACTGACCAAAAATAAAGTTCCAGTTTACAAAAACATGGCATATTTGTTGCATTTTACTCTTAACACTACTTAATAATACCATAAAAAGGGTAAAACAAATGAAAATGCAGAAATAAAATCCTCATAACTGCTAAAGTTTAATTCTTTAACATCTTCCTTTCATCCTAAGTCCCCTCTATAGTCTAAAAATTTTCCAATATATGCAATTTTAACAGGTCTTGAATATTTTTAAAATATATTTTTAAAAATTATAAAACTTATTTTATTCCCTTTTTTATTTCTATTTTGTTCTTATTTCACTTTCACCTTTGTTTATACATAAAAAACTGTTTGATATTTTACATACTTGTTTTGATAATTTTTGTAAAAAATGGGGAGTGAAACAATATTTGCAGTGTTTCCCCCAGGACAAGGGCGCACAGGCCTTCGACCAGTAAATTTTTGATCTTCCATCAGTAATTTTTTGAAAAGAAATGTTCCCCTTATTTTTGGCATTAATTCTGTATCTTTAAGAATTTAAATAAGAAAAAACCTTCTGCTAACATTTACCGGTGGACGTTTCCCCGAAGGCCTGTGCGCCCTTCTCCTGGGGGAAACACTGATATTTGTATAAAATATATCAGATTTAGAAGCTAGATTCTGAATTTAAAAAGATCGTCAGAATTTCACCTTTAATATTTATTTTGAAAGGCAGGAGCTGTAAGCACATTTCTAAACTCTGTGAATCAAATATTAATCCGATGTTTATTTTATCGTCTATAGTATGTCTCTAAGCAGATGTTTTTTATCAATGTAGACTGAAAAACTCAATATTTGTTAAAAGGATTTGTACTGCGAAGGAAATAAGGTACGGAACTCGAAAGCACTGAAGACATAAATCCCTTAGAATCATGAATAAAAAGAGTTTTGTGAAAGTTCAAAATATTTCTTTAAAATAGTCCATCAAACATTACCATGCGTTCAGTATAAAAAAACAACAAGCTGCCTAAATCCGCAGGATTTGAAGCTTCCCATTCGATCGAAATATGTACAAAATTTATAAGCCTTGTATAAGCTTCTTACATATCACAATAATTTTTACGTTGTTATATAGCATTGTGAGTATATCTATAAAGAATATAGCTCAAGACAATTTTTAAAAGTGCTCAGACATTACAAGCATTCGACAGTAATACGATGAATTCAAAAAGTTGCCCATAACCCATATTTGCTATAAACAAAATATTTCGATGTTTGCAAAAAATATTTATCATGTCTGTGGAAAATATAAGCGTACTTTTAAAATGATCCTACACAAATTCTTTGGAAATAATGCAAGAAACTTTTTGAAAGATTTAAAAAATTCTGCTATCACACACAAATAGACATTTAAGTTTGAGGAAAAAAACTAGCGGTTGGAATAATTTTGATTTAAGTTTCACCGCTTGAAAGAAGCAAAGATTTACCATATTAAGTTTAAAATACTGCTCTTACCTATCTCAGTCTTTCTTTAGGCCTTTTATGCAACCGAATATTGTACATGAAGTATATTTAATATATTTTTTTAAAATATGGAATCGTTGATCTATTACAGGAAAAAGAAATTTCTATTTCAAATAGCAAATTACATATGTACCATAAAGCCTTTAAGTCATAGATCAAAATTGTATGCATCAAATATTAATTTATCATTCATTTTGTATCATTATGCGTATAAGTGTGCCCTTTTATCAAGACATTTGGAAGAGCTCGATGCTTGTAAAACAAAAATGCAATCTGTGACTGAAAAAAAAAATTAGAAGGCAGAAAATAAAGTAAAGGCAGAAAACTATTCTTTTAAGGAAGTTAAAAATATTTCTTCAAAATTCTGCAATCACGCCCAACCAGATGTTCAAGTCACAAAAAGGGACTAAGTTTTAAATAAGGTTTTTATGCATAATCAATGTTCCCTATACCTGTCATAAAATGAATGTATACATGTGTAAGATATTTCCCTGGAAAAGTTTCGGGAAACAAAACCGCGCAAACAATCGAAAATTTAGTCACAAATTCCTATCAAAAATACTCGTATTTTGTTTTTCTATTACTCAGTCGCAGACTTTTGAAACAGCCCGATAAATGTATATGTAAAATTATTATGATCAAGTTAGAAATACATGTAACACTAAGGAACACAAAGTTAATCCTTCACTGCAGATTTTTTTTTCTATTTTTATGAAAAAAATCATCCCCATTAAACATTAATTGCCCGATAAAATGGGATATTTTGAGTTTGAAACAAATGTGGCAAAGCAAAGACAAGGAAGGAAGGGTCATAAAAAAATGCAAAAAAAAATAAATAAATAAAAGACACATGAAGTTAAGGATTGGAAAGAAAATTAGCAAGTCAAATGGATTTAAAGCTTTGCCGCTATAAAAAAGATATTTCACCCTCTTTCGCCCCTTTCTTCCCCTGTGAAACAGATGGGATCAGGTTTAATAATTCAAATTCTTCTTTTTTTTTTTTTTTTTTTTTTTTTTTTTTTTTTTCTCTTGCTTTCTGAAGCAATAGGTAGAAGGTAGGTAGGTCTGAAGCAGAAGGTATGTCAAAAATTTAATGGCAAGTGGAAAGTTTTTAAAACATTTAATACGCAAAACACATATCAATAATAATTTCAAAAAATCCCTGTCGGCTTGGCCTATAGGCGGAGGTAGATTTCGAAGTGTGCTCATTTCAACAACAAAAAAAAGTATGATTAGAGATAAACCCAGTTTACTAACTTCATTTGGCCGCTTATGAAAAATTTTTAATTTCCTTTTTCTGCAAGAACTGATTTTATCAGAATCATCTTAAGCGAAATTCAGCTCAAATGCCCTTTTTGGCGACATATTTTGAAATATATTCTGAATTTATTAAAAAAAATCGACCAAAACAGCACATTATATAGTTCCTAAATAAAAACAAACTACCAATTGAATGCGTTTGGGAGTAAAATTGAATTTAAAAATGAGTCATAAAGTAACCGATTTGTTACTTGAATACATCCTTAATACTTGAATCATAATCGATTCGGAAAATTTTGTGCGAAATGCCCACTTTGACAGCATTTTTAAAAATATATTCTATCTTTATCAAAAAACTGGCCAATGCGTCACATTATAGCGTTCCTAAATAAGAGGATCTGTAAATTGGATGCGTTTGAGAGCGGAAATGGATTTAAAATCGAGTCCGAAATAACGCAGTTTATTATTTGAATACTTCCTCAAATATTCAATCACGATGACTTCGGAAAATTTTGTGCGAAATGCCCACTTTGACAGCATTTTAAAATATATATTCTATCTTTATCAAAAAACTGGCCAATGCGTCACATTATATAGTTCCTAAATAAGAGGATCTGTAAATTAGATGCGTTTGAGAGTGAAAATGGATTTAAAATCGAGTCCGAAAAACGCAGTATATTATTTGAATACTTCCTCAAATATTCAATCACGATGACTTCAGGAAATTCTGTTTAAAATACCCTTTTTGAAATATATTCTGTCTTTATCAAAAAACTGGCCAATGCGTCACATTATATAGTTCCTAAATAAGAGGATCTGTAAATTGGATGCATTTGAGAGCAAAAATGGATTTAAAAACGAGTCAGAAAAAAACGCAATTTCTTATTTGAATACTTCCATAAATTTACAGTCACGATGACTTCGAGAATTTCTGTTCAAAATACCCTTTTTGGTAGACTTTTTGGAAATATATTCTGTCTTTATCGAACAACTGACCAATGCGTCACTTTATACAGTTTCCAAATATGAGGATATACCATTTGGATGCGTTTAAATTCAAAAATTAATTTAAAAATGAGTCAGAATATAAGCAGTTTGGATTTGAGATTTTTTCTCCAACTCCTATTTTTGTTTAATTTATTATTGCTATACGAATTGGTCCTATGAAACACTTGTCAGTATAAAAGTTGTGGATATTATTGAGAAGATATAAAATAAATTTAATTAGATTTGATAGCTTAAAAATGGACGGAGTTATGGATTTTTTTTCTTTTTCACTCCCCCCCCCTCCCTTTTCTTTTCGTTTTTAATATTTTTCATTGGTAAAAGTTGGTCCTATCAAAAACTTGTAAAAGCAAAAGTTTTAGATAATTTTGAGATCATTTGTAAAAAATTTAGTTGGATTTAATATCTCGAGAATTGACGAAGTTATGAATTTTTTTCTCCCAAAAACCCTGTTTTTTTCGCCCCTTGAGCCCATTTCTAAATTTATCAAAAATCTGCCACGCATAAACTTTTGACCTATTTTTAAGAAGTAATATAAACTTTAAACCGATTCGATATCTACTTTAATTAAAAAGTTATAACTTTTTTCGATTTTCACAAAAACCCTCCCTATTTCCACCCCCTCGGTCCGATTTTGCCCATTAACGAACTCGACCGATATTTTATGTCCCTTGATTTTATGTAAAAGTATGAAGAATATCTGAGCATAATTATGGAAGTTATCGTGTCCAGAAGAAAGTGATATACTCCGATAGATAGATAGATAGATAGATAGATAGACAGATAAACTTTTTTACTGATGATAGTTTTGGGGTCTAGGAGTCAGGATCGGTGTAGATCTGCAAAAATTTTTCAGAAATTCCAACATGGGAGAGAATGCAATATGTAGTATTTCATACGAAATCTACCTAACATTAAATAAATCTTTTCAAATCAAATGCATCAATTTTTAAATATAGAAATTTAAGCATTTTGTGTTATGTTTCTAGTTACAAGTTACACAATTTAACCATTTGATTAACGAGATAACGGTATGAATTATTTTGATTTAATTTGGTAGATGAAAAATAAATTTATTCTTAAATCTCAGCATTGATAATTCATTTCAACATTTTAGCAACAAAAATACTTTGCGCTTGAAAGGGGTAAAAACATAATTTTGTAGATGAATATTTTTTCATTATTTATTCATAATAGTGTTTTTATATTATTTTTTCTTTTGTATGGTAAACTACTTCTTACATGGTTTTATTTCTATTGATTCCCACTTTGTTATTTAAAATTGAATTGAGCATTATTGAACTGGTTATTTCTTATTTCTTTTTAGTCTTCAAACACATAATGAAAAAAAAAGTATTGTAATCATGTTTTTCACAAGTATTTCAGTAAACACCAGAATTCCCGATTATTCCGCAGTTATTGATCTCAGGCAAAATACTTCTTATCGATATTTATTCTAATCAGCCGACGGGTTCGGTATTTTATCGTTTTTATAATATTTTCAAAACCTTTTACATTGATTCTACATACAAAAGACAAAAATTTCTTAATTATTGAAAAATTGAAATCTAATGTAATCACAGGTAAAAAAAAATACTATAACGAGCTCTTTCGGCTAATACTTAGCCAGCATCAAGGTTTATAATTCAACCATTTCAAAAGCTAGTTTTCCATATCTCATTCACAAAATTCTCGCTTCGGATTCCATGGTAGATTCCACTAATACGGCAAAAAACAAAAGAGAAGTGGGCGGGATAGGGAGTGTTTCTTTTGTTCTCTGAGGTAACGCATCCGTTTATTAGGAAAATTATATTACAAGAAGTCACTGCATATTTTTCTCTTCTGGTTACATTTTCAATAAATTCCCGCTATGAACAAAAGGAGTCCGTAACAATTGTTTTAATATTAAATCGGGATGATGGCTAAGTATTGGTGGCCGAAATTACTCACTTTTTAACATCGTTTTAATTATTTAATTACCTTTTTAAGCAATTAATCATTTTTGTAATTTTAGATTATATTATTGAGATGAATTCAACAATATATACTAGCTCATTTTGCAAAACAAAATAACCTGTACCAAAATACCAATGATTCCGAAATCGTTTTGCATTATTGGAAATCTAAGAGATCAATATAATTTCGAGATTTAAAGAAAAATACAAAACAATTTTATTTTTGATTGTCTTATTTTCGGTAATGTTTCTGATTATTTTGTACAGTGAATAAAGCAGTTTTCTCTAATCCGAAAATCGGTCGTTCGCTGTTACTTCTTCTTTAAAAAATTTATTATTATTATTAGGTTGAAATTTTTTTTTTTATATTTTAAAAATTTCAACCATCTTTCTGGAATGCTATATAAAAAATTATCATTAATTACCTTATTTCTTTTGATTAAAGTTTCTATGTATTCTTTGGTATTAGATCTGTTAGATTCCCTGCTGTTTTGAGTTCAACGTTAACATCTCAACAATTCCTATTGTAACAGAAATATACATATTATAATTACAACATTTTTTGGACACCTATAACAGAATTTGGAAAATGAAGAGGAGTTAGTTCTTCCACGATTTTTTATTATTATTTCATTTTATTAACATTTAGAAGTTAAAATAAGTTAAGATAATAATAGACAGTAATAGAGTTGAGATAAGTTCATTTTCATTACCTTTGTTAATGATTGGCAAGTGAATTAGTTGACCTGAAAAAGAAAAATCTACGATTTTTTTACATTCTTTATTATGTACTTGGATGTCTTAGGCTACCGTATGGCATTTAAACTCCATGTTTGAAATATATATTGAAAATTTTGTTTCATTTATGTAGTGTTTAATTTATAAGTATTCTCCTATAGATAAAAATCTAATATAAAAAGTCTGTATCACATTTTACAAAAACAAAGACTGAAGGTAAAGACATAAAGTCATAATCATTTCACGTTAAAAAATGAAAAAAGAGAAAATCCAAAACTGAAGGCTTAAAAGCATACAATAGAATAGAATATTTTCTCCTTCGGACAATCAGCGACAGATGCAATAAATAGGTCCCATTAAAAAGTTTTTTTTTTCAGACACACAGCTAGGAAAGGGCCGATAATGAATCAAGAGTTATAAATCAAAATAGGGAAGAAATAGTCACAGAGAAGGGATTTGAAATAAAATTAGCCAATCAAAGAAATTTGAGTATTTGTTCGTGTATAAAAAATATTTTTTGCTGTTATTTTTTTATTTTACAAACAATCGGAAGCAACTTCAATACTTTTTAGAATAATATTTTTTTATGTCTCATTTAAATGACTTATAAAAAGTTCCAGTTAAAGTTTGAAAAATATCGAAGACATTTTGAAGATAAAACACTTTTCGCTTATCTGTTATTTTATTTTTTTATGAATATTAAATCAAACTGTACAAATTTACGAAGAAAGAAGTTGAAAGATTCTACATAACCTGTCGGTTTATTAAATTTATTCGAAGCTATGAAATTTATATAATGCTCGGAGTATACAATGTAATTAAGGGGCTTGCATTCATAAAACTAGATATTTTTTTTACTCTATACAATTTCTTTTTATTCAAATATTCCCAACATATCTCCACACCAACAACTAGAATAAGTGATGCAGTTTTGAATAAAAACTACCTTGCTGGAAATTCAATAAAAAAATTCTTTGCCTTAAAAAGAAAAAAAAAGCTTTTAATAGAATGCAAACTAAATTATGCATCTTTTTCAAAAATCTATGTAAAAAAATTAATAAGAAAAGGAAAGAAAAACGCTACCATAAACATGATACTTTTGGTAAAAGCCATATGTCAATTCATTTTTATGGAATATTCTGTGGAATAGGTATTATAGATTCCAATTTCTAAATGGTTTTTATATTTTGACTCTGGTAAATGTTTGGTAAAATATCGTACAGCAAAAAACAGCTATTTGTATTTTCTTTTATATATTCAGATTCCATTTTAATTAAATTTGTAGCATAATATTACCGGTAATCAAATAATAGATGTAGTTGAAATAATCATACTAGAGGTTATATGTAAAAATATATACATATATTGAACTTTCGTGTGTTTCTTTAGTAATTTACCTAAACATCTTTGAAATATTATTTTTTGTTTATAACTTTTGTACGGCAGAATACAAAACAAAATAATCAGTTAGCTTGAAATATTGCATCTAATAGCTAGTTTCATAGACAAACTAAAAAAAATCATAAAAAGCAACCGCATCGATCCATGGTAAAAAGGAATATGTTTATTGTCGTTCGTAAATATTAAGGCCACATCTTGGAAGTTTATGATTTAGAAAACACTCGATTTTTTTTTTTTTTTTTTTTTTTTTTTAGAAAATCTATTGTTTATCATTTTTTGAGGAAAAAAGGATAAAAGAATTTCATATTTTAGTTATGTTGAAAAGTTTCATTTCAAATTAATCTAATTAAAATTTAAAGAATTATTAATGACTGCCTTGCCCAGATATAAAATTATTGGATTATAAGCGATCACTTTAGCTAACTTCTTTAATATAAGTAATCTAAAAACTGCATTGAATTTTGAATTAGATAGTGGAATTAATAATAAATTATCCTTGGGAAACAACGCCAAGGGCTAATATTATTCGCAGTTAGGATTAATCCTGGAGTCGGCACTACGGATACTGCACAGAACGGAAATGAATCTTCTGAATCACAAACAACTGCTTAAACTTAATTTGCTCCATTTGAATATTTCATCGCCGGGAGGAGAAGCACGTAAAAGAGAACATCCGATCTAAAGTTTGCAAGGTAAATTCGGTGATGTGAAGACTATATAATAATTAAGAAATCCTTCGTTTGTTACATAAATTTGTAGAGTATTTAATGTAATTTAAAGTGGTATGAGGTATTTTGCATATATGTTCGCGAGGTAGTTTGTATTTTAAAATATATTGCGCAATACGTATACGAGGTAGTAACGCTATCCACGGGAGCAGTTGACTCTATTCAGTTTAGGAACTATATCGGAAGAGGATTTATTTTTATTTTCTTTATTTTTTTAATTTTATGCACGAGAGAGCATTATTCTCATTGTTGAAAACCAAAAATGAGAAAGAAAAATTTATATCTCTATGTTCTAAACAAAGTAATTAACGCTGTCACCGCCACTGAAATTTATTTTACCGAAGGTCTTTATTCGTTAATATTAAGAGAAATGTAATATGCAAAAATATGAAAATTGGTGATATTATAGAGAAATGTTCAATAAACGCGCTGGTGCAGACAGTTTTTAGTCGAATAATTATTTTAAGAGAAATTTAGTATTGAATTTAATGTTGTTAGAATCGTTTCATTAAAAAAAATGTTTTACAGCAGCAAAAACTATGCATAAAAATCTAAACAGTTTTAGATAAGTTTCCGGTGTGAATTTTTTTAATTTTATCCATTTTTTGATGATTTATTTCTATTTGAAATTTAAATTTTCAGCACTTTAGGAGACTTTTTTTATATATTTTAGAAAAGGTTATTATTTAAAATTGTTATCAAATGATCATAGAATAACATTTTCTTCCAAGAAAAAAATAATTACACACGACTATCTCAAACAGAAAAAAATTATCAAACGAGAATAAAATAATTACGAGTTAGTTGCGGGAAAATATTGAAAACTAAGTCAAAAAATATATTTACATGTAAATATTTAAAGAGGAAGAAAATTGTAAAAAATTAAATTCATTAATATGTATTTATATTCTTAAATGTAGAAAAATTGCGCCAAATTCTTAAATAATAATAATAAGATTGTGTAAATAATAATATTTCCATATTGTGTGGTGGAGGAATGGAAATTTCCACTTCAGGTTTCTCAAAAATACCTATTAAATTGGAAATTCCGCTGCAATATTATAATCCTTAACAAGACTACCAAATACAACAAATTAAAAAAATCATATCAAAATTGTCATATAAAATTATCATATTTAAAAACTGTCAAAATTTAATAAATAATATAATTGTTTTATTGTCAAAATCTTTCTCAGTATGTGTAAGCACCCGCTGTAGTTAATAAAACGCTTCATTAAATTTAATAACTGGATAGCTCAATTAATACATAATTGAAGACGATCCTTTAATAAATGAAGAGCGCGATTAATAATTTCTATCTTTAATAATATTTAATAAATTTAATATTTGTCATGTGTTACATAAAAAATTGAAATTAATACTTTAAACCTATTAACGAACCGCACATCGAATACACAGAATGAAAAATTGACAAATTTTCGTAGTTCAAGCATAAAAGATTTAAAATTATTAGTGAAAACATGAGCTAATTGCTTTAATAGAGTAATAAAATTACTTCATTAAATTTAAAATCGACAGCGCAATTAATAATACATAAAGTTATAGCCCGCATGTTAATGAATAGATAGCCATAAACAGTAACAGATTATATTACTCAGATTTTAATACAGATCATTAATTTTAGACATTTTATCAGCAACCATTTCAGGATATTAAAACACACTCCTGCCCCGCCCTTTTCCACGAAAACAAATTATCAGATGTGATAAATTGCTATCACAGAATTAAATTTTTTTTAACGACAAGTATTTGTATCATAATTAAAATGTAACAAATTGTAATGGTTTGTAATTAAATTGTTTAAATTACAATTTTTCCCTTCTTTTATTACGAAGACAACTTCAGACGCCTTTTTTAAATTAATAGACGCTTATTTATCAACGAAAATTAAATCATGTGAGTCAATGAATGTGAAGAATCAAATTATGTGCTCTAATGTGGTTACACCTGATTATTTCTAAAAAGCTATATAAAATTATGTATAGATATAGATACATGATTTAACTTTTTAATGCATGATTTTTTTTATTTTGTTCGAAAATTTTTTCTTAATTATCCAATTGAAGAGATTACAGTTACGATATAGGAATATCAAGACTACCCATAGTAAATTTATTCGGCAATTGTATTTGCTCTATTTTATGAAAACAGAAGATTTTATTCAGAAAATAAAACAGATACAATTGTCGAATAGTTATATTATGGCTAGTCTTGATATTGTATCACTATATCCGTTAATTTACATACAGGAATTTTGCAATAAGATTTGTTATGATGTTGAAGATTTTGAAGACGATATGAAAAGCATACAATAAAATGAGGACTTAATCTAATCATTCGTTATAACTTTTTCATATTTAATGGTGAATATTATAAAATAAACCATGGAGCCCAATGTGTTCACTTATTTCGGCTTTATTAGCTGAATTTAGTCTTCGTCCATTGAAAAATAAAGTTTTTAATACCTTTCAATTAACACCTCACACTTGTCTTAGATATGTGGATGATATTGTTATAATTTGGGAGCATAGTCTTAAAGAACTGAAAGTAAATTTGCATGCATTCTATATTCAATAGACAATTACGTTAAATTCACTATTGACATTGAACATAATAATAGTTTCCCATTCCTGGATGTAATGTTAACACGAACCAATTAATGTATCGAAAGGTCTGTTTACAGAAAAAGCATCACAAACCAGGCTACCATAACATATAATGCATGTTCTCCACTTGTCTATAAGACTTCCATCAACAGATTTTTCATAAGACTTGCTTTTCTAATATGTTCTAAAAATAACTTACATAATGAATTAGAGAACATTTGTACAGTTTCTTATAATAAAGGTTTTAAATGTAGAATAGATTAATAAATTACTCATGAATTTTGCCAATAACAAGAAGAACGCGCGTAAAATTGATTTACAAAAATACAAACTTTATTCCATCCAATATTAACCAAGCTTTTTTTTTAATTAATATACAGTCTTAAGAGTTTCAATATATTCTTAGTAGCAAAAAATTGAAGAATATCACTTGTACTAAGATTGACCCAATTAATTCCAAGAATTATACAAGAGTTTATGCAATTTCCCTTAGTTAGGGCTGACGGATCAAAGAATTACAATAATAGAATGACAAGCAGGAATTTTAAATACAGAAAAAAGGAGCATATCGCTGATATTAAACGTCATAAAAAACAATAGACCTGGCAAAATTAAAACAAGAAGAAATTATCTATATAAACTTCAACGAAAGCAAAATATGTTCCCCTCCAAACAATATTATATATCCATTGTAAGAGAAACAAAAGATATTCTAAAACGTAAAAATTCCATTTGTAACGATACAAAACATTCAATCTACCAAAACTGTAGCTCGAGTTGTCCAATGTTTTTTTTAAAAAATAGAAATTAAAATCCAAATAAAATTAAATATAACGTGCGTCACATGAAAAATTGAATGATGGTATTTCAGTTCAATGCACCGTAGACAATGCAATTTTGAAATATCATTTCAAATTTGTTTTGAAAATGACTCAGTGATGAGTTGAAATATGTCAACGGTTAAATAAAATATTTTTCTGTTTAAAATCTTCCTTACATTTTTTAACAATTAGAAAGAGAACTCTTGAATCATATAATAATTTTTATAATGCCTTTTATAGTTAAAAAAAAAATAATTTGTAAATAGAGAGAAAAAAGTCAGTCGAGCACATTGCAAGGAGTATCAAAACAGAGGCTATGATATCTTGTGATAACAAAACGGAACAAAAATGAATTTCAAAAGATTAAATGCATTACATCATAAGTAAGTAATACATAATGATATCTCAAAAGAGCAATACAAATTCCCAAATGGTTAAAACAGATAACTTAAATCCTGAGTTTCATTATGCATTTACAGATTAAAAGCATAAATTTGTAGTTTAATCTTCTTTATAAGAAAAATTATGCAGTTTTTGAAAAACAAATAAATAACTTACAACAACAAATAAATAACTCTCTTGTATGAATATTTTCTTTAAATGTTCATTTCATTAGGCATAAATTGATTTAGATTACACATTTAATTTTTTATTCCGAATTTCTTTTTATCTTATTAAATTTTGAATAAAATTTCACGTTTGCTATTTGCTAATCTGAAATACGAAATTGTAGATTTCACAAGAAATAATAAAATTGTGTGAAATATTCAGAGGTAACTAAAGTAAAAAATAATGATATATCATTACTTTTGAATTGAATTATATTGGATTTTTTTTTTTATTTCATAAATTTTTCAATGAAATGTTTTTCATCTAATAATCGGTAATCAAAAAAATTGTAGAAGTAAGGGAAAATAATAAATAGAATACAAAATGTTTATAGTAAATAAAGAGCGTTAATACACATAATTATTTTAACCGTAATTTCGCTCTCATAAGATTTATCGAAGAATCTATGCATTAATTAAGCAAAAAATTTTACTTCCGATAATTAAAAACATACACAGTTTCTCAACGACTTATCACATTAAATAGCAGACAACGCAATTTTGATTTCAATTTGCATATTTATGTTTTTATAGAACCATCACTTAATTTTTTTCATGTGCTTGAAATTTTATGGGCCTATTGTAAATGTCTTAAGTAAATTTACTTCCTTCTTATAATATTTTATTATTTCTATTTTTTCCATTTTATTATTTTTATTTATTCTATTTCGGATCCTTCGTGGATATTAATTTAGTTGATATTTTTGTTTAAATAATATTGAAATATACATAAATATCTTTTATGAAATTTGTTAGTTTGCGAATATGTTCAGACATGATAAACAGGTATTTTGAGTAATTAAAATATCAGCATACATCATTGTGTCTCTGTTCCTAAAACATTATATTTTTAAAAATGAAAAATAAATTAAAACTATCAATAATATGTTTGAAGAGTAAAAAATGTAAAAGTCTTTTAATTTGTTTTCGTTTAAAAATATTCAATAAATAAATATAAGTAAATATTATGTAAATTTATTAATTAATACTCGTAATTAAAATAAGATCTAGGCTTAAAAGATTAAAAATATTATTACAATTAATATCTAACTGCCAACGAAAGATATTTGTTACATAATTTCTGAAAAAGTATACAAAATGTAATATATTATCCATTATTAACGATAAGAAAAGTTAGTTGAATAACAAAAGGAAAGGTTCACAGATTTCAAGTTATAATACTGAGGTAGTTCTCTACTTATACATCTGTAAATGTAAAACAAATAAAAAATGTCTCGCTACGCCGTGTAATTAAACCTACTTAATCGTAATGGACATCTTTTATCTAATCGTTTGGTCCATCTATCTAGTAAACAACAAAACGAAATATCTTAAGAAAAGTTATTTTTTCTTAATTTCAGTGGTGATTAAAAAGAATTATATCATGAACGATTCTGTTTCCCAGAAAAATTCTATTACGGTTTAAAATAAATAAGACTGTGGAAAAAACTGAATAAATCAGGATATTTCTTTTTTTTGCATAATGAGTAAACACAACGTTTCTTAATTTTTTTTTCTTAAATGAAGGATAAAATGGATAAATAATAAAATGGATAGTTCAAAATTTCTTCTTATTCTTTCATTTTGTTGATCTTCTACAAATACTCTTCTCTTCCAAATATTTTTTCCCCAAATTTATGCAACAGGTTTTAAATCAATTTCTATTTAAACACGCTCAATTCGCTTTATACAAACTCATTCACTCTTTCTTGCAAGTTCACATTACATGATTATCGTTTTCTTTTTGTTTAATATATATATCCTATGCAATTATTCATTGTTTTTTTTCTTAGTACGTCCTTTTATCAAGGAATTAAAAATATTACTACAAAAATACTAAATTTGAATAAATTTAGTATGCAAGGATTGTCATGCATAAATTTTACTTTATTGGGCTATTGTAGAACAATAGATACGACCAACAACATAGAGGCATAAAACATGTTTAAAAATACTAATTCTTTCTAAAATTAGTTAATAAATTAAACATAATCTAGAAAAAAATGTTTCATAATTCCTGGCTCCTTTAATATGTGAATACTTATGCAAGGTCTTAATCAAACAATGGCAGAAAGGAATCGTTTTTCTAAATAAGAATAAAAAACTACACAAATTTGAAGTTTTAATATTGAGATAGCGTTTTCCATTCACATCTAGAAAAGTAATTAAAATGAGTTATAGTGTACTTTGAATGATAATTAAATCTGCTTTTAATGGATATCTTAAAAAAAAAAAAAACGTTCAGCTGCCCCAAACAAGAAAGAAAGAAAAAATACTTTAAGAGATTTTTTAAAGTTTAAATGCAAATTTCCTTTTATATTTTATTTCATTTACTTATTTTGAGAGAAGAGAAGAGGTTATGCACTTGAAATATTTGTATCGTTTGCTTCTGTTATTATATTTTAATAAATCTCATTAATTAGCTAATTGTAAGCAATTACATTTTATTATCAGGGCGTCAAGTTCTGATACAAGACATAACTTTAAAGTTTGTATAATTATTATTACTTTATTTACTTTTTTTATTATCGGAGTTTTTTAATGTGTTCTTATGAATATGTTAATAATAGCATGCAAGTGAATATCTAAGTGACCTGATGATTTTTTGAGAAGGGGGGGGGGGTCTAACCTGCATAATACATTAAAAATATAACTTTATATCACAGTGTAATATATAAATTTTTCTGCAAAATGGGTAGATTTTATAAAATATTAAATTATTTTCATCAGTTACCAAAAATTGTTCTCTAAAATGCGAACAAGTTTTGGAAAATTGCGAACTCTTATTTTTAAATGCATGCAGTTCTATCTAAAAATGAACCAAGTACTATCCAATTTTCAAATAAATTTGTATGGGTGACTTCATATTTTACGATGTGCTTTGGGTCTCAAATTCTCTTAGTCAGTCTGTGATTTTAACAGTAAAATTTTTTTTCCTATTCAAAATACATATAAAAAAAATAAGTGATCATGTACTTTATTACAAGTGAGCATATCATTTAGATTTCCTGTGTCCATTTTCTTCTTCTGAGCAAAATCTGGCCTAGCGCACTTGATTCACATTTTTGTAGAGGGCGTTTCACTACCGCCTATACAAACGACAGAGGGGGGGATTGCAATTCATTAAAACAAATATTTTTGATACAGGAAAGTTAAGTCGCAATGCATTTATTCAGTCATAAATACGTGGTGTCTCACTGTCAGTCGAATCTAATTTTTCATTCACAACTTTAACACTGAGGAAGATGTTTCACCAATATAGTCATTAGACTCATTTTACTTTCTGTAAAATGTAATAGATATCACGGAGAGTAAACTATGATTAGGTCAGTGATCCTTATGTACCGTGATTTACATTCCGAATTATGTATTGTCTACGTCAGAATTTTTCCGAAACATTTCCCTTAGAAGCATTAGCCCTTTTCAGTGATTATTATGACGTTATCACATTTCACAGACAGAAAGTAAGTCTATTGAAAATATAGGGAAATATCTTCATTATCTTTAAAGTTGCGAATGAAAGGTTGGATTTGACATGCAGTAAGACATCCTGAATTTATTATTGAATAAATGAGTGCAACCAAACATTCCTATTCAGAAAATGTTTGCGTCACTAAACTTTACCAACCTTCAAATACACAGTTTCGTATATCTTATACAGCGTACACCTTATATACATTTTAAAACTCAGCTTTTATTTCTGCATCACACCCAAAACCAATTCTTTATATTGAAAGAAATACATTATATGTAAACATATATTTTCGTAATTCACAAATTACAAGCAAATATTATGTGCTTGTTTCGCTACTCATCCTTAAATGAATTATAAGAAATGTATCAGCAAAGCAATAAGAATTTTGTAAATTAAACGATACGCTTAACAATGTAAAACAGAAAAAAGTGTTATGCAATGCAAAATTATTTTTAGGATAGCTGATAATTTCATGAACTTTTAAAATATTTTTAAATTATATTTGAAAATATAGAGATAAACTTTGATCCCCATTGGAGAAGATTCCCTCTTGTGGAAAAATATTATATGTTTGAAAATAGAAAAAAAAAAAACCAATGGCCAATTAAAATTATTTTTATTTCAAGGGGTTCCAGTACATTAATATAAATGACTATTAAATTAATATAAATGACTAAAATACTCATTTATTCTTAAGTAACGAAATTAAAATAACATAGAGGTTTTTTTTTTTTTTTTTTTTTTTTTTTTTTTTTTTTTTTTTACTTTCTACTTTCAATATATTTCAATAAAAATGAACGACTTTTATCAACCACTCGCACACAAAACTCATTTTTCTGGTAACAATAAAAAAAGTTCACAAAATTCAAATTTAAAGCTGAGAGCGTGCTTTCGACTCACATCTGGAAAAGTAATTAAGATAAGGAAAAGCATAGCTTCCGAGGTTAATTAAGATAGCTTTTAACGGCTATGGGCATCTTTTATCAAGGGAATTTTAAGGTTTGAAATCAAAAAATAATGTATGTTTTATTACACTATCCTGCATTAGTTGTGTTTCTTAACTTTTGATGCTGCATTTTTATTTACTTTTTAGCATAAAATTTGAAAATGAGCTTAATTTTTCTCGGTCATGTTAGGATACTTCATAATTGTATATTTAAAATTTGTTAAAAAATTGAAATATTTCGAAAATCTGACACTATAAAACAAATGCACAATTTTTCATAAAAATGTATTCAGTTTTTTACCTTATAACAGAGATTTTTATAGCTAACAGTTGAAAAAACTGTTGAAAAAAAAGCGAGGAGGGGTGCGATCCGACTTATTGATATATTCTAGAACGTAGCACAAATTCATGCGTCATTTACAGTATAAGTAAAATCTGTCTATCTATCTATCTATATATATATATTATTATGAATAGATTTTTACGTCTGTTTTGTAGTGTCGGATTACTGCAATATTTCGACTTTTTATAAAATTAAAAAAATGCGATTTGTAAATGCTTATGGCGTGATTTCGAATAACCAGTCAACTGCGAGTATCCCTGAGGGTTCCGTAAAACAAATTTATCAATTAGTAACTGTATTATTAATAAAATTGCTGCAAATATAATATTAAAACTTTGCGAAAAATTCTATACAACGTAGCGTTGAGCATAACTGAATAATACCTGAAAAGTACAAATAGACATACCATGAAACTTCTGATAGATGCCAGTCCTAAATAATATAAAATATTTATAT
The DNA here is from genome assembly GCA_964019185.1 of Maratus speculifer. Lineage (NCBI taxonomy): Eukaryota > Metazoa > Arthropoda > Arachnida > Araneae > Salticidae > Maratus > Maratus speculifer. Next base: position 592,666 of record OZ025289.1, on the reverse strand, counting down.
TCTATATAACCGTTTTCTTAATCTTATTATAATCGATTTATAATGAAATAAATTCGGTTCTTACAATAAAAGTGGTGGATATTCAAGATTCATTTGGCTTTTCACAAACCCGAATTCAGTATAGTAATAATCTTTTCTTTATACAGTGTCAGAGACGCAAGCGCTGAGCCACAAAGGGCTGATTTTTTGCCACTAAATTTTAACAGTATTCTTCCCCATATTAAACAGCAGGATTTCTGTCGTTAGATAAGGCTATGAACACTGTTAAGGTTAGATAAGGCTATAAAATGTTAGTAGTAGCGTTTGCATGCATGCAATATTTCTAAAATAAGCCCTTGTTCAAAGGTTAAACTTTGCGTTGTGCTAAGAGCGCTTCGAAAAGAGATCGCAAACTTTGATCTTTGCCTTGGTTTGTGTTGCCTTTTTTTGGATAATTTTTTAATTAACATTTAAAGATACGGATGGGATACTGAGAGAGCCATTCAATGCAAATGCCAAATCAATTACTTAAATTCTATTTAAATAAGTCTTTTTTTTTAAATTGACGTTTATTACCTTCCTACTACTGATGGATATTTTATTGTATAATTATATCATTAAAAGCTGTTTTCTTTGCTTTTAAAGCCATTGGCGCAATGTGTAAGACGGCCGTGTCATAAAGTGCGTCCAAAGCGTCCGTCTGTTTAAGGTTTAATATCACAACTAACTCTTTTTTTTTTTTTTTTTAAATCCTTATTAACGAGTCTTTTATGTATCTGTGAAGAGAGATATCTCCAGCTATTCTCATTAACTTTACTGAACTCCCGCATATTGTAATTTATGTGTAACGGAAAAATGAGATTTTCTAAGACACTATGTGACATAGGGTAATCGCCATACTTATTCTGCAAGGTTTTAATTATCGTCTACATCCCCTATTTTTTTCATAATAATAGAATGAGTAGGCTCATAAATAGAGGGCGGTGGGGGAAGTACATATTTTTCCGTAAAACCTGAAAATGGGTTATTTTCGATTCAGCATAAAAAAAGAATACACAACTTAAAATTTGCAGTTTTCTGTTATTGTTGCTTTCATAATCTTTGACCAATTAAAAATGACGTGTAGTTGCTCCGATAGAAAAATTCCTAAAATTTCGGTTCCACAACCCATAATCGTTGAGCCGCATAGACTGGGGCTACTTGCAAAGTGAAAATAAATTAAAATACATGGTTCGTACGGGTATCGTTATTTTCAAGGTGAAACAGGCCCGTAGCCAGGATTTCTCTTCGGGAGGGGCTGAAATCTTGAATTTTTTTCTGACCTGACAGCAATAATTTGCCTTCTTTAAAGTGTTTTTTTTTAAAATCAGGATAAACTTAAAGTCTCTGAATAAGGTACCTGATGTCCATGTCAAAAATTATGTGGTAGATTGTAAAAGAAAACTCTGTAGAGTTACAAAATTTTTCCTAGGAAACTGGGAACCCTAAAAAATTTATGTAAGGGTAACAGCTAAAATATGCAATCGAATCTAATACTTGAATTTTAGGTAAATTTCATATGAAAAACTACTATTTGGCGTCCTCATCATGTTGAAATTTCTGAAAACTTCTTGCAGATCTACACCGATCATGGCACTTAGACCCCAAAACTATCATCAGTAAAAATCCTTATCTACCTATCTATATCACTTTTTTATGGACACGATAACTTCTACAATTCCGCTCAAATCTTTTCCAAATTGATACTATAAAGTCAAGGTGCATAAAATCTTGGTCAAGTTCGTTCATGGAACAAATCGGATCGAGGGGGTGGAAATAGGGTGGAGGGATGTGAAAACAGAAAAAACTCATAACTTCTTAGTTAAAATAGATATCGATTCGATTTAAAGTTTATAATACTTCGAAGAAATGGGCCAAGCGCAGACAGATTTTTAATGAAGTTAAAAATGGGCTCAAGGGACGAAAAAAATAGGGATTTTGTATGAAAAAAATTCATAACATCGTCGATTCTCAAGATATCAAATCCAATTAAATATTTTATAAATGTTCTTAATATTATCTAAAACTTTCGTAATTACAAGTTTTTGATAGAGCCAACTCTTAAAAAAAAAAAAATAAATAAATAAATAAAAAGAAAGAAAAAAAAGAAGAAAAAGGGGGGTGGGTGGAAAGAAAAAAAAAATCCATAACTTAGTCAATTCTTAAGATATCAAATCCGATTTAATTTATTTTATATCTTCTCAATAGTATCTACAACTTTTACACTGTTTTTTATAGGACCAATACTTATAGCAAAAATAAATTAAACAAAAATAGTTGTAGAAAAAAATCTCTAATCCAAACTGTTTATTTTCTGACTCATTTTTAAATTCACTTTTGATTTTAAACACATCCAAATGACAGGTTCTCTTATTTGGGAACTATATAATGTGAGGAATTGGCCAGTTTTCTTAGACAGACAAGATATATTTCAAAATATGCTATCAAAATAGACATTTTGAGTAGAATTTTCCGAAGCGATCGAGATTAAAAATTTGAGGAAGTATTCAAATAACAAACTGCTTATTTTCTGACTCATTTTTAAATCAATTTTTGCTCTCAAACGCACCAAACTGACATGTTCTCTTATTTAGGAACTGTATAATGTGCCGTAATATTTAGTTTTTTGATAAAGGTAGAATATATTTCAGAAAATGTTATCAAAATGGGCATTTCGAACAAAATTTCCCGAAGTGATCGTGATTGAAGAATTGAGGATGTATTCAAATAACAAGCTGCATTTTTTTTAAATTCAATTTTGTTCTCAAACGTATTCAATTGACAATTTCTCTTGTTTAGGAACTATATAATGTGCCGTATTGGTCGATTTTTTTCATAAAGTCAGAATACATTTAAAAAAATTCCGTCAACGTGGGCATTTGAGCCAAATTTCGCTTAAGATGATTCTGATAAAACAAGTTCTTACAGAAAAATGAAATTAAAAGTTGTTCAAAAATGGCCAAATAAAGTTTCTAAACTGGGTTATCGCTAATTATATTTTATTTTTTAACCATTGAAAAATGTTTGTTGTTTTCGGTGGAGGATTGACAAAATGACGTGGTCACTTTTGAATTTAAATTAAATTCTTTATTTTTAGAAGAATTTTTATTTGAATTTAAATTAAATGCTTTACTTTTAGAAGAATTTTTATTTGAATAAGAAATTAAAATGTTTAAAATCATTGTAATAAAAGAGAAAACTAACAAATTTAAAAATGGGTTGACGGAAATTAACAGATACGGAAAAAACCGAAGCCAAAGAAATGAATGACCGTGAATGTCGCATTCAATGACATTAAACACAATACGCGTACCTAAACAATCATAAAGTGATTTTTATTTCGACTTTTTATTAAGGTTTTACTAATTTATTTGTTCTTTTGTTATTTAAAATAAAAATTTAGTCAACATGTATAATTTTCTTATTAGTTTGACGATTCGTATCATTTGGCGAAATTGGTCGACGGGATAACTAAGTGGTACTGTATTTGGTTTGGTGCAAAAACGTCTTTCGATGCAGAAAACGAGAAAATTAAAAGATTATCGAGCCGCTGAAAACCAATTACGTGTTGAAAGGCGATCATGAAAAAGGAAGCAATTTAATGCCGAACCGATTAATTGTAAAACATCATGTCTCGAGGGCGACCAATCACTAGCCAAGGCGTTTTACAATCGGTCGGTTCTAACCAGGAAAATTTCAGTGCCAATAGTGATTCTAACAAGCCGGAAAATGTTATAGCTACTACTCTTAATTTTCCACCACCTAAAAAGAAAACTAAAAAGCAATCGGCTTGGAAAAAAACTTTTTTGATTCAATGTCTGATGGACCCATTCACAGATGCATGTGCTGCGATCGACTTTGGTTTAAAACCTACATCACCAAAATTATGCGCTGTAAAATCAAACAGTATATGCCAAAGTCTTACAAGTATAACAGTATATGTCAAAGCTGTATTTTAGTAATGATTACTTTCGCACCAACAATGTTACATAGTTTGAAATGTTTCTTTCGTCACCAACTTTTATGCTTGGCGACAATGGAGTGATGTAACTTAAACGAACCGTACCTTCAAATTGCAGCATGTATAAAGTCATTTATAGCAGTGGCACGGATAATACACAATTAAACAACTGGTATTTAGCTTAAAATGATAGATGAATATTTCGAGGGAAACATTTTTCAAATGGTTGGTGTAATTTCTTAAATTATTTTTTTTTTATTTGTAGTTGAAATGCTTCTGTAAAGTGATAAGGACATCTTTAGCATGTGTGATGACTGCCAAGAAAGGTCTAGTTAGAGATATATTTGATGCATTTTCCCAAAATATTTTCTAAGCTAATGCAAATACATTTAAACATTTTTTCATGCCTTTAGAGAAATCTTGTGTCGAAAAAAAAAAAATGTAATTTTTTTTTTGGGGGGGGGAGGGGGACATTTGAGGAAATTGCTTTTTGAAGGAATGAATTTACTATTGATTGATTTCATAAAAATACTTGTCACTTTATTAACAGTTCCAAGACTGCTTTGGATGGCAGAAATCAACATGCTGTTGAAAATGAAAGGTTTAACCTGTGGCTTAGATAATAGGTGCTTCTAATTTTTGGATACTTCTGACAAAGTCTTGACAGTACTTCACTCACATGACTAGAAATATTGGCTGCTCCCTCATACGTCTGTATACGGAAACCCTACATCAGGATATTTAACCCTAAAAGTGGTAATTCTTCAAAAGACAAAGAAACTTTTTTAGCCAGACTACTTTGTGACATGTTTTTTCCTATTAAAGATTCATATGCAAACTATTTAAAGCAAAGTTCTTCAATAAAGAATTAGGAGGACGTCAAAGTTGAGATTTTCGGTTTCTCTATTGTTTCTTTTCGTACCTTTCCTTTTCAGAAGTTCCTGCAACTAGATTTTTTTTAATAAAAAATCTTTTATACTTACATCATTTTCAAAGATATACATTTTTTTAAATCATTAATTTTCACATTATTTTACATTAGAGGTGGCTATTAAATTTTTTCGCTTCTTTCTTTACCATTTTAACAGTGGATAACTCTAAGTTTTCATTACTTGCGGGATATAATGATGTTAGAGAAAATTAAGAGATATAACGTTCAGATAAATGCTCTATATTTTATTCCTAAAGTTAACTTATACACGTATTCCTCTTATTTTACCTTAGTCAAATTATGATATGGAATTAAACTTATCAAATTTTACCATGCTTAAAGATAGTTAAATTTGTGTTTTAAGAAGAACATATATTTTCTGTGGTAGATACGAAAAAAGAACAATATATCTAAATGAGCGATATAACGGGAGATTACAAAAACTGCAACTAAATAACTTTAAATTTTTATAAATAAAAATTTATGTAGTTTTAATGTAATGGAAGATGGAAACAAGAAAACCAATGTCAATTTTCATTATCATTAGCGACAATTTAAAAAAATATTTTTTTAACTTTCGGGAGGGGCTTCAGCCCCCTTAGCCCCCTCCCTGGCTACGTGCCTGAGGTGAAATATCAACATTTTCTGTAGAAATATATATATATATATATATATATAATTCAAAAGCATTTGTTTTCTTTAGTCAGAAATTTTCTATAAGTAAATGCTCATGTCGAAAAACTTCCTGCTGATGAAATTTCAGAAACCAAATGAGCGCTGAATTATTTGGAAAAAAACATTTTCAGTGATTTTGTTACGATAATTTTTGAACAAGCTGAATGTATAATTATCTATCGTTTTTAATAAATAAAACAATTTTTTCTTGAAATGAGACCTGAATTAACAAAATTTGTCTTAAAAATCTGTAAAAATTCGTTACTGTTTTTATTTTTTGAAATCATATTTTAATATTTTTTTTCTTATTTTCTGAAATTATGTTAAAACTAAATAAATAAATGCAGAAGGAAGCAATTATCTAAATGATTTACTAAATCCTTGTTCAATTTTGTTGCACGAAAATTGAGTTTTTTTTATTGTAGTCTTTTGTACATAGCTTTCCATACAAGATTTAAAAAATAATGCCTTTTTGTTAAAGGTTTGCGTCATCTATCTTTATATGTTTAATATGTAGATAGCCAGATGTTATCTTCTATTTATTTATCACTTTATATGTTATAAATATTGAATGAAATACAAGTGTTGCTGCTGAATAGCTTCGTCTATTAGCCGTGCAGAAGTGGCATTGTATGTAGCTGATTATTGCTTGTATATTGTGTGAATAATTCATGCGATAGACAATGCAAGCCATAAACATTTTTAAAAACTTCAATTTATTGTCTAATAACCAGCTTTTAAGTAATAATATAGATCCTGACATCAATAATATAGAATGTGTTTGCCAAACAATCACAGAACGATCTCGTTTTTCGTCTATCAAAGGAAAAACTTCTCAGATGGAAAAATTTTAAAGCTGGGAGGATTTTATTTTTCTTTTACATATGGAAAAGTAATTAAAATCAGAAATACCTTGCTTTGAAGAGTAATTAAAACTACTTTAAACGGTTGTAGATTTCTTTTATTAAGGATTTCATTTCCTTTATTGTATGTAAAGAAAGGAACCATTTTAAAAGCTTCATTTTCTCAGTTATAAGAGAGGTTTAATGAATAGCTGTATAAATAAAAATACTTTTTGCTTTCAAAAGAGTTCTTATGTGCTAAAATGTACTTCATAAAAAACTTAAATAAAGACTTTTTCAAGTTAAAAAATTAAGAAGCTTGATGAAAATATTGTAAAGCAAATCTGAAATAAAAAAATTAATTTTTCTTTAAATTGTATAGAAATATTTATTTTTAAAATTTCTTTCTTGCTCCTTGGTTTTACTGAACTTCTAAAAATTTAAAAAATAATTAAATATTTATGTATTTATTTCCCGTAATTTCAATATTAAAGTGAAAACTTCTAAAATAGAAGATGCATCTAGTAGTAGCTAATATTTCACCACACATGTATTTGTTTGTCAAAATGTACAACTAAACTATTCTCGCATTCAGGTTGGTTTTAAACTAAGTCGATATATTCTGAAATTGAGGCATATTTGCACATAGTCGTTAGCATTACATCAGACTATTCCATAGAAAGTGAAAAAAAATGGGTGATGTTTTCAAAAATTTCTTATATGCTACTCAAATAAAAAAATCCAAATAATGTCCATCTTTATAATCAAATAATGTCTATAAGACTTTTAAAAATGAAAAAAAAAACTTTGATACACGAAAACAGAGTTACAGAAAACAAATTAACAGAGAAAAAAATTGAAAGATTGTGCGTTTAAAAAAAATCATAGATAAAGTCATGTGATAAAGATATTTTAAAAGCTAATTTTAAATTTCTTTTCTATATCTTGAAAAAAAATTTCTAAAGATTTCAGCTTTTAAGTATGGGATCTTTGAGAATAGAGAAGGTGGGTTTGTTAATAGAAGCAAAAATTATTTTGAAGTCCTGTTGTTTGAGAATTTTAGCAGTGGTAAAGCTTGTTTTAGGAAAGAAGGGTAATACAATACTAATATGGAATAGAATAGAAGACTGCGTTGAGTTTGAGGAACGACGGCGCCGCAGTTTAAATAGGGCAGCATCAATTATAGAAGGATTGTAACCTCTGATTCCCAATCATTTAATAAGGAAATTCAATACATTAAAGCCATAGCGATTGATAGAAGTTACAATGACTTCAAAATAATTTTTGACCCTATTAACAAACTCACCCTATCCATGCTCAAAGATCCTATAGATTTCTCTAATTCATGGGGAATTTACAGTATTAATTGTCAATGCGGTCTTTCCTACATTGGACAAACTAAACGTTTTTTTTAAACAACGTATTAAATAACATAAAAATTATATTAAGAAAAAAATCAATAAATCCTCTGTTGCAAAACATCGCTAGGAGATGAACCATACTTTAGATTTCATTTCAGCGAAAATAATTTCTAAACCTACTCCCATTCATGAACTTAACTTCCTTAAGCATTTCACATTTACAAAAATTTTGACAAAATTGCCAATTGTGAATTCGCTATCCCCCTCTATCAAACTGCTGGAAATATTAAATTAAAACTCTTATTTCATAATTATTATTATTATTATTATTTTCGCTCCATTTGACATTTTCTCTCTCCTTAGGTCCTTTTCCACGTGCGTTCTCCTATTGGCCATTACTTGCAGTCCTCTGTCATCCTATTGTTTGCTTTCAATCCCCCGTCTCTACTATATATATGAGAAAATTTCTACCTCCTCTAGCACTGACGACGCTAAATGCTACCGAAACCGATCTGCTGCTTTTATAATATATTTGGTTTTTAACGTTGCTTATTTTTGTATTCCATTGTATAAATTACCTGTCTATCAGAAAAAAAAGCTGCATATAAAAAGCCACATTTAATTTGGAACCTTTAATTAATAATTTTCATAGTTTCCCCATTTCTCAGTTAGAATATTTATTCTATATTATTCTAGTGAAGTGATAATGAGCAATAATCTTTTTTTTATTTATATACTTATTACCATGTTAAAAGCATTCTATTTTGAGACACAAGAAACATTATTTACTCCTTATTTGTTAAATATATGGATTATCTAAATGAAAAAATTAAATTTATGATTAAAACTGCCGTTGTTTGATAAACTACAATAAACAATAAAAACTAAACAAATATTAAAAGCAAAAAAAAAAAAAAAAAAAAAAAAAAAAAATATTTTGAACAGTGTATAAGATCATTGGCTTTTTTTATAATAGTTTGTTTCATCTTTTTTTCTTCAATTTCTAAATAAGATAAGTACATAAAGGATGCGAAAAAGTAATTTAAATTAAACAAATTCCCAATTCTATATTTCTTTTAAAAGTCATTAAGAAATAATATGAAGTAATACAGTATTCTTTTGTGTTAAATAAATATATATATAGTACGTAAAATAGCCTAACACAAGAGATAGGGTAAAAGTGAACAAGTATTAACATTGAAAGATTTTGTATTTATAGTAAATGTTTCAAACTTATACTGTAACATGTATTTCTTACATTTTTTTTTGTGTAATTGATTATTTTTTTTCAGTTTGTAAACAAGAAGTACCTTTATTTTGTTCTTAGAAAGTCTTGTATTTATAGTAAATGTTTCAAACTTATACTGTAACATGAAATTTTTTTTTTTTTTTTTTTTTTTTTTTTTTTTTAGTGTAATTGATTATTTTTTTTTCAGTTTGTAAACAAGGAGTACGTTTTTTTTTGTTCTTAGAAAGTCTTGTAATCTGACAAATAAAATCAACTAATAAAAGGAAGACTGGATAAACATTTATAGACATAGTAATATATAATATAGTTTTCATTTTCATTAAATAAATAAATTAGCTTCATACAAAACACGAACTTCCGAAATTCACGACAAAAGAATTCACAGGAAAACAAAATATATAACGGTCCCAAAGGTTGATTAATCCGATAATTTTAATAATAAAAAAAAACATTTTATGAAATCATCACATACCCGGGTACGACCTTTTATTTGGAAAACGGGTCTCTGTTAGTGACAAATCACTATTATGGAAGACATATCATTTAACGTTGAATAATTACATCCCTTTAAAGCTATAAATTATAATTGTCTTCCATCCTTTAACACTCAGAATATCCCAGATGCGTGTTTGAAATTAAAAGTCACAAGTTTATCAGATAAAAGCAAATTTGTTTCGTATGTGGTATGAGAAACTTCGATTTTATAATAAAGTTTTCTAACCCTTTGGCGTATTTTTTAGTTTTTGGGTTCGTTCATAATCTTCGTCTGGCCATCTATTCTCTCTCTCTGTCCCTCTGATCATATAACAGCGCAAAAACTTACCAATCGAATGGTTTGAAATCTATACAATCTTTGAAGAATTTTGCGGAGTCGCTTCAAATTTTATGAATCAAAACTTTATTGAATCTTTTGAATCTTTATTCAAACTTTTTTGAATTAAAACTTTAAAAGATATTAATAAAAGTTTTCTTCATTTTGTTAAATCGTATCATACATTATACATATAATGATAATCCATGATGGGTAAATGATTCTTAAATTGCCATATTGGTTGCTCTATTTAAAATGTAGTTCTATTATTTGCTTGTGATTTAATGCATACAATAGTAACAAATTTAGTATTCATGCATTTTGCACAATAAAGTGCAACACTTATTGTGCCATAATCTGAGTATCTGTAAATCTAGTAATAATACGAATGTACCTTATTTATTACGTCTAACAAACGATTCTAATGTTATTTATAACAGTTATTAGCTATTGTATTTAAATGCCTTTGATCACACAATGTATAGCTCGTTGTATTTCATTTTACCAATTCATTATTTTACGTAATTTAAATTAGCAACCCTCTAAAAGTACAGAAGGGGTTGTAAACAAACTGATGTGTGATCATAAAATTAAATTGTTAAGCTGAAGATGATTTTAAAAATGTCCATTTGCTGCTATAAAAAATGAACGAATTAGATTAACTAAATATATTTTAAATGAGTCTCTCAACAGACTTGTACACAAAATATCCAAACAAGATACATTTTGAATGTATACATTTGTGTTTGTCAAAATTTTGAATCATTGTCTATTATTTACCATAAACAATTCCTTAATTATCTAGTAGTTTTCTTTTAATTTTATCATCAATAAATTGATTTAATCTCCACTAATAACCGCCGCCATATTTGCAGGTCACGGCGTTCCATGTGTCCATCCGCGTGTACTTCTTGCATCCTTTTAGCTGAGATTCTTCCGGAAGCCAATTTGAAAAGAAAAGAAAAAAAAATCAGAAAATTGTAATTTCAGAAATTTAAAAGGAAACATTATTAAGTAAAAGATATTGAAAAGCGGTAAGGACGTTCTCGCAGGGCTAAATCTATCACACCAGCGTTATTGCTTCGAGAGTATTATTAGGCGGGCTGGGAGACCTCCTCAAAATTTTCGGAGCGTCGTCATTCCGAATGTCCCTCAGACATCCGTGTCAGCGTCATCTTTAGCCGAGACTTTTCCTGAAGCCAGGTTGAAAATAATAGAAAAAAGAAATAGGAAAATTGAAACTGGAGAAATTTAATAGAAAAATAATAATTAAATTTAAGCTATCGCATTACCAGTGGTCATTGACCACTGCTGATAGAGCTTATTATTAGTCTGCGATTAGTCATTTCTCTTGTAATCACTTTCTGTTTCATTAATTTCTTTATCATTTATTACTTCTTAAACGAAGAAACTCTAGCCTTGAAGAATAATATTAAGTAACACAATAAATATTTAATAGTAGTTAAAGAAATGTATAATAATAACAATACATTAGCATAAATTTTACCATTATCATATATATATATATATATATATATATATATTTACTCTTAGGGGCTATAGAATTGCACTATCTAATTGTATATCAGTTGTATCTAAAATACTTCGAGTAAAAAGTTTAAGAATGATTGTAATGTTTCAAGTTAAGACATAAAAGACTTATTAGCAGATCTTATTAGCACAAGCTTAAACTAAATGCTTTAATTTAATAATGAAAAATGGTGAATAAATTTAAAATTCGTTAGCATAATTATTCATACATAAAGTTATAAAACCGATATTAAATAAATCGAAGGCCTTAATCAGAAGCTGAATTTAAATCGTTTATTTTAACTCAACTCACTAATTTAAAAGCTTTAAAATGGGAATGTGTTTGAACTGAATATAATAATTTTAAATATGGATTTTTATTTTTATTCAGAAATTTCACGGACATGTATCGAAACTTTAATATTTTTCAATATTAAAGAACTGCTAATATTTTTTACGTGTAATGGGAATAATCGAAATTAATAATTTAATTGAATATGCATATCAAATACTAAGAATGAAGAAATATATTTGTTTTACTCAAAAACTATAGTAGTTAAAATTTCTCTTAAATTGTTTTTGAAAAACATTAAATGTCATTTAATCTTTAAATTTTCGATGCGTAAAAATTGTTTTATTAGTTTTACTTTAAGTTTATTATAAAACAGGAAAAAAAAACGTATATCTATGTAAGATAGCATATATACATAACATATATAGGCAGCTTAAAAGCTAATATTAAGAGCTTGAAATTTTCATTTCTTTAATCAAAAAATATTTATTTAATTAGCATCTAATGATTTACTTATCGAAACAATAATAACATAAAAACTTTCGCGTGAAAATGTTATTATGTCCGTTAATTAATCACTTTAAAAAACATGTCTTTATTTAAAACCATTTGGCAGGATCTCAACCTTTTCTTTTTTACAGAACGGTGCACTTTCAAGAAAAAGCATAACTATTTATTTCTCTTCAGAATAAAATGTTGAAATAGATTCCATGAAAAATCTTTATGAACTGATGTAATTTTGTTTACATTAGTTAAATTTTGTTTGTATTAGTTTTATGCGTTGTAATAATTTCAAACATGTTTATTTTTGCTCGTAAGGCTTTATTGAATTCTATATGAAGTAAGGGAATGTACTTTAAAATGAATACCGTTTATCTAAATTTCATTAATTTGTCTTAAATATATTTTTTCCTTTTCAGTATAGCTGTATTTTATGCATATCTGTTTATCTTCTTTAACCCAATAAACGCCGCTATATAAACAACATTAAGTAAATATAACATTTTTAATTTTTTTTAATGCATGTTTGATGTCTCTATTGTAGAACAGTTGATTTTTGTTTCAAAAACTGTAACCGTTTAGAAAATTCGGCATGTTTCCATAACGGGAGCTTTGGCGCCTAATAGAGGGAAAACTTTCCCTGAGTGAGTCTCAGGTGCAGTTCATTTTTCTGCTACATAGAAAAAGTTTTGTTTTTAATTATTTTATGACAAACAAATTCTTTTTAGCATTCAGTAAAAAATATTTAAAACTGGTAATTTATAATATATGCAGGTATGAAGTATTTAATACTGAATTTAAAAAAAAAAAAAAAAAAAAAAAAAAAAAAAAAAAAAAAAAAAAAAAAACATTAGTTTAATTTGAATTTTTAAATTTAAAGAACAAAAATACTATTAAGAAATAAATTTTAACATAGAAAGAATTGCCTTTTTAATTATTTTCTTTGACAATTTCTTATGAAAATACAGGTTACAACTTTAGTGCAGCATTACATTACATTTTCGACACTTCATCAGATTTTTTTTTTTTTACACATTTTACATTGAGATTGTTTGTGCACACTAACAATAAAATGATTTATTCGAAACACGCAGATCGAAACACACACTACTATTTATTGGTCCATAAGCTCCTGCACGGGGATTAGTATTTTCTTCAATTCTTAAATTTTGCTGGCATTTTCGCATATATCGAATAAACTCTTTTTTTTTTTATCTAAACACTTTGCCCATCAACTACCAAACGATTCAAATACACTGTTTTTCAAAATAACAAACTAAAAAGCAGTTAATACAAATGCATTTCATCGCATTGTTATTTCTCTAAACCTACGTACTTAAAATTTTCTTATGGGTTTATTTCTGAAAGTGCACTTACAAACAAAGGAGAAAAAATTGCAACTTCGATGAGCCAAGTCTCTTGTTGTAGGAAAAATCAGCAAACACCTCTCTGTTGTCACTTTAAACAAAACTATAACTCCAGCTTTTCAATATGGTGTTACTTGAAATGTTGGTTTTAAAATATGACTGTACTTGAGAAGAATGAATCCCTTTTTTTTTTCTTTTTGACTAATTTTATTTGAGACAGTTGAAAACCCAAAATTTCTCTGTTTTAAAAAATCTATAAAAAATAGAAAAATAATTAATATTGTTTTGGGAAAAATATATTTTAGACTTTATACTATAAACTTTTCTAGAATTATTTTTTTTTCTTAAATAGGTAAAATATATTTTGAAAAAAATATATGTAATAGATGTTCCCACAACGGATTTAATGACAATGAAATTTCCAGATTATATAATTTTTTTTCTCTTGAAAATCCAATGACGTTTTTCATTTCGCATTAAATGAACTATAACTTGAAATATAATCTCTTATCACCTGATAACGGCTTGAACTACGAAGATTAACTGACAATTTTTTGGTTTTTTAATGCCCATTATCGTATAATCTAAAATCCGTTTCAGAAAATAAAAATTTCCTTTATAGGAAAATTAGGTTCGGTTATAATAGCCGCATACCAAAGATAAACCGCGAAATATACTTTCATAATTATTATTGGTATCGCACTATTAAAACTATAAGCCTATTAATCAGTTTTTTGAAATACTTTACTTTAAGTAAAAACTCATAATTTCGAAATACATATTTTACATACATTTGAAATGTACATTTTTCGCTGTTATTCAAAATATGCACACATACAACAATTAAAGAAAAAGAAATAATGGAAAAATAGAATCAAGAATCACTGCCAAAGTTATATATCAACCAAAAATTCGGTTTTGTTTTCATTTTGGGAAGAAAATTTTAGTTAAACGCTGCCAGAAATTATGTCCGACCTAAACTGTCTCTATTCACGAAATCTAGTTTTTTACTTTGGAAATTTTCAACATTATCATTGATTTAAGCTGCATCAAATTTAATCTGCTCAAATTTCACACTGTTTATAATTATGAGTCATGACTGATTTAAAACATGAGCACAAATGATGTCTAAACTCTGAAGACTGTTTCCACGGGTTCATTACAAGCTTCAGACTTAAGACTAATAGACAATTTTTAGTTTCAAATAGCAGTAGTATTTCAAATACTCCTAAAGAAAGTTCCAGTAAATGAAATGATCATTTGCAAAAAACATTATGGAACAAACGAGGCATACAACAAATCGAGATATGTATCCATAAAACATTTTTTGATAAAAAGAAATAATCCGTATAGCTAGAAAATCATTCTGTGTGGTGGATGAATTAATTTCATTTTATTTTATGTGAAAATAAAACGGTTTCGTTATGGGCACAAGAGATATAATTCAGGCCACTTGTATAATAAATATATAAGCATGCATGATTTTTAATAAGTAATTATTACTTACTAATTAAATTTTTGGACAATTTCGCTTTCGTTTTTATTTTCGGCTGAAAATAATATTATTGCTGAATTCCTATTTTGATTTTTTGGTTCGATTCTAAAAAACCTGTTTCGGTAGATCATTAAACAAAGTTTCCGACCGTTTAAGATAAAAGATCTAAAATTGAAAACGCTAATCGATATCTCTGTATTTTAATATAGAAATTATATGCATTTATCAATGAAAATTAATTCGTGAATGCATTATCATAGAAAATAATTAATATGGCTTTAACAGTAGCTTTAATTTGTTTAATTAAATAATACTAACTAAGCGTATTCTGAAATTCAGAAAAGCTACATTTGAACACTGAGTTCAATTTAAAATTTTAAATAGAAACTATGAAATGGAACAGAGGTTTTCATTTCACCAAAATACAACAGAATCATTCAGAAATTGATGTCGGAGTTAAGCTAAATGAAAAACCACAATTTTATCAGTTATATTAACTTTTGTATCGTATCTTGTCTGGTGAAGTGAAATGCTCATGTTTGAACGATATTTCTAGTTTAACCATGCTTTGTTTCTTGTAACTCTCCGAAAAAGATACACATTAAAATTATAAATTAGCTAATTAAAAATTAAATTATAAAATAGTGCAAGCTGTTTAATCAGATACATTTTTGATTTTTTCGTTTATTAATCGCAAAAAAATCCTTCATTCCTAGTATTTCTTCTTAAATTTTCTTTTCGATTCACATATTTAGAATTAGTGCACTGCTTTTTTTTATTTATTTATTAATTTCTTTTGGAAAAATTCTTCGTTTCTTTAAATTATCAATGAAATGTAACATATTTCATTTAGAAATTTTGTATAAGAAACCTTCAATAAAATACAGATATACTATAATGCAAACAAGAAAAGGCAATTATTACGGAATATATCATATTTTTATAGTAACTTCATATTAAAGTCTCCAACAACAGAAAATTCATTTAATATTCTTATCTAATCAATGTCTTGTTATTATCCGTACTGCGATAGTGAATGATATCAACAAATGTATAATACACAATTTATAATACAATAATTTGTTATGTACATCATGCTTAATGAAATAAAAATGCTAAATCATTAAAGTTTTTCATTTAAATCCATAGTTATTTTCTTTAACAATTTTTTTAGTATCATTCTAGGCATAAAACGGTATCAGAAATAAACCTTTCATGTCATTTTAGATTATTTTAAAGAACATGCGATAAATGTAAATGTTATTCAGACTCTATAATCTCAAGTTATAAGGATGTTGACAAACGCTTTAATTTATAAGGATAGAAAACCGACGATTAAAAATGAAAAAATAATGCATGAAAAGATATTTGATTCAATTTTTTTTTCTAGCACACTGAGTCTAGCACTAAAAGCTGGATGCTGGATAAATGGATAGCTCTTATATAATCTCTATTTAAAAATGCGTTAGTATTTAAAGCATAAATTACAACACTACATTTTTAAAACAGTATATTTACAAAAGACATAATATATTTATTTGACACTTCAATGTTTAACTGAAAAATATTCAATGATGATTGAATTTCAGAAAAGTGGTAAAGTGTTTAATTTTGTTAATTTTAAGTAATGTTAATCATGGTTATTTTTATTTTAAAGTTCTTCTAGACAGACTAATTTTAAATGGTGTGAAGGAGAAGAGGAATAAATAGCCTAGATCTCAATTTAATTAGTAAGTTTGTGTTAAATTTTATTTTTCACAAATGTTTTACATTGCAAGATGCATTTCTGCTTTTCCGAAAATAGAAATGAAAAAGGCAATTTGAAACAGCTTAAATGGGTTAAAATTTTGATTGCTAAAACATAATATTTTAAAAGAATCTAAAATAAAATTACAGTATATATTCACCAAAGATGACAACCGATGAGAAACATTTAGCTTAAATATGCTCCTAATAGCTTTTAATTTAATTTATTTTTATTTTAATGATTCTTAGTAAACATTTTATGAAGCTTCATCCGGTTTCTTTTTTTACTTTATATAAAAATTTCCTAATTAAATTCTATGTAAGTTCTGTTATTAGAAACGGTGATCAAATACCAATTGTTATATTTAAATGCATTGCTTTAATTTAATCTCTATAAAAAAGTGTGTTGTCACTTACAACTGGAATTCCAACATTGAATTTTTATAAGCTTTCTACAAATGCTTGAACTATTTATTCCACATTCGAATGATTCGAATGACGCAAATTCCAGGAGGATTGAATTTAAGCAAACTGGTATTATTTTGTTTATTTTTTTTTAAGAACATGAACCAACATCATTCATGTTCGTTCATACTTTTAAATTTTTCTAGACAGATAAATTTTAAACGTATGTAAATAACTTAAGAAATAAATAACGTGGATCTAAATTTAATTTGTTCGTTTGAGTTGTATATTTTCTTTTTAGCAAGTGATATTTTACGTACGTATATTTTTCTTTTTTGAATGCTACAAATCAGAATAAATTAATTTATTACAGCCTTAATTTTTTTTTAAAGAGTTAACGTTAAAATGTAATAAAATTAGATTTACTGGTTTTCGTATTTAACTTTTGGAAACAATATGATCATTTAACATCCATCATTTAATTGATTTCAACATTTATAGTTACGTATTATATATTATGTTGTGTTTTTAATCAAAAATAATTTAATAATTGATTAATAATTTTTAATCAAATTAGGGAAATCTTGAAAAATACAGCAACGTAGCACCATGGATTGGGCAATTTATAGCAAATCAAAAAGCACTAATTTACATCAAAGACTGTATCTGATGCTTAATAAAAAATTCGTGCAATCGTTTTTTTTTTTTTTTTTTTTTTTTTTTTTTTTTTTTCTTGGGCTATTTTGATAATCATAAAAATGGAACAAAGCAAAGTCACCTGTTGAGTGATTTCCACCAGTATGAAATCAACAGCAATTCTAGGAATTATTGAATCCGTAGTTATATCAAAAATTCGTGCATTAGATCTTGTTATATATGGCTTTGATAAAACGCTTTGGTCCCATGCTTTTCGGATAACCGGGGTTTTACTGTATTTCATTGTTTTAAATATATTGAAACGTACATCACTAAAGTGTACTACAAGATTTCTACTATAGAATATGGCTTAAACACAACTTATAGTACATTTCGATGGGCACACAGAAAAATTTGACTACAGAAGAAAATGAGCAATAATAGAAATATTGAAGCATAAAAACAATAATTGATGAATGTTAGTTGAAGTGTGCATTTTTAAATTTAAATATTTTTTTTCTTTTAAAAAAATATTACTTAATGTGTATAAATTCGATAGATCATATGCAGTTTCGCACAAAAATTCTCAAAAACATGCTTTTATTAACAAAATTGGCTGGGCGGAAATTTTCAACAATGCTATGTGAGATTGTTGATTTTTTTTCATTTTTTACTGTACACCAAAGGAAAAAATATGTTAAATGCAAAATCCCATACATATAAAAATACATGCACAATTTTGTGTAGTAATATATGAGTAGTAGTACTCAGTAGTAGTAGATAGTAGTACTCTAATGAAAGTTGAAAAAGAAATCGAAGCAAAAATATTCAGATTTAAAACAGTATTAAGGATTTTTAAAAAGCTAAACTTTTTTAAACAAAATTATATTTCAGTAAAATAGGCTAGTAATAGGCTAGTCAGCGAGAATTTATTTTATTTTATTTTATTTTTAGTATTAAGTATTGTGCCACCACTTATATTACAGTATTCTCAAAATTGAAGAGATGTTTTCAAAGTACCGTGTCCTCTTAAGAAATATCAATCGTCATTAATAATAAAGAATACTGCCCAGTTAAACTGATGGCATTGAGCTCACAAGCTACAAATACTAATTGTACATTAAAGCCTTATATTTTCAAGGGTTAATTCCGTTCGAAAAAAAATTAAAAAAGGGAAACAGCTCTCCCTTTCCTCTTTTTTTATACTTAATCATTGAACCTCCTATACTATCAAAGACATGCTTTATCATATAAAAAATCTATATCCAAAATTCAGAGCAAATTAGATAATTCTTCATAAAAACCCATTTAGCATTTATATAATTTAAAAGGAGTTATCCCTCTCTTTTATACTTAACCATTAAACTTCCAAAACTATTCAGAGATTTGAACGAAATCTGAAAATTCTGCTTGAAAAACCCATTTATATAAATTAAGGGGGGGGGGCATTAGAACCCCCGTTCCCTCTATTTATACTTATTCAATGAACACCTAATAACAGTCACGGAATCGCCTCATCAGAATGATCCTAATCTAAATTTTGAACGAAAACCTAATTCTGCATGAAAATCCAATTTATATCAACTAAGGGGAGGGGCATGATCCCCCCGTTCCCCCTCTTATACATGTCAAATGAACTCCAAAAACTAATCAGGGAAGCGCCTTGTCAGTATATACCTACATACAAAATTTCAAGTGGATCGGATCTTTTTATCATGAGTTATCGCGTTACGCACGAACGCACGTACATACAGAACGGACGGGCACATAAGCTCTCAGGCTATGATAGCCTGTGAGCTAAAAACTAATGACCTCATAGTCCTATTAGCAGACAAATAGCGAAGTCAATTTGGGGTACTCCTCTCACAATAATGTCTGCTGCTGCAAAAATAAATCGAATACTGCTCCCACTTAAAAAAAAATCTACATTAGTTATAACACATCTCCTTTTCGTATCAATACTATAGTATGGACACGGCTAGTGATGGATGCTGCTAAAGTATAAATGCGGAAAGGCTTCATCGTATCCGTCAGTTATCATTTGGTGCACCATTGTCGTGTTCCACACGAGGCGTCAAATGGCTCAACTGTGGCGTCAACTGTGATGCTGATCGTTACCCACTATTCTTTATAAATAACATATATTAATCATGGAAGAATAAGAAAGATGTATGTGCAGCATGCCGTAAAATCCTTTTGTAACATGATGCGCGTTATCGCTCAAATTTAAATGCCCTCATTTGGCCCAAAGAAAAGAATCACGTGGAACACATACCAAATTCTTTCACATCAGCTATGCATTTTTTCTCTAAATGAAAATGATCTTCTTATATTTAAGCATTCTAAAGAAGAACTTCATTGTAATATGAATTAAAAACTGCATTATTTAAAGTTTTCTTCTGTTTTTGGAGAACAGGTGGTTAAGTGTTGGGATTAATGTAACAGATTTTTGGCGTCACCCCCAGTCACTATACTTCATCTCTATTATTTCTTTTTACTCTATTCATATTAATAGTTCTTATCTTGTTGCAGTCTTTTTTTTTCAACTAAATTTTGATATATATTTCTTTTTAAATGATAAACTAACAGAAAAAAGTATTCTTTTTTTCTTTCACCTAAGGCATTTAGATTAAATGTATAATGTGCACCGTGCAAAAAAAATCTGTGACTACCATTAATATATTATAGAAAAAATATGTTAAATATAGCTATTCATTCTTAAATAATAAAAATTAAACTAAAACAGTTTCTAAATCTTGATCTCATTAATTTTCCATTATAAATGAAAGATCTTTATCAAACAAATACCAAAAGGATTTTTTTCTAATGACAAAAGAAAAAAAGTTAACAAATTTAAAGTTATATATTTGTGAGACTGTTCTTCATTTATATCTCGAAAAAAATATTTAAAATTAACAATATTACGCTTCAGAGGGTAATTAAAACTTCTCTGAATAATTATGGACATTTTTTATTCAAATCATTTTTTATTCAATCTGTCGATCGATTAAACAAAGAAAATATTTTAACAGATCTTTTTTTGTGAATGCACCTTTATATGAGGTATATATAAATAAATAATGAGGTTTTTACAATTAAAACTAATTAAGAAATTAAAGAAAAGTGAAATATTTGTACAAAGAATGCAATTACACTAAAATGTGTTCTTTTTTACTTTTTAAAACTTGAGTGATTATTGTGATTTGTTTCACATTTTTTTTTTATCTGCAGAGAAAAGAATATTTTCAAAGTTTCCTTAATAATTATTAATTTTGTAAGTACTAACAATTTTTTAAGAAAATAGGAGGATATTTACAGTCCCAATACATTAAGGGAATACAAGACTACGATGCCTAGCATACTCACATTAATTTTACTGTAACATTTTATAACAATCTATAACATATAAATAAATTTTAGCCAAGTGTTTATATATACTTTGATTCATGTTTGATAAAACTATGGAAGAACTTCACACAAGTAAGAAGTGTCTAAGTTTTTAAGCTCTTCGAAAAGTTGTCCTTTCCAGCTAAGAGACCACACAATTGATTGAAAAAGACCCGGATGATAATGTAAAGTTTATGAGGCGTTCTTTTCTAATATCTCGCTCAAATTTTAATATTTTGACGTGATTTTTCTTTTTTTTTCTTTTCTTTTTTTTTTTCTTTTTCTTTTTTTTTTTTTTTTTTTTTTGCATAGGATAGCAGAAGATGATCCACTACCGGCTTAGGTTTTTTTTACTTTTTCTTATTTTCGTTATATTATTTTTATATTAGGATAGTTTCAGTTTCATAACCGGTTAAATCTGGTTCTGAAAGTTAAAGTATTTTTTTTAAGCATCTGACGCCAAAATCGAAAAAGTAAAAACTAGGCCGGTTCTGGATCGTCCTCAGCTAACCTATGCAAAAAATTAAAGTCAAAATATTAAAATTTGAGCGAGATATTTGAAAATAGTAGACTTTACATTATCATCCGGGTCTTTTTCAATCAGTAGTGTGGCGTCTTAAAATTCTTTTTATTTCCTAATGTACTCGAACGATTTCGATAAATCTTTTTCTTTCGTGTTCGAATATAAATATAAGAATATATACATACATATATATATATATATAATATGCACTGGTTTCTTTTAAAGCATTCACATTTAACCCTGCAACAGGCTAATATATTTGTTACTATAAGTTAAAAAACTCATCAGAATTTATGAAAAACATTCATTAAAAATGTATTTTTTGGGGGGAGGGGGAGGAGGGAAAAGATCAAATTACAAGAAAAAAAAATTTCCCTGTATAGTAAAAAAAAAAAAAAAAAAAAAAAAAAAAAAAACTAGCTTTAAAAGGAATGACTCCTGGAATGATGGTGATGTGTAAGATTTCCGAAAATAATGCGTCCGGGTGGACCACTCCTTCCATGAGTCGAAGAGACCAATCAGGAAAGCGCTCCGTCTATGCATTGCGAAGCGATTCCAACCGGGATTGCAAAACAATACCCAACGGAATCGCGAAGCGATTCCATGGGGTATTGGCGAGCGCAGGAAGCAGAGGTAGCCTACAACTTGGAATCGCTAAGCGATTACGCGGAGGGTTGGCGAGCGTAGCTAGCAGAAGCGTAGCTAGCGAGCTGGCGAGCGTAGCTAGCGAGCTGGCGAGCGTAGCTAGCAGAGGGTAAGCGCCCCTATAGTTTAAAAGAACTGTAACTGCTCATTCCACTTATGCAAGTTTGGGGCGCCGCACCCCACCTCCCCCCCCCCCAAAGGGGAACTTTTTAAATTTTTTTCCACAGCCGCCGTGTTGCATATCTTTAGAAAGGTCTGAAACTGCCTTTTCCTATTATGGATGTCTTGTGTGTCCCCCTCCGCTCTGCCCCATCAGGGGGGCACATTTTTAATTTCTTTACAACACCAGTCGTGTGACACATCATTTGAAAGGTCTGCAACTGATTATTCATATTATGGATGTCTTGTGTGTCAACCCTCCCCACTCTGCTCCCCCAGGGGGGGGACATTTGTAGTTTCTTTAGAACACCAGTCGTGTGACACATCATTTAAAATGTCTGCAACTGCTTATTCATAGCATGGGGTTTTGGCGAGCGCAGCAAGCAGGGGTAGCCTACAACTTGGAATCGCGAAGCGATTACGTGGGGGGTGGGCGAGCGTAGCGAGCAGGGGGCGGAGCCCCCCTAATCCATTTAAAAAATGGTTAAAAGTAAGTTTCTTTTGTGATAAAAATCCTTCAAGGGGTTAAAACATGTTTCGCTTTTTTCGATTTAAATATTTGATCTTTTTACTCCACTTTCAGACTGTAATAACTGTAATAACATTTCCACTGTAATAACATTTAAAATTTTATGTAATTTTAAATATACGGATGCTATCGAATATACTTGTAAGCTTCAAACCATTAAAGGCAAAGTAAGTCTCAAAAGATTAGGAAAAGTTCAAGAAACTTACAATATTTCTAGACTTTATCCTTAAATAAAACTTTTCTAACTATTCAAATTGTATGCAAAACTTTGCGACATTTTTTTTTCTTTTCATGTTTACTTTGTTTCTTCTTAATTAGCATGCATTTCTGGAGTCTGTCTCTTGTGTTTGCTTCTTTTGTGTTCACTATTTTATTTATTTATTTATTGAACACAAAAGTATAGTACTAAAATACTGATTACCGACTCTATAAATATTTAATACATCATCAGTTTGCTTAGTTAAAATTGCTTTTTCGTATCTAGGGATTCCTGGAGAACTAGCTACATTTAGCCTTTTTTACAAATAATAAATTAAAAAAATATCGTTTAAATAAATTAATCTCCTTATACACAATAGTTAAATAAACATTGGTTTATAAACTATGAAAAGCCTTATACACTAGTATTATTAAACATTTATTATAAGCAACAAACTTTTTTACTATTAATAGTTGTTTACTCTTAGTTTATTGTTGTTGCTCAACTATTTATGAAAGCTTTTATTATTTTTTTTCAATTTTCAACTTTGTAAAAGATCTCACTTAGATAACACAATGTGAAAAATAGTGTTTTATGTTTGTCATTAGTGAAGTTTTCTCTCAATGTATAAATACATAAAAAATAAATAAAATACATTACAAAAATACAAAAAAATACAATAAATGATAGCATTCACAGGTATACACAAGTTTCAGTTACAATAAAAACAATTGTTTTGATGCAAAAAAGTAGTAATAATCTATAATATCATTATTTTTATAATATTAAAAGTTGTCTGAACTGTACTGTTAGTCTCTCTTTTTTATTCATTAAAAAATTAAGAAATGTACTTGCTATATTTAATATCTTATAGAAGGATTAAAAGAGCAGAAATGTGAATATAAGCTACGACACTATATTAAAAGGAATTGGAAATCAGAATACGTTACATATTTTCTGATTTAAAAACAATAACAACAACAACAAAAATATTTGCAATCTCTTCATTTATTATTATTATTATTATTATTATTATTATTATTATTTTAAATAAGAAATAGAGATTGCCACTCAACACGAAGTATCTATATTTAAAAAAGTGGACATTTTCAGTTATTTTTAAGATCTTTATTTTATGTAAGGTTAGCATTTCACACGTAAGGTTAACAATGTTATTTAGAGCAAAAAGAGAAAATAAAATACAATTTATTTAAAAATTTGTTTAAAAAATTGATTTCCAGAATGTAATTATTAATAAGAAAAAAAATACTTTTCTTATTAATAATTCAACACAACAGGATTTGAAAGTTTTTTTAAATCATATTTTTGTGTAATAGGAATCTCCCCTCTTCCTATGTACTGACATAGACAAAAGCAAACTTTCTTACTAGAGAGTGTAAACATCCAAGAAACAGTAGTTTATATTATGTGAAGATAACTCATAAAGAATAGAAATTGGTCCATAAATTATTAGAGACAGGAAGTTCAAAAAAGATTATTTAAAAAAACATTTAGGAAGCAGTGATAGACCTATTGATAAGTTAGCATAAAATGAATTAGTAAAACGGAGAATTTTTTGTATTATTCAAAAGTCAATAAAGAAAATGAATAAGAAAATTAATTTTTAAAACTAATTTTTTTTCCTGGAATTGACAGAAAATTTAATTATATTTAATGCATCCTCAAAATCTCATTTTTCTTTTTTTTTAATCACTGGAAATCATTGAGACTGTCATTTTCTTAATTCTTTTAATCAAATAAGAAAACTTCCAAAAATGCATTATTTATGTATTTTTTAATTAAATTTCATATTCAAATTCAAGACAAAAAGAGCTCAAGACAAAAGTATATATGCTTTTTTATCCTTGATCGATGGTCAGAAAGCTTTAACAAAATACGACCAAAAACAATAAATAATTTTTAAACCTCCCCTCAGAAGCATTCTATAACTTATTTTAATAACTTTCCTATTTGTGAATGATAAATAGTGACTCAGCTTTAAACTTTTAGATCAGCAAACTTTTTGTTTTATTGTAATCGGGAGATCTCTTTTTACCAACGAGAGATAAACGAATTTTATTTAAAAATAAAAATATTAATATATTTAAAATCATGGATTATCTTTAAAAATACTTGTGATTTCAATTGAAGATTGTTTTAAGATAATGTTTATATTTTAACATACTTTATTGTTATACATTTTGATTTTCTTGATCTGTTACGAAATTTATATACAATAGTATCGGTGCAGAGTCTGACTGAGTAAATTTGATAATCTATATAGTTTATTACTTCGATGCATATATTGAGAAAATTACAAATTTTTGTAGAGATATTGACATTTATCATATAAACATATAAATAGCACACACCCATATTTAACGCATGGTACATCAATAAAGTTAAATTTTAGTCTCTGAAAAAATAAAAACATCATTTGAATAGTCCTGAAAAAAAATATCAAGAAAATTTCGTTGGATTTTTCCTAGATTTTGTTAAAAATACTCCCCTATGTTGTAATTTCTGAAACGTTTTTTACAGATCTACGCCGATCGTGATGCTTAGAAAACAAAACCATTTCCAATCCAAATGTTATACATCTATCCATTCATATCCCTTTTTTATGGACATGATAGCTTCCATAATTCAGCCCAAATCTCCTCCAAACTGGTACATAAAGTCAAGGGGCGGAAAATATAGGCCAAGCTCATTATTGGGCAAAATTGGTAGACTGGAAAATAGAAAGGAGATTTATGAAAACAAAACAAAAAAATATCATAACTTCTTAATTATAACACATACAAAATCAAGTTAATGTTTTTATTTCTAGAAAAAGAGCCAAAATTTTATGTGTCACATGTCTTTTATATCATTAAAAATGGGCTCCTACGGTGAAACGAACGAAAGAAATGTACGGCGAAGTTAGAAGACTTAACTTTGTGAATTTGCAAAGAATCAAATTCACTTAAATATATTATAAATCTTATTAATATTATCAACAAGTATGAAAAATCATGCGTTAAGCATAGATTATGAAGCACTTTCCAACACTTAATGAAATCTTTAACAAAACTTTGTTATTTAGGGAAATAATAGTGTATAGCCAAATATACCCAAATATGTATTCCACTACATTAGAACAGCCCTGTATTTCATATGTCAGTTCATATAATGGGAAAATTTAGCTTTGCAAGAAAATACCCAGTAGCTTGAGATTTCTTTTTCAGCAATTCATACTATTAGATGGAAACATACTTGAATACTTTTGTTCAGCCCTGTAGTTTACATTGTACCTTTATTACACGTCAGCATTAGGCTAAAATTTATTGTAAACTAAAACACTTTTAAAACAACTGAAATCACATTCTCATAAATCATCATTCATACGCGTCCATGTACCGAATTCTTTGCGTGGCCCTGTATATCCTTTTATATATATTCTGCAAACATTTCTCAGTAAATTGAATGAAGCTCAGCGTAAAAATGCATAGCTTATTTAAGAACCACGTTTGAATAATTTACGCTCATATTCAGTAACGTTGGTGAGCTCTTTATGGGTAGCCCTGTATATCAACTATAACATTTATCCACACCATATAATGTGCATATATTTATGGAAATATAAACGCGCATATCATAATTAAAATGCATTTCATCCCTCCATCAGCCATCATCGGACACATATACGGTACTTCGGAAAAAATATACTATTTGAAATCTTTTGTGTGGCCCTGTAAATGCTATGTACTTCATATTATGCAAGACAGTAGCGTATAATTTATATTAAGCTTCAGAGACATATATCAATTTTATTATACATGAAAAAGCTTAATATATTTAAAATATGTAATGGGAAAATTTTGATTCGCCCTGTAGATAAACTAATCATGGTAGAAGCTTCATTTTTGATAAGACTTGTGCTAGGGTAAACGTCAATAACGTCCTAAAATTTCATGGCAATCTGAGTATATTAACGATTTTTCCCCATAGGCCGTAATGTAATGGGAAACTTTTGATTCTCCCTGTAGATAAACTAATCATGGTAGAAACTTCATTTTCGATAGGACTTGTGCTAGGGTAAACGTCAATAACGTCCTAAAATTTCATGGCAATCGCAGCATATTAACGATTTTTCCCCATAGACCGTAATGTAATGGGAAACTTTTGATTCACCCTGTAGATAAACTAATCATGGTAGAAACTTCATTTTCGATAGGACTTGTGCTAGGGTAAACGTCAATAACGTCCTAAAATTTCATGGCAATCGGAGCATATTAATGATCTTTCCCCATAGGCCGTAATGTAATGGGAAACATTTGATTCTCTCTGTAGATAAACTAATCATGGTAGATACTTCATTTTCAATAGGGTTCGTGCTAGGGTAAACCTCAGCAACGTCCTAAAATGTCATGGCAATCCGAGTATATTAACGATTTTTCCCCATAGGCCGTAATGTAATGGGAAACTTTTGATTCGCCCTGTAGATAAACTAATCATGGTAGATACTTCATTTTCAATAGGGTTCGTGCTAGGGTAAACATCAATAACGTATAAAAATTTCATAGCAATCCGAGTATATTTACGGGAGTTAGAGCGCGGACAGACGGACAGACGGACAGACGGACAGACGGACAGACGGCCATCCGGCCAGACGGACAGACGGACAGACAAACCGAATGCATAAGCATTTTTCAACTTTGTTGGAAAGTGCTAAAATTTTTTGTCTTGACAATTTTTAAATGAAATTTTATAAAAAAGTGGGTGGGGGTGCGAGAAGAAAAAACTCATAACTTTTTCAATAACCATTTTTTTATTTATAAGCGCTTTCACAAATATCGACAATATGTTTTTTTTTTTTTTTTCAGTTGTCTAATGATAAAGAAGGTTACTATTTCATATGTTTTCGCAGGTAGAGTAACAATTACCTTTTTATTTACTTATATCTTTAAAAAGAAAGTATTGGACTAAAAAAACTAGACTTCAGTTTTCGACGGATTTATGTATTTTGGAATGTCCTGAACACAATTTGACGATGTTTAAAAAATGTTTATCTGTGAGTCTGTATGTCACTCTGAGTTTGTTTGTGAAAAGATTTTTTTGGGCGCTCTATCTCCAGAATTAGTGAACGGAATTTTACAGATCTTTAGATTTTGTTAGCTTTACATATAAACTAGAACTGATTCGGTTTTGGTGTATATTGATCAAGAGGTAACGCTGATTTGCTGCATTATTCTCAATTTCCACATTAGCTTTATCTCAACAAATAATGTAACGATTTTCATAAAACTCCAAATTCAGTTAGTACAGGATATAATTTAGTGTTGATTATTTTATGGCGCAAATCACTCAAGAGATGGCGCTTCTGTGCTGTATTATTCATGATTATCGCGTTAGCTCTATTTCAAGAATTAATGTACGAATTTTTATCAAACTTCAGAATTTGCATCAGATTTAGCTAGCCTCTGATATAGTTTAGTGTTGTTTAGTTTTTGGTGTAAATCATTTGACAGATAGAGCTATTATGCTGCATTTTTTACGATTTCGCAACAGCTGTATCTCAAGAGCAAATGCATGGATTTTCATCAAATTTCATATACAGTTAGTACCTGATAAAAATTGATCCTAAATAATTCTTTGCGTACATTACTCAGCAGATTGCGCTGTTATGCAGAACTTTTTTTAATTAGTTCTATCTCAGAAACAAATGCTCGGATATTCATCAAATTCAGATTCAGTTACAAGTTGACATAAGTTGTTGATGACTACATTTTGATGTAAATAATCTAACGGTGGCACTACTATGCTGCATTTTTCAGGAAGCATTCGCATTTTTGCGATAGAAGTAAGTTTGGGGATTGCTACGTCTGACTAGTTTTACATAGACAAATGCAACTACAACTATAACATAATAGTGTTAAAAAATATCACTACAATGCATCAATTAGCGTATTAACTATGCATAAACTACTGAAGATAGCGTTTGGTAACACAATAAGAAAATGCAAAACAAAGCTAAAAAGTACATTATAACACTTTCATTATTACCTGCTTACATACAACTTACTTACTACTTAAAAATTCTTTCATTATCAACAAAATGAGAAAAAAAAGTCCTTCCGGCAATGCCGGGAGGAAGAGGTAGCTTTCATATACTTATATATTTATTTATTTATTTTAAAGTAAGTTACATTGTTCAAAAATACTAATCTCAAATTAGTGGAAATAATCTTATAAAATTAGTGATTTTATAAGATTGAATACTATTTTTGTCAAGACTGAATATTAATAGGAATTTTTAGAAATTAGTCATCTTTTATTCAATCTGGTTTTATTTTAAGCGATTTGGAGAGTCACTAAATTCCACGATATCATAAAGTGTATGCCATTTTAAAGCAACATTGTGGATCGTTCAGATCAGACCGTTTCAAAATGTCAGCCATAAGAAAAGTTCAAAGTGCTATAACTCAATCATTTTGTAAGATATAGACAAAATAAAAAGTGTTCTGGAATCTTTGTTTTAAGCTCTAACACGTAAAAGAAAAATATTTTTCAAATTTTGATTTTTTTTCGCATTTCATTTTAAATTTTAAATTTAAAAAAAATTTAAAATGGCCACCATTTTGAAACAAAACGGCGGATGATGCTGGCCAAAGAACTCGGTCGAGACACTTGTATGTACTATGTACATACCAAGTTTAATTGAAATTGGTTTATAAATACGCGTGTTATCACGTGACAAAATCATATCGTTTCAAAATGTCAGCCATAAGAAAAATTCAAAGTGCTATAACTCAATCATTTTTGAAGATATAGACAAAATAAAAAGTGTTCTGGAATCTTTGTTTTAGGTTCTAATACGTAAAAGAAAAATATTTTTCAACTTTTAATTTTTTCGCATTTAATTTTAAATTTTAATTTTTTTTTAATTTAAAATGGCCGCCATTTTGAAACAAAATGGCGGATAATTCTGACCAACGAACTCGGTCGAGACATTTGTATGTACTATGTACATACCAAGCTTCATTGAAATCGGTTCATAAATACGCGTGTTATCACGTGACAAAAATCAGATCGTTTCAAAATGTCAGCCATAAGAAAAATTCAAAGTGCTATAACTCAATCATTTTTTAAGATATAGACAAAATAAAAAGTGTTCTGGAATCTTTGTTTTAAGTTCTAACACGTAAAAGAAAAATATTTTAAAATTTTAATTTTTTTGCATATAATTTTTAATTTTAAATTTTTTTTAAAATTTAAAATGGCCGCCATTTTGAAACAAAATGGCGGTTTATGCTGACCAACGAACTCGGTCGAGACATTTGTATGTACTATGTACATACCAAGTTTCAGTGAAATCGGATCATAAATACGCGTGTTATCACGTGACAAAAATCAGATCGTTTCAAAATGTCAGCCATAAGAAAAATTAAGTGCTATAACTCAATCATTTTTTAAGATATAGACAAAATAAAAAGTGTTCTGGAATCTTTGTTTTAAGTTCTAACACTTAAAAGAAAAATATTTTTCAACTTTTAATTTTTTTGCATTTAATTTTAAATTTTAAATTTTTTTAAAAATTTAAAATGGCGGATGATGCTGACCAACGAACTCGGTCGAGACATTTGTATGTACTATGTTCATACCAAGTTTCATTCAAATCGGTTCATAAATACGTTAGTTATCGCATGACAAAAATCAGATATATATATATATATATATATATATGGTTATATATATATATATATATATATATATATATATATATATATGTCAACATTTGAACGGAGGATGGTTTTGGGGTCAGGGGGTCATGATCGGTGAAAATATACCAAAATTTTCCGGAAGTGCTTTCCTCCGGACGGCTGCAATAGGTAGCTTTTTACTTTTTGTAATGAAAGCTACCTAAAAGAAGGCACGTGAAATGATCTGATTATCTTACAAAGTACCAGTAAGCTAGAATCTAAACCTAAATAAATTATATTTTCAAAAGCAAACTATTAATTCATTAATGCAGTTATTTTTATTTTTATTTTACAGAAATATAAGTATGCAAAATAAAGGTTGAATGAAATAAAAATTCAACACAAATTAAAATAAGATGTACGTTAATAATTTCTCGTCACCTGTAAACTCCTTAAACTTAATTTGCCTAATAAAAACGTAATAAAAATAATCATTATTGAAATAACTTAAAACTAATAGAATAAAATAAAATTGCGTTAATTTGCCGAAATTCGATTTTCAAAAAATCTCTTTCATTAAGTCCTTTCAGTATCCAATAAATATTTCAATCTTTTTGTATATAATCTGCCGCAAAAAAAAAATAATCTTAAAATTCTGGTTTTAAATAACAACACTTTTTTAATGGCAAATCAATTAAAGATATGCATTTACAAACAACCATTTATTTGAGCACCACTTCAAATAAATGTTTTTGTCAGAAAGTAAACAGAAACTTTTTTCTAAAGAATGTTTAGGAAATATCGGAATGATTATATATGTTTACTAAAAGAACATAAAAGGAAAATAATAAATTCTTAAAAGTCTCTTTTAAGGTGCTTTTTTATGTGTGTTATATATCGCAAATATTAACTGTTATTTATTTTAAATAATACCTTTTAGCAACAGGTTTTAAATCGAGATTTTTAATATTAATAAAAAAATTACTAAAGATATAAATATATTTAATATAAATCGAGATTTTTAATATTAATAAAAAATTTACTAAAGATATAAATATATTTTTTTAGATATACTTTAAAATTAATTTAAAATAGCGTGAAATGTTAATTTCTATTGTCGGCTCATGCATGAAATAACACAATTAAAATTTATGGAGAAAATTATTAAGATTTTTATTGGAGAAAAATTTAAATATTAATTTTTTACTTTCATTAATCATGAGATACATAAGGATTTTTTATATTGAAACTGTGTATTTTAGAATCATAGAAATCATTCAGTAATTCTGTATTAATGCAAGAAAGATTTCGATGAGAAAACAATATATAATTAGCATTTATGATATTGTATATCCTATTTAATGTGAAGTGATGTTAAAAAATTATGTAAAAAATAATATAAATATAATTATTTCTTTTGTTGTTGTATGCAAATATATATTTATTTACATCAATATTTTCTCTCAAAAAAAGATCACTAAATGGTATGCATTACATTTGGTTGATTATTTAAATAAAATAAGCAGTTTTCAATAAAGATATTTTAAAAAGAAATATTTCTAATTTAATTTATTTTTGTCCAAAAAATGAGTTTGCGAATTATCAATATGTTTTAAGTTATTAATCGGAAAAAATGGAACACCTTTAATTACATCATTTCAAGCGGTCAAAAGGTGTTTGCTAATTAAGTAATATTTTGGTAACACTTTTTCACACTTTCCAATAAAAATAAAAATTGCTTATGACTTTGGTCTGCCCGTTTCTCTGCAATTATAATCCATACAAATATACCCGGATTACCTTGAAACATTTTGATGTTATTGACGTTTAAATTAGCACGAATCGTATTTCAAATGAAATTTGCAGTTGTTCAGTTTATTTACAGAGATGGTGATAAGTATTCCGGAACTTTATGGGTAATGAAAAAAAAAATCGTTTCAAAATCTTAACGTTAAAGTTTTTACATCCTTTAAAACCTACTAAAATCGATATACATTTACAGTGTGCATTAAAATATTCATTCTATAGAATATGCGGTTCAAAGAATAGTCATTATTCATTAGAAAGGCACACAAAAAAATCCATTAGTTGGGAGTTCTTTGCAGTGCATTTTAATCATGTTAAACAAATTTATAAAAAAAAAAAATAATGTACATTGCTAAGGCTTACTATAAGATATTCCATATGCAATACAATATGTATATCATTTATAGGGTCACACAAGAAATTGCAAATTATATATTCTGTCCATTTTATTTTGTCCGAAGTATGTTTAGATGATTATAGAAAAAAAATATTATAACATTAATATGTGATTTTTTCTTTTACTACATTATGTATATAAATGTTATAATCATTTATCATGTTGAAAAAAAGTACTAAGAGAAAAGAATGTTTGGAAAAAAGATATGAACTGGAACATTTTCTCTTGAGAGAAAAAGAAATGATGTTAAAAAAAACGATAATCCGTTCAAAAGTAAAGCTCGGAAAACAAAGCTCTTTCCTGAAACCAGATTACAAGTTGGAATCCTTCACAAATTATCCGCGTATTTCCGAGTCGCAGTAAAAGAGAAGAAAATAACAATTGAATTTCACAGTAAAAACAATTGGATAAAATGACAGAAAGTAAGATTTACAACATCTCATCTATTTGACATGTTTTTATATACTTCCAAGGAAATGTCATTCTGAAAAGAAAAAGAAATGATCTATATTAATAAAGACAACCGCGGAGGGACATCGCCTCCTTACATGCCTTAGACAAAAATTAAAAAAAATAATTTGAAATTTAGCGGATAAAAAATTACATTTGAAGCTATTAGACGTATTTATATTGAACCTACAGAAGTAATTTCTAAAAGCACTAAGCTTAGACCGTCCATTAAGGGTGTATTCGGAAAAATTATCTTCCTCCTTCAATAGCTCAAAATTTTCCGATACATTTTCAGACGCATTTTTAAAAGTAGAAACATGAACCTTGCTGGGATAATTTTTGAAGGGGCCTACAAGATGCCGTGAGAAGTAATTTTTCGCTTAATTAATCGGAATTTTATTTATAAGCAATTATTTTCTTTGCGTGCTCTTTTTTTCGTTCGCAGATCTCCCGCTTCGGAAAATTTGGTCCAAAACACCGTTTTTGACAGCATTTTTTGTATCATTTTCTACCTTTAGCAAAAAAGCGACAATTATAGCACCTTGTGTAGTTTCTAAATAAGAGAATTTAAAAGTTTGGTGCATTTGAGGGCAAAAATGAATCTAAAAATAAATCTGAAAAAAGACATTTTAACTATCGTTTTTCAATTAATATATCTGTTAATTTTAACTTGTGTTACTATACTACTGTCACAGTGTCACTGTCACTGTCATAGTGGACCCTATGGATGAATTGTAAAATGATTAAGCTAGAGCAAGGACAGAAAAATAATAAAGTAAAGAAAAAGAGACCTAAATATCATCTAATAAGTATCACCTTTTCATACTTTGAAATGAGATATAAGCGATCTCAATGAAAGACTTGGTAACTGGTTATCTTTTATCGAATGTAATGTAACGCAATTCTTGGTGTATTCCTGTAAAAGAAGTATAAATGCAATACGAGCTTTTTAAATCACCATTCAATAGTGATTTTCATTAAAATATAAAGATTACATGTCCTTTCGAGTATATTTATGGGAGAAAAATCACGGACAGACGAACAAACAATTGTAATTCGTCAACGTATGTGGAAAGTGTTGAAGAAAGAGGAAATTTTATATATTTCTAATGCAATGAAAACGAATAAAATTGACTGAAAGGAAAATTTCATTAAAAATAAATAATTTTAAAACTGGTATGCGCAAATTCATTATGATCCAATGAGTTATGTTACAAACGATAAAAAAGGATTGGTATCAAGACTCTCCGCACGGTGTAAACGGAGCGTTATTAAAATAAAAGTTAAAAATTTCCTTTATTATTCTGTTATAATATGCGTTGTAAAACTCTCAGTAACGTCCTGAATAGTTAAAAATGTGTTAAAAAATACGAATACTTGAATTATGCTAAAGTAAAAGCCAATCCAAAACTTAAAAAAACACATTGTTCTAGGACTAAAATTCACCTCTTCCAATGTCTTAAATTTTAATTTATGGCTCAAATTGTCCGTAACTAACGAAAAAAATATTCATCCAAAAAATAATTTTCAAATATCCAAAATTTTATAAAAATGATTTAAACTGTTATTGGCAAAATTTACCAAGTGAGTCATATCTGCTTTTGAAACCTCTACAAAGTTATGCCTCATATAATTGGACGTTGTCTGTCTGTGCAGCTAATACGTGATTTCATTAATGTAACTTTTATAACTTATAAACTTTCACATTTTTTGGGTGATGTACCTCATAGAATCGATCGAAAAATGGTTAGAAAAGGATTTGGGCGTTATGGCATTCCCGCATTCCCGCACACACTCACAATAAAAATTACAATATTCTCCTATGTACACTGTAAAAAAAAAAGTTCGATCTACTAAAAAAAACTTTAGTGATCCTTGTATTTACTAAAAAAATTTTAGTAATCTTAGTCGGTTACAAGAAAATCTGTAAGAATTACTAGGAAAAAGTTAGCAACGAATAGAGTTAATAGTTTTATGTTTTTAATAGCTATTACTAAAACTCACTTGCTGTGGCCTTGATAGCATAGTGGTTAGAGTAACGGGCTCCAGGCTAAAAGGTCCCGGGTTCGATACTGACAACCGTCAAATACGCCCCGAACGTATGTAGTGTAAGTACTCGTTAATGAAGGGATTATGAAAATCCTGTCGGAGCCGGTAGCAAAGTTTGGTGCTGCCATCTATTGCGGTTTTGCCGAAAATCTTACGCTTCAGCAGTCTGGATGCAACTCGAAGGAAGCTCCTGCCTTTCGGGCGCACGTAATGGTTATTAAAAATAATTTTGGAGCTATTATTAAAATTTGCTTGGTGGCTCATACTAAAAATTTTTAAGTTAGTTATACAAAAAATTCTTTTCTTAAGTTTACAAAAGAAATGCTTGTTTCACTTGCAAAAAAAAAAGTTTGTAATGGTTACTGAAAAATTCTGTGGAATACTAAAAAATTTGTAGTAACCTCTTGAATTTTTTTTACAGTGTATTGAATTGACGCAGCATGTTCCTAAAGGGATTTTACGCATTTAAAACCTACACATTGAAATAATCAATGCATTGAAAAAATTTAAAATACAAGATAATACACAAGAAAACAAACATGCAATCTCTGGATGATAGTAAAATCACAACAGGACAACCATTAAAATAAGCCCTTTCCGAAATTCTATAATATAAAATTTAAAAAACCTCCATGTGAGTAATGTCAGTGCCAATTTGATGGTGGCAACGCTTTATTAACATATAATTTGTTTTTACTGTATATTTTTTTATTTTAAAAGTAAGTTAAAAGTAAGTTTAAGTTTAAAGTCTTTGCGATAATCGCAGATATTAAACAATATGAACAGAATACTGCTCTTTCTCGCTTCTATTTGGCGAACAAGGGT
Organism: Maratus speculifer; assembly: GCA_964019185.1. NCBI lineage: Eukaryota > Metazoa > Arthropoda > Arachnida > Araneae > Salticidae > Maratus > Maratus speculifer. The sequence continues at coordinate 556,195 of OZ025289.1, read as the reverse complement.
TGCCGTATTAACTTTGATGAGGCCAAAATCATAGTTCCGTGCAATAACTCAGTTCAAGTAAAATAAGAGAATCTATCGAAATCATTGCACGAGAAAATAAACCATGTAATGATAATTTATCCTACAATATACAAAAAATATTGCATAACATCATAAAATCTTAAAATTTTATTTCGTTGCAATATTTTAATTTTTACTCACGTGTAAGTGGCAACATTTTTAAACTTTTAATTTATTTAGATTTTAATTTATTAGAAATATTAAATCTCGATCAAGATACAAACTTAGTCCTTCCGTTATATTTCCTGAAGACGCCGCGAAACGTTGATAGTTTTATTTTATTTTAATGGTACAAATGTATATTAAAATTCTTGTTTTGTGCACCACTGAGCAATGTGTTGTATTTTAATAAATACATTCTTATTAGTTAAATTTTATGGTGCAGCTGTCCTGTATATATTTATGAAAAAAATCAGTCGTATAACATATATTATTAAACATTTTCTGACTGATTAAATATGCTGTGTATGCTGAACAAAACTCCACAGTTTATTTAAGATGAAAAATATTCTGTAAGTAAAGAAATTTAAAAAAATTAGACACATTTGTAAATTTTCATCAATTGCAAATCCATGGTCAGAAAACTATTGGAATTCTTTTTTACAACCGTGCTTCTGATCCATAGATCTGTGTGTATGCTGTAAAGTTCATTGAAATTTAGTCCAGTTAGGTAACTCTACTAAAAAATTCCCCGTCAGCAATTTCTTTCAATAAATGTAAATGTCCTTTTCTGGAGCACTGTATAGTGTGTTAGATAGTAGTGTAGCTGAATTATTTTGATTTTCCCTGTATATGAACTGTACATGTTATGCCCACCCCATTCTATAATAATAATTCTGTCAGTTACGAACGAAAAGTAAAAACCTCCTACTAACTTTGCGAAGCAATATCGTTTAAGAAAGTTACTAGTATCAAACAATTGGAAATAAAGTCTACTTTTAAATGATTTATATAAAATTTGCTTTGGAAGACATTTACATAAGGGTGGGCCGAAAAAATTAAAAAAAAAATGTTTTACAAGTCCTAATACCGCGAAAAGTTGGAAATTCGGGAGAGTAAAAATTTGCTTATTGTGTAAAAAAAGAAATAAAGTCGATTTGTATTCTTCTGTCACGCATAAACTATACATTTTGCTGAAATAGGCAAAAATTCACAACAATAGAAAATTTTCTAAATTATCTTTATTACGAATGTAATAGTTTAAACTCTTATAGATTTCAAAAACAAAACATAATGTTGAAATATTATTTAAATGCAACTTTATCTTCCGATCACAAATGTGCTTTAAAGCTGTAAGGAGCTATTACTCTTAAATATTGACAAGCTAAATAAGATAAAAGTTTATCGTAAAAATGTGATTCTTGTCAAACTTTAGAGCACATGCACGATTAACAGATGTTGATGGATTTCAGTCATATTTTAACATAATGTTTTGTTATGCTAATACATAAGAATTCAAGCTATTACATTCTTGGAGTGGCTATTTTAAAACTCTTTCCAATAATGGGAATATTTACCACATTTCGGCAAACTTTACACAAAATTCGCGATCGGAAGATATGTACCGAATTATTTCTTTTTTTTCAGTTTCTATTTTCTCGAATTCACAACTTTTTCGTGGTATTATGACTTGAAAACAGTTTTTGCATTTTTTCTTACCACCCTAAATTTACATATTGAAACTAATCCTAATTTTGTTATTTTTTTATATAGCAGTACCCAATTCCGACAGCATAAATGGACCCTACGTTCTTCAATCAGCGAAAAAGCAACTTTTCATGCAGTTCTTACGATAAGTTTCCGAGAAATTAATTATTCTAAAACGAGTGTATTTTAGGATCAATATCCAAATAAAAGTTCGATACACAATTGTTGACTAAGTGAGCGTCTGTCTTGATCAAGGCATCTTACTCGCCATTCATGTAGTCTTTAATGACTGTTAGACAAGAAATTTTGAAACGGTAACCGTATGAACCTTGAAGTGTATTTTTCTATAGACCAAAGCATATCTCTATTCAATCGAATTCCTCTGCAAAACTCGAACGAACGAAACATTTCGCGCACTTTAATTACCGAAAGTGCATGACAAAGCACACTAATTACAAGGCAAAGGGGCTATATTTACGTGCTTGGACAGGCAGAAAAATCGAACTCATATGTCTTTCAACTATATAAAAAAATGTAAAAAGTTTCACCATATTTTAAATAACCCGGAATTTCAGGGTTCGATATCTTTGTACAGTGCTCAGCAAAAGTTTAGACAATGATCGATTACACTTCTAAATTCAGAAGTATGTACCGAATGTTTGTAATTCATCTGTCATACATTACTTGTGACTTTCACAAGCAAAAAATTTTGAATTTTAACTTTTACATAAAATATAATGACAAAAAATGAAATTAACATTATAGACAATTTGTATACTTACAGAAAAATAACTACAAATTAAAATCGAGTTGCACCCACATTGTTTGCAGTTAATGCAAGAATGTGACTTTTCATCGAAGAAACAAAATGCTGCTTCACTTGGGGGTCTATTTTGTACCAAACATGCTCAACAGTAGCTCGAAGCTCATTAAAAGAGACGTATAGCAACAATTTGCATAAACATTACGTCATATGATGTTACAAAGGTTTTCGATTGGGTCCGGATCAGTTAAACGAAGTAAATCAGTTAAACGAGTTAAACGAAGTTCTTCTTTTGTATGTAACATGAATAGACGCATTATCTTGCTAAAATCCAAACTTTGGATCAGCTAAAAGTTCCCTAAATGACTAAAAATTAATCTCCAACGTATGTACGTAATCTTGTGTTGCTTGACAGCCAATGACTAACTTCACAGATACTCGTTCATTAAAGCAAAGTGAGGATAAAATCATTAAAAAGTCATCTTCTTTTTGTCGACTTAAGATAGTCTCAGGCTCTTTACGCAAGTCGTGCCAATACTATGCCTATCCGTTTGGGCCATTCAAATTCCACTTTTTTTTCGTTACTGAATATCATAGCGTACCATTTGGGTCCATATGATTTATGTTTGCAAGTTCATTGCATTCTCGACAATTTGTAGCGAGATTTTAAAGATGATTGTTTTATCATTTTCATGTAAATTGATTTACCTGTTCTTTAATTCATCTACGATTCATGCCCTTCGACACAGAAAGTCCTGACTTACTTTTAATATGATTAGCAATCATTATTTGTATAAATGTCAGTTTATGGATCGTTTTGTCATCTCATTTTCTCGTCACACAAGGTCTTCCAGATTATGTTTTGTTTCGAAGGAGAAATCCTTAGACTATACTTCATAGACAGACCACTTTGGAAGATTCAATGCTGCTGAAATTTCTACAACAGTCTTCCCTTTCCATTTCAGCTTTTCTACTTTACTTACCTCATCTAACTGAATATTTTTAGCTCGCGGCATCTTCACAACTGATGCTATATCGAGGTATAATTAAATATTTCAGACATGTGGCATCATAACTTGGAAATTTGCATTTTTCCATGAACAATTGACTAAAAATGAAAAAGTGACTAAACTTTTGCAATATACAAATTTTACTTTTTTCAGTTAAATTAAATATTATCTTATATTATAACCATTATTTTTATTCTACATTGTTTAATATATATTTGAAAATAAGTATAGCCATTTGTAAAACTCACGTGTTCGTATTTTTTATTTACTGTATTCAATTAATTATTTCAGTGTCTAAACTTTTGCTGAGCACTGTAGTAGTAATAACAATAATTATGGCTTAAAAATATACATTCATAAGTTATGTCTTTATAAACTATACGAAAACAATATAAATATAAAAGCGTTGTGTAAGATTTTTTAGTAAAATATTATTTCTTTTAAGGTTGAAAAAAAGGGAAATTAAAGGTTGGTGAAATCAATTCAACTCGAGAAGAAACGAAATGACGTTTGGGAAATGTGATTATCTTTTCAAAAGTAACGGTAGAAAAATAAACTTGTTTTCTAAAAGCAGATTAGAAGTGCAAATCCATCACAAATGACCCACGTCTTTCCATCTTACAACAGAAAAGAGTAGAAAAAGTATAGCAATTGAATTTTCACGGTAAAAACAATCGGATAATGTAGCAGAAAGTAAGATTTAAAACATCCCATCAATGTGACGTGTTTTTTTTTTCTTCAAGAAAAAAAGTCAATGTATAAAAGGAAAAAAATGTTTTTTTGTATTAAAAACAATCACGAAGGTAAACCGCCAGTTTATAAGTTATAATCGATATAAAAGTTTAAAAAAAATGAAATGCATCAAAATTCAACGCATTAAAGAAAAAAACGTTTAGACTAATTTAAAATAAACCTATAAAAAATAATTCTAACTGGAATAATTCGTAACTCCAAAAAAAAAAAAATTAATAATAAACCTTGCATTAGACAATCCGATTAAAAAAGTGAGTGTTTTAACTACACGTTTCGATATAGTACCTCTGTGATATTTAACACTTTTCCATACATCTGTGTTATTAGGGCCCCTTAACCCACTGACACTCTTGAAAAAGGATAAAACTGTAATGTTGTTTTCATTACAATTAATTATTTTCTAGATCTATAATAATATGATTCTTGCAGTTTTATCCAAAAAAAATCTTAATTATGAATATGAAAGTAATCCTTTAGTGTGTTAATCATTGTTCACTGTATTTAATATCCCATAAATCAATATAGTTATATTAGCGTAATTTCCGGCGTATAATGTTCGGATCAAACAATCAATTTTTGACCCAGATAATATAAAAATATAAAATGTAACTTTTAAAACGTGGTAAATGTTTCACTTCAATAGCTGAATAAAATTTCTGGGTCCAAACTGAATTGTTTCACCTAAGGATTATGCGCTGGAAATTACGATAGTTTAACTATTGCTTATATTGTAGTGGAACCTGGAGCTAACATGTGCTTGTCAGTGAGAGGGTTAAGGGTGAATCATGAAATGAGTGGTCAAGAATGATATATATTCCAAATTCATAAGCACACCCTTAAAAAGGTGTTCACACACACTCGATTCATATCTATTTGTGTTAGTATTTGACTTTTTCTTTGATATAAATTTATATTAAAATAAATAAAACCAATACAGCATCCAGGGCTTTCACATAGTAGGAGTCTTTTTGGAGTAGCCCAAGAATTTCTACGCAATTCGAAACGTTATCCTTTATAAAATACTTATACTATTGCTATAAATTTATCTTTGAGTATTTTTCAAGAAACAAAGTAACTATTAACTGTATTTCCTACAGTGTAACTGTATTAATTATCGGTGAATGCATTTAAAGTAACCATAAAGGCAAAATATAAGTATTTAAAATATTATAAGATTAAAATATTATAAAAAATTAAAATATTCTAAATGATTTTTAGAGATAATAGATTATTATAAACTTTAGGCGTAAAGGAATTTGCACTATATTTATTATAAGTATTATACTTTATATAATAAATTATTATATAATATATATAATGTTTAATAATGAATTTTATTTATAGAATACTGCAGTGATAGACATTGGACCCTGTTAAGCGATTTATAAACATCGTTCACGACATTGCTGGTGTCATCGAATAACAATTTTGTTTAATTTTAGTCTGCATCATAAAAAAAGATAAATTTGCATTAAATTGTCAGAAATGTAGTCCCTCCTCCTCCCCGGAAAAAAACCTAAAAAATATTGGCTTCACAACCTAATACAAAATCATGTTTGTTAGCGTAAGTTTATGCACATATTCTTGAAGTAGCTGTATCCAAAATCTCTAGTGGAGTGCGCGGATACGGAAAAAAATAAAAAGTCCACGCGTTATGACACTTATTTTAATATTTCTTAAAATGATTAGCCTTTTCAAAGCCTGGACGATATAGTTTTACAGTTTAAAGGAAATTGTTTCAGAAAATCATAATGTTATTGTAATCGAATTGTTCATAAATCATAATGAAACTTTATTTTTAAAATTTTGTCGGTTTGTTTTTGTATTTAAATTTTAAAAACATACCGCATGCCATGCATTTCAGAAAAATCATTTCATAGCATATCCGAAAATTAATATAAAATACTAAAATAGAAACTGTTTAAAGCATGTTAGAAAGTCGTAAATGTTGTAAAACTAGATCACGATTTATAGTATTTTATTTAAACTACAATCTACTTCATTTCGAATTTATTTTCTGTACATCTTCGATTCAAATGTTTGTTGGAAAATTTTTTGGAAGGAATATGAAACAGTGAAAGCCACAACATAATATTCAATTCATATATAAAAATTGATGTATTTCGCAACGACAACAATAAAATTAAAAAGTAAGCGCAAAGCCTTTCCCCTTGTCTTTCCATTTCACACATCCAAATCCTAAACTTTTAAACTTTAGCTTAAATTAACATGCATAAAATCTCCATAACTGTTTTTCTTGCTTTTTTTTCTTGAGGTGTTGAAAAATTACAAAAAGGTTATTTCGCTTACAATGAAAAATGCAAATCGAATAAAAAAGTAAATGGCCGCTATATCACTGTAAAATGTTTTAAAAAAAATGAAAGTATATGTTTAGCTAAATATAAAATAACAAAAGTGATGTTGAGGTGTTTAAAAAAATCTTCAGAAAAAGTTTATTATCTGTCTAAAGTTGTTATAAAATATAGAACAAATCAATTTATAAGCGTATGGAGGCAACCTTAAACGTCTGTAAAAATTAATTAAAGAGCTTACAATAAAATTAAAATTTGCTTAATAAAAATATGATATAATGAAACTTTTTAAAATGTGCTAAAATATACTTAATAAGATTTTTAAAGCAATAAAGACAGCCAACAGAAATAAATAACCCAAGTGAACCATCCTTTCGAATATCTTTTATCCTATAAAGACCTTATTATGTATATTTTAGCTCTTTTTTAAGTAAGTTATGCATTATACATTTACTAACTAATATTTTTATTTAGAATCAAGATTAACATGACGTTCAATAATTATGGTTTTAACTATATTTTATAATGCAATTTGCTTAATTTTGAATTTTTTCTGTTTATTTCTTCTTTCTTAAAGGCTATTCTAAATGAAGATTGAAGATATAAAAAATATAACAAAAAAGTTATAACCCCAAATTAATACTCAACTCATATATAAAAATATATGTATGCTGAATAGAACGATAACATCGAACAGTAAGCGAAAAATATTTAATCTCGTCTTTCGTTCACGCGGCCGAATCTCAAGTCTTGCCGCTTAAGCTAAAATTTCCATGTATAAAATCTTCATAAGGGATTTCCTTTCTTTTACTTTCTTGATGTGTTGAAAATTTATAAAAGGGTTATCTCTATCACAAAGAAAAATATAAATCAAATAAAAACGCAAATGGTTGCCATAAAATTGTAAAATGTTAAAAAATGTAAAAAACGATGAACTGAAAGTATATATTTTGCTAAATAAAAGAATAAAATTAATATCTGAAAAAAAACCTTCATGTTTAGGCTTTTTAGAGGGGAAAAAGATTAAAACAGCATCGGGAATATTTACTGCCTTATCTACTTACGAAATATATATTCTTAGTTCATATTGCACTGTTTCGAAAAAAAAAAAATACCCAATTTACAGGCAAAGTTATATTTAACCATTTGCACTCAAAAGGTCACTCTCAGTCAGCACTAGTATTTTCAGGTGTTGCCTTGTAAATCGGGACTCCAAATGCTTTGGACACCACTAATACCTTAGAGTTTATTCCGCCATCTTTTATCACAGATTATTCGGCCATTAGGTAAGGCGAAGAAAATTAGTTTAAAATACTGGTGTCCAGAGAATTTAGGGCATCCATTTACGTGGAACACTAATGGTCAGTGAAAATTACCTCGCTAATGAAAATGACTTAAAAAAATCTTGGAAAGTTATTTTAGAAGACAAATTTAATTTTAAATTTTTCGGTTACAAAAAAGAAAAAAAAAAATGTAATTTAACAAATTAGCATGACTATTTGAAAAATGATATTTTCAAAGACTTATTAAACTAGCAAAAGCCATGCTTTGTTTGGATTCGCGAAGCATTATTTTATAAAGAATATATTTGAAAGTAACAATATTTTTTAATATTATTTTTGCATCTTTATTAAACAAAAACGTTATTTTATGTTTTAGCGCAGTTTAAGTCTACAAACGTAAGTTAAACCAAATAACTTTCAATTTCCCAGGAATTTTTTATTTATGATGTAAGACTGGCATAAAAAGTATTTTTGAAGCAAACTTTTACAAAATATTTTAAAATTTTCAACTAAAAATTCTTTTTAAAGATGTTTTTACAATTTCTAATAGCCACTGGTGTTTTCTAAAATTGTTTGAAATATGCATGTTTCCAATCTTTGTAATTAACATCAAATAATATTTGATAGCTATTTTAGAATAATATATTTGAAGAGAACTTGAAGAAAGTTACTTCTTCAAAATCCTATTTTCTGGAAAAACATTTGAAATCTGCTCTCGTCGATACTATGAATTTTTAACTGTAAAACTTTTTATTCTAATTTCTTTGTTTTTATACATGTTAACGCATGAGAATTATTGATACTGTAGAATTTTTCGTAAGAAAAATTTCTATTGAATGCTTAATTTTGAAGGATTTTCACTCTTGACAACGTTACGTACGTTTTTAAGCCAACTGGTGCCTATATATCCTCAGAATCTACAACTGCTTCATCTAATGTTAAACCTTGGGATTTATGAATTATGATAGCAAAAGCTAACTGCAGAAGAAGTTCTTTCCTTGAGCAGTTTATGCTTCCATTTTTTCCAGAATTCAGTTATTGGGAGAATTGGTACGCACCAATTCTTATAAGCTAAATTACTGTAGTATTCAAATTTATCCATGATTATTCGCAATATCTGGTCTGGTGGCTTGTGATTTTCTTTAATGCGCACAACAAAGCCTAAAGTCCCGTTCACTAAACATTTTTAGGTCAACAAATTTGAACGTAAAATTACTTTAGATACAAATGATAAAGTAAGAAATGGTTGAAGTCCATTTATCATTTCTGAATCGGCCAACTTTGCTGTTGTACATTTATAAAGAGCTTGAATCGAGGCAACAACTTCCCGCAATTTTTTTAATTTTTCATTTATATAACAAATTTAACAATTAATTGTATTTGTTTACAATTCTTTTGTTGCCACTTTACAAAAAAAAAAAAAAAAAAAAATCCATAATACAATTCTTTTAAAATGTTTAAGTGTCATGTGTGCAAACGATTTTGCTGAATAATGAAAACATATTTTATTTATTTATTAAATTAATCATGATTCTATCTATAATCACTTACTCCATGATTTATATATTTTTTTTTTGAAAATATACGCGTTTCATTTTTTTATTTATTTGCTAAAATGCGTGCGTATTGGAAATGCATGTAAAATAAATTAATTAAAATAATATTTTTCTTAACGTTTTACTGTAAAAAAAATTATATTCTGCAAATCTACAGATCATATTTTATTTTTGTGTTTAATTTGAAGTCAAAATATTGAAATTTTTTTTGTAAAGTGTACGACAAAGTGTAATTTGAATGGCCTAGTAGAGGATTCGCTTCGCTCATCCTAATAAATTCTAAATTAAATTAATAAATATAATATTAATCATTTTTGGAATGCATCTTTAGGAACTGTAGATTTTTAAACTTCTAAAAATTGTATATTTTAAATTTTTGTATCGTTGCTTAGAGTAAAAAATGTACTTTAAAATTAAATTTTGTTTGAAATATTTATCACAACTTGTTTTCAAATTATTGTAATTTTAAATGTTTTTATTAATTTTTTTTTTCATAGCGGCAACAATAAGAGAACAAAAAGTAAGTTGCCGAATTCTACCAATATAAAATTCTCAGTTCTCTACCGAGAATAATAACAATTTTCCAAATACACTGCTGGCCACCCAAATTGCAACACCAAGAAAAACAAGAGATATCACAACAAAATTTATTGTGTAGATAACATGTTGACCACGTAACAAATGATTAAATTTACAGCATTCTATGAAGCGTGGTTCCTGCCAAAATCAGTACCCAGAGTAGCCGCCGTTGTTGGAGATCACAGCTGCCACACGCCTCGGCATTGATTCAAAGAGACTTTGAATGTGTTCTTGGGGTACAGCAGACCAAGCAGCTTCCACACGTTGCCAAAGTTGATCAGGTGTGACAGCTGGGGATGAACTCTGGGTCAGTCGTTGAGCAACCATGGACCACATGTTTTCTATCGGCGAAAGATCCGGAGAGCGCGCCGGCCAGGGAAGCAATTGAATCTGGTGATTGACGAAGAACCCTTGGACAATGCGTGCTACGTGTGGCCGTTCATTATCCTGCTGAAATATGGCTGTTGGCAAGCCTTGAAGGTAAGGAAGGACAACTGGCTCCAACACCTCGGAGATGTAGCGCTGGCTGGTTAAAGTACCTGCAATGCGTACTAGAAGAGTGCGAGAGAGATATCCGATACCGCCCCATACCATAATACCCGGTGCAGGACCAGTGTGACGGTGCATAATGCAGCTGTTCAGCATCCTCTCTCCACGGTGTCTCCAGACTCGAATCCGACCGTCGTGGTGTTGCATACAGAAGCGTGACTCGTCAGTAAAGAGAATTTCATTCCATTCTGTCGTCCACATCCTTCTTTCATCGCACCATTGGCGGCGGAGACGTCTGTGGTTCCGCGTCAGAGGTAAACAAAGCAACGGACGTCTTGCGGACAGACCATTCTGCTGTAAACGACGACGTCGAACGGTACGCGCAGACACTGGATGATGCGTTACAGACTAAATCTGCTGTGATATGGTTCGTGATGTGACTGAGCGGTCCGTCACTGCCATGCGTACAATCTGCCTGTCATCACGTGACGTGGTGCACTGAGGTCGATGTGGTCGATCACGTCTGTCCGTCGTACCCTGTTGCACCCAACGATCACATATCCGCATCACAGTTGTTTGGTTACGTCCAACACGACGACCGATTTCCCTGAAAGATAACCCACAATCTCGGTATGCCACTATCCTTCCTCTGTCAAACTCGGATACTTGATCAAAAGATGATCGTTGTTTCCTACGAGGCATAATTTATCGTTTTTTTGAAAAAAAAGCAAGAAAAACACAATTGCTGTACTTGAAACCGTCGAAATCTCCAAGCCTTAAATAGCGCTTTGAGGTGGCGCCACAGGCGCGCTTGATATGCGTCTGCGCTAAAATTCTAATCATTTGCATATCTCACCTCAGCTAATGCATGTTGTAAATTTCATATTATTTGCATGCTTCCTTCAGGGTGTTGCATTTACGATGGCCAGCAGTTTAGTTAAATAATCACCTATTTAAATGAGATACGGTCTAGAATTAATCACTTTTAACTAAAGTGTGTGTTGAAAAAATGAACAATTTAGGCATTTTGTGGGGTTTTTAGACTACGCAAATACTCCGCTCTGGTCTATGAGTTACTGTATTTATAAACCTTAAGGAGTCATAAGACAAAAGAAATTTAACAATATTTTGAAATATTTAAAAGTATTATAAATAGATCATACTTATATACTATATCGATATATTATAAAGATAATAGCCTGATATATTATAATGATTATAATTATATAATATTTAGTATATAATAATAGAAATAGATTAAAATATAATAATGTAAATAGATTAAAATAGTTATAAATAGATTAAAATTTACAAACATTATTAAGTTTAAAAAAGAAACCTAGAGTAGTTTTAAGGCTGCTTTCCACTCAGTTTTTGTACATAGAACGCATTCGTATATTTTAAATATTTCTTCGGGAATTTAATATTTTAACTCATTTTTCTTTCTAAACGTCTTAACCAATTCGGGACAATGGATGTATATACCTATGTTCCTATGCATATATCTTCAAAAAGTACATGAAGTATATTTGTGCTACCAGTAATATAAAAAAGTAATATTTTCTTTGTTTAGTTAAAGCATTTTTGTGATTTTGAAGTAAAGAAAAGGATAAAGAATGGCTGGTTTTTTTTTCCTTAGTTTTCAATCTATTTCTAAAATATATATACTTAATTTAATATTTTAGTGTTAAAAGATGATTAACTAAGAGTTTAATTTTAACATTTCACATGTAATTAAACATTAGTAAGAGGAATGCAGAAACTGGGTGACTAGCAGCCTTAAACCACAAGATCTTTTCAAAACTCTTTAGAGTATAGGTGGCACCATCTAGTGAGGATACAGATTTACAAGATCAGCAGAGCCTTCATAATGATTGCATGCAAATGAAAGAATCATTAGCAAAATATGTTTTCACATAAGAAGAGTTTTTTTTTCCAATAAATTTTATTATGTTTTCAGTGTCTTTCTAATTGTTTTAAATTATTTTCAAATAGCAATGTAAATTAAAATCTTAACAAAAACAAAAAACAATTTTCTGCAATAAAAATTCTTTTGTAATGGAATTATTCCTTTCATATATTGTCAGTAAGTATTTTTTTCTTCGATAATTGCCACTTTAAATGTATTGAAAAAATGTCGCTGAGACGATTCAAGAATAAAGCACAAACATTAAATAAAATTACTTTCATCACTTTTATCCTTTAAATATTAATTTAAAGAAAAACAAGCGCAAATTGTTTCTTTTGTGAAAAATTAACTTTAATGGGATAGCATATTCCCAATGTGCGTGAAACTTTTATTGAAATGAAATAAAATTAGAGCATAGAAATTGGTGCAATTTTGTAAATTTATATGTAACAGTTTCAAAAATGTTCATCTGAACTAGCATTTAAAAAACAAAAAAAAAGCAATAAAAAATATTTTATTCTGAATGTTTGGCATTTAAATTTCGTCATTAAATATTTCGTTTCTTTGATGATCATCTGTTTTTAATGTAATAATGGAATTTAAACAATAGGCAATACACATTTCTTAAAAGAATCACAAGCATTTTACGCAGAAATTCGTATTTTTATTTTATTTTATTTTTTAATTTTTTAAATTTTCAGATTTCTTATCATTTTATTTATTTTGTTTCTTTTCGATATTTATTTTCAAAAAAAAAAAAAAAAGCATAACTGTTTCTATATGTTGCTCCTATTATATTACGCATTAGCAAATAATGCATATTTAGACACATGCAAAAATTAAAGGTTATAGTTAATTTAAGGGGACACACTACCTCAAACTAGCGCAAATTGTTAAATTTCTTTATTTAATTTTAACTGAAAGTTTCTTTTATCGTACATATTTTGACACTTCTAACGACAACCACTTAAATAGGACGTAATCACCATGAAAACCTAGACTCACTCCCTATCGTGTAATATCACAGAATTAATTTCCTGTGATATAGTTTAAGAGAATAATTACCTTGACAACCTAGAATCATTACCTATCATGCTATATTATGATGCGATATTATGCAGCATTTAAGTCTGCTAAGATTTATTTAAATGGAGAATTTTTTTTTATTTCTTTTTAGGTTTTGATTCAATTTTCATAAAAATTCAAAAGACACGACAAAATTTTGCAATGATTATGTACAATAGATTTCAACTTTGATCTGCTTATAAGGTTCTTCGTATTTATAGAATTACGAATGTATGTAAACCATATACGGTTATTTTCACGTACTTCATTAGGCATTATATTGCAACATAATGTAAAGGTTTATTGTATCAGGTTAAAATTACATCTCAAATGCACATAAAAATATTATTTTACCCATTCTTCTGAAATATTAACTGAAAATAAATACGTCATAGGTCTTAAATCATTTGAAACACTGACTTAAAGCTTAAACTATTTATTTAGAACAAGTCAACTTGCTTTAAATTAACATTATGCTATAATAATCGAAATATGATACTGAGATACCTTTAAATTGGAAGTACATTACCATCATTAACTATGGGAACTATATTCTTCGTTATCTTGCGGCGCACCTTAATGTTATATATGAATTTCAGTATGTTCGAAATATTGTAACGTCATTAAAATACACAGCAAAGAATATTATATCTATAAACAATAATGTAATAAAACTCTTCCTGTACGTCCTAAGAAACAAATTAAAAAGTACTACATATTCCATTTTCAACAAGGAATGTTTTATGGTAAATTACAAGAAGGACAGTTTATGTCGAAATTGGTTAAAAAATCGATTTTCTTGTATCGATTTGTATATTAAGGTTTAGTCCAGTTAGTAAAGGCATAACAAATTTGAAAATAACTTTTTAACAATTGTTACGAACAAACTTGATTTTTTTCTGCAGATGTTACTATGATACAGCAAAAGTTTTGTTAAATATTATTGATATATATATATTTTTTTAATTGCCCACCCCGAATGAAATTGAATTTCGAACAAATATCGTTCTTAAACACTGTTTTAAGCGAACTTTTTTTGCGTGGCTCTAAAAATGCATAATAAATATCATGATCACCCTATTCTATACGGTACGATCAATGAAATAAAACAATAAATACTATGAGAATTATATTCTTCATTATCTGGTAGCACATTAATGTTATATATGAATTTCAGTATGTTCGAAATATTATAATATCATTAAAATGTACTGCAAAGGATTTTATCTCTATACACAATAATGTAATAGAACTTTTCTGTACGTTTTTATAAACGAACTAAAAAGTACTACGCATTCCATTTTGAACAAGGAATGTTACATGGTAGATTACAATAAAGGCAGTTTACGTCAAAGTTAGTTAATTGATATCCTTTTATTTTATTATTAAAAGCTTGTTTAATTGTGGTTATTTTGAAACCTTATTTTTACCCAAACGGTAAGAATATCGCGAGATATTGTAAACTTTGTTAATACACCCAGAGCACATATAAATTAAAGCTTTAAAAGGCCTTTTTCTTCAATGTTCAAAATTTCTTCACTTTCATGCGTTCACTTTCGAGACTTTTTTTTTTTTTTTTTTTTTTTTTTTTTTTTTTTTTTTTTGTATTTGAGACAGAGATTTAAACTTTTTGTACCTGCTCATTATTATACACGTGATAAAACTGCGCTTGGAATTAGTACTCAGTTTTTTGTTATTTTTTTACATCAAAAGTGAATGCAGGTGTGTTAAATTTCATCGTTATTTACTTTATATATATAAAAATAATCATATAAAATACAGTATTATATTATTTATCAAAATTTTACTAAATATACATAATATGTTTACATATATTTTAAAATATATTTATATTATAATATATTTATATTATATTTATTAAATATATTATTATTTATCAAACAATTTAAGCCCACTCAAGTGTAATACATTTTTTTCAAAATTTTCAAAAAACATTAGCAAAAATATCAATGATTATGAAAGTTGTAAGTATGAAAAAAATACAATTTTTTTAATTTTTCTAAAATTTTTATTAATCATGCAGTTTTTTTTCAAAGTTCTTTTTCAGTTATACACTGAAATGCAGTTATTTCATCATTTGAACCCGATTTTTAAATATTGTTAAAAAGGTAATCTAAAGTATTATACTTGCACGAGTTTGAGTAACCATTATAGACAGATCGTAAAACAAACACTGATCATTAAAAAAAAAATTCAACTATGATACAAATCATTAAAAAGGCAAATGTAATACATTTCATATGAAATCACATTTATCGATAAAATAATAATAATTATAATAATAATAATAACTGTAAGCGGCATCGTGAAATTTGATATGTCCTCTCGGCTTAAAAATTTCTTATTTTATCAAAAGAAAAACAAAAAACTTATTTTTATTGAATATGTATTTTTTAAACAAATGGGCAGTTAGGCTTAAAAATTATACCCAGATAGCAATTTCAAACCTCATGAGATTATACACCCTCACTTATTACAAAGCGGTAAAATCGATGATTAAACAAGCGACATACAAAAAAAAAAAAAAAAAAAAAAAAAAAAAAACTCTGCATCTTTATTAATTATTACTTAACTGTTCTATCAGTACTCCAGACGACTATTTTTCATGGGGATATTTAAAAATAAATTTAATAAGCACAAATTTCAATTGCTGATAAGTATTCAAAAAGCATGTAAGAAAATAATACTTTCGATAGTCATGTAAAAGATTATGAATATAGCTTTTAAGAAATTCGGATGCACTTGACTGTAGTAGACAGTGCAAAGTTCGTAAATATTTATATTGTTTATATCCGAAACTCGCATATAAACATCATATAAAAATTATGACAGTTTGTAAGATGACATCAATTCGCATAAATCTTGGATTTTCGATAACTAGCTTTTCTATAGATTTAAATGGAAGTGGTATGTTATTTACCCTCCTAAGATAGGTACAATAATTTTAGTCCTACAATCTAATTAATCAATATAAATTATTAATGTCAGAACAGAAATTTGAATTAATATATGATCTAAAACCGGTATGTTACATTTTCATTAAAATTATTTCCTTTTGCAAACATGTTTATTAGAACCATGGATTATACCACTGAAATTACATATTCATTGTCAAAAAATATTTTTATATAAATTTAGAGGCACGATATTTATGAAACCATTGAATATAAAATGATTTATTTGATAATTTTCCACATGAGCGGAAGATTGCTTTCCTCAAAGCAAGTTAAATAAAATATTTTTTCCCTTTATCATGTATTTTGTTCTTTTAAAAAATTCTATGGGAAAAGATAACCTTTGGTTTTATTATGGAAAAAAAGAAGTAAAGTTTTTTTTATTAACCTGATTTCTTCTGCAAATATTTTTTCATTCCTCTGAACAACTCTTCAATGGAAGTCATTTGAATGGAAGCCTCGAGTTTTGATTTCTGGAGAATCGCCAACGAAACAAAAAGTAAAAAATGTTAAATGGGTATTTTATGAAAAGCACTTTCTTTATAATTCAAAGAAATCGTTTCATAGTAATAATTCAAAGTAAAGTTTCTTTATAAGTTAAATCGCGGCATAAAGAATGCATTATGAGATTTATGAGTAAAGTTTAAATATAAATATATATATTTATATTGAGATGTAAAATATTTCAATAAAAACTGTTAAAATTAGTGGTAAACAGAGATCAGAATCAGGGATTTAAATGAAATGATTTTTTATGTCATTCATTTATAACAGATATAAAAGGGGGGGGTTCCTACATAATAATGTAATGCATAATTTTAATTGGTAGGTAGTAATATCTTGAAATGCGTAAATCATTGTTTTTCAGTGTGCCATGTTTCCTGGCACAGTTGCAATTTTCAAAATCTACCTCTTAGATCCCAATTAGCCCAAGAAGTGGGCGATTTTGTCTGTGATATTTTCTCTCATGTCTTACAAAATATACAATCATACGTAAATGGAATTAAAAGATCTCAGTGTGTGCTTTACAACAAGATAATTTTGAATTTATAATTACAACTATTATCAGAAATAAAGAATTGAAAAATAAGTACGCTGGAAACAACACTTGTTAAAGGATTTTCGATATTCCTTTATTTTACTCTCTGCCCATAAAAGAAAATTAAATGTAAAATTTTCTATTGGAAAATCATAGTCTTGTTGCAATTCTACAGATCTAATTTTAAAACAAAAAAAAATTCTTTCTTTTTTTTTAAATAACATGAAATGCAACCAACGTGGGGGAAAAGGATCAGCCAAAATTCTATGAATTGAATGAGGAAAGTTTAATTTACATTGAAAGTGTTCAGATCTAATTAAGCCTAAAAGATGCAGTCAAGGATAAAATTTGGAAAATGTGCAAAAACGAAATGTAAAATAAATGTTTTGCTTAGACAAAATGAAATGTGCTGTATAAAGTAAACCAACCTAGGGATATTTCACAGGATCTAAAATTTTAAAAGAAAGCATTCCAAATCACGATTTGATTTAAATAGAAAATAAAATGTGCGATATCATTTAGCCGTAATTCAAATACGCTATGATATACTCTATGATCCTATTTAATTCCAAAATGCTATTTCTGGGGTAATTAGGATTATGCAGTTTATCAGAATTTTACTTCGTCTATTGTAAAAGGTAAACTTTTCCTCTTAAAACAACATTTATATTAATTTAAATCCACAATTATATTTCAATATTCCTACAATTTTTTCCATAGGCATTTTTTTAGTGAAACATTTTCACTTTGAAGTGCTATGTTTTTTTCTGTATATTCCAAGAAAAACATTGAATATTTCTTCAGGAACATATATTTTTCCTCAAAAAATTGAACATGTACAATGTTAGTCAAATTTCATAATTAATCTGGTCTTTTTTTATATATTACAAATTACCCCTGACGTTCCCCCGACCCTAATTAGCCTTATCTCCCCTAAATATCGGAAATTCCTATATAACTTGACGTTAAAACTAGATACAGATCGTGTTCAAATTATTTCGTATTAAATACCTTCGTGTTAACGAGGTTCAATTTTAATTTGCGTATTTTAGTATGCGCACATGTGATTGTATAACAAAAGTCATATCTCAAACCTCAAGTTCATTTATTTACCTATCATAATTGGAAGTCTGTTTCTCACTGCATAAATTTAAGAGATAAATACCTTTATATCTATTTTGAATACCCCACCCCCCTTAGTCTAAATTATTCCAGTTTATTTTAATGTATTCAAGAGTAATTCATAAGCATGTTTCGAAAATTCCTGTCAACGTACTATGTATTACCTTTTATCGCCTCGAATGAGATCATCATAAAAGTTTAATCAGGGTTGAAATATCCAATGAATGGGGAAGGGAGAGAAAGAGTCCTAAATTTTCCTCCCAATTAGGATTCCGAGTCCTTGGTGCATCTCAGGCACGTTAATCTCTTAATTGAGTTGAATAAGAATTTCTAAAGCACTATCGTGTGATTTTAATGTATTAATGAGATATGCAAATGTTGTCATGTTGATATACATGGTAAATATGAATTCGTATGCAGTTTTCGATGGCCAAACGTGATACCGAAAGTACACTGTAAAATTTTTTTAACATCGTAATAATTCCTTTTTTTTGACACCCTAACCAATAAATAGCAGTAAGACACTATTTTTCCCATACTAAAATATTTGCCTTACATATTGGAAAAATGTCTGAAGACTAAAAAAAAGAAGATTGCAGTTATATAAAAAATAGAAATACGCAGCAACAGGTTTTGATAACATACCAAGCAAAGTCTTTCTGCCTAAGCGCAGTTCGGGAAAAACAATTCAGTGCATAATAAAATTAAAAAAAGCATTTAAAATTAAATGTCATATTCTTTAAAGATCGTCTCTCACTTAAAAATAAGTACTAATCTTTGATAGTTCCTCTCAACAACTTTATTTGCATGTCCCTGAAAAATTGCTCAAATTAATACATTTCTTATTTAAACCCAGTCACTAACGCGAAATCTGTAAAAATCACAATTGTCATTCCCCTGTGTATATGATTATTCAACTATGGCACAAAACCATAATTTATATTTCCTAATTAAGATCTTTTGAGCCAAAAGAGAGGATGAGTAAGTATAAAGTCGGCATCTTTATATTACTAACAATGACCGTGCAAAGGCTTCAAAATATGAAAGAATCCTCTTAAGAGCCCACAATAGTCACAGAAAAATTACTCAAAAAGACCCGGATGACCATGTAAAGTCTATGGGAGCGTTCTTTTCTAATATCTCACTCAAATATTAATATTTTTGCATGATTTTTTTGCACAAGATAGCTGAGGGCAATCCACACCGGGTTAGTTTTTACTTTTTCGATTTTGGTTATATATTTTTTATATTACGATAGTTTCAGTTTCAGAACCGGTTTAAGCCGGTTTCGAAAGTGAAAGTAATTTTTTAAAGAAAATCTGAAACAAAAATTGAAAAAGTAAAAACTAGCCCGGTTGTGGATTGCCCTCAGTTATCTTGTGCAAAAAAATCATGCAAAAATATTAAAATTTGAGCGAGATATTAGAAAAGAACGCTCCCATAGACTTTACATGGTCATCCGGGTCTTTTTGAGTAATTTTTCTGTGACTATTGTGGGCTCTTAAGTTCTGTTAAATCTTTCGGGTATGGTATACTACTAATAGTGCATAATATTTCATTGAATATTCCCGTAAAGCGTGGTGACGTCATTGCAACGTCGTTGTGAAGCCACATTGTGACTTTGTGACTATCGATTGTCGATGTGACGTCACGTGACGTCGATATGAAGTCACAGTGACTAAAATGTGAGGTCGTTATGGCCGTTTTAGAGCTCTTTTGTGACGTTTCACAAAGTGGTCACAATGTGACAAATTTGTGAAAAATGTGTCACACATCTCAGTCACAATGTGACGTCACTGAGTGGTGGCATTTTGGTCACAGATGTGATGTGACCAAAGTGACTCACAGTGACGTCACTGTGACCACGCATACTATTAGGGTTAGTTTGTCCTAACAACTACTTCATTACTCTCATTATTTAGAAATGATAGCATATGGCTATGACTTTATTTATGTCTTGATATTTAGTAATTATAATAATAATAAGAGTTAATATAATTCTCTTTGCACCGTTGGCGAATTCGTTATTTTATACATATACTCCTTAAATTTAATACGTAGTTTACTTCTCTGAATGTATCATGTATGATTAAAAGCAAAAACTATTAGAAAGTTGTAATAAATAACCGCCAAATCCTGTTCCAATGCGATATTATACAAACATCACCAAAAACTCTTCTTCAACCTACTGTCTCCCCCAGGGGGATACCTTCTTTAGGTATTCACGGGCTTCACAACCCCGGGGCACCCGAGTGATCTTTCTCTTTTCTACTTCCTCTTACTCCTCTTGTCTTCCTTTCATCTTTCTTTCAATCTCGTTGTGGTTTCCTCTTTCTGCGGTGAGGGCAATTCTGCATGGGCCGATACATCCTGTTTATCGACTCATGGAGAATTGTAAACCACCCACGTGTTAGCCGTGCGTGGCGACCCGTGTCCCTGGAAAGGGGGATCCTGGCAGTTGAGGGAAACCAACACACTGCTTTGGCCTCTGCTTCAGGTAGACGGGAGGTGCATATTGGTCCCGTATGCATCAATCGGCTGGTCAGCTGACATTGTCACTGGCTTTAGGGATCAAGTGATCGAGCAAATACTAGTCATCTCGTTAAGGGTGGAGACTGACATAGGTTTGTCTTGTGACCGTATGGGCCCTGGTTAGCACTAGTGTACGATTGTGTATCCCCTTGTTGGGCTCGGTAGTGGGTGGTGCGGCTGGGGTCTGAATTATTTTTTTTTAAATATGGATGGAAAACCTTCACTTCATTCCTCTTCTCACCCTAGTGGAGAGCAACAAATTGTACCGACTATCTCACTCACTCGATTCTTTATCATTAAGCGCACCGACAGTCTCTCTGATAGTTCTTTTAAAAGGACGTCGCCTTTTCTCATTGCAAAAACTTTTCAGTCGGTATTGGGGGATGGTCATTCCCTCAAAAAACTACATTCTGGGGATTTACTAGTTGAGGTTTCTACAGCTAAACAGTCGCAATTCCTCTCTAATTGCTCTACAATAGGTACCTTTTCAGATTCCGTACAAATGCATAAAACTCTAAATACAAGTCGTGGTGTAATATCTGAACCTGATCTGTTATTCTCTACTAAAGCTGAACTATTAGAAAATTTAAAAGACCAAAATGTCATAGATGTACGTCGTAATACTATCCGCCGTAATGAAAAAGTACTACCTACAAAACATATAATTCTAACATTCAATAGTCCTGCTTTACCAACTAAAATTAAAGCTGGCTACCTAAGTTGTCCAGTCCGACCATACATACCAAATCCTCTCCGTTGTTTTAAATGTCAGCGTTACGGCCATAATAAAACAAATTGTCGTGGATCTCTTACCTGCGCACGTTGTGCAGAAGTCGGCCACGACAATGAATTATGTGATAAATCCGAACGCTGCGCAAATTGTAAAGGTGATCATACTACCTATTCACGCACTTGTCCGAATTGGAACAGAGAAAAAGAAATTCTGACTGTTAAAATTACTCAAAATAAGTCTTATCCTGATGCCCGCAAACTTGTTGAATCCAGAACACCATCCGTTGGAATTTCCTACTCCAGCTTACTCAAGCAGCAATCAACAACCGTAAGACACATAAGTACTCAAACCGATTCCACATATCCACCTAATAAATCTACTAAAACCCAATCAACTAGCACGCCATTAAAGAAAGCTGGGATATCTGTCTCCCTACTAAATGTATTGTAAATCCGCCATTAGAACGCTGGCTACCATCCACAGAACCTGTAAAAATAACTTATCTTGAAAAACTGAGTCAGAAATCTCAAGCTCAATCTAAGGGATTATCCAAACATCTAAATGAGACTAAGGCCGTTACCTCACCAAAAAATGACTCGAACTCATCAGCATTAAACTCGAAAAAACCCAACTCTAGTCAAATAGTTAAAACTGGTGTTCAGAAAGAAAGGACCAAGACAGGGAACCGAACTGTTACTAGTTCAAAAACGTTACAGAAATCGCAGAAAAAACGAACAGAAACCATAAAAACCCCAACTCCAGCAACCCCACGGCGGAAGACTGTCGTTAAAAGATTGCAGAATTCATCGCTCAGTCCATGCGAAAGAAATTTTAAAGATCCTAGGCACCTGCAGCACTATGTCCAAGAAGCTATGGAATCCGAGACTTATGGCAGTGGCTCGGATTCCGAGGAAAACACTATATTTGAGGAGTATGTGCCTAGTTAAATTTATTTTTTTAGTGTAACTTTAACTTTTTACTCTGTACTTAAAATATTTTTACATTCTATTTACTTATATGTTGTTATTTCTTTATTGATTGCTCCGATCTTAACCAGTTATATTTTTTACATGTATCATTGCATTCCATCCTTGATTTTTAACTCTGTTTTTATTTAGTATTTTATGTCATATTTACACTGTATTTTAACTTTTATTTTCAACTTTTACAGTTTTAATTGACACTTATATTTGATTTTATATGATATTTGGCTTTTGTAGTTCTAGTCTTATTAACTTACTGTTTGTAAGTTTTAATTAGTTTTTAACCTCTCAATTTTAATTTCACTGCATTTTTTAGGAATTGCATTTTAATCACATGTTTCATCACATTACTCATATTATCATTCTTAATATAATTATTTAATACATTTTTTACTTTGTTTTATAATTTATTCATTACCTTGTTCTTGGCGCAGCATGTCCCCAAAGGGACCTTGCGCCATTAAAATCTATACAACCAACCAACCAACCAACCTACTGTCATATAAATATGAATTGATTGAGCACAAAATTGGTACATTCGTTAGATTTCAGAAAATGAGATAATCCTTAAACTTCAGTAAGTCTATTCTTATAGTTACGATTAACATTGTTAAAGAGTAAAAGTAATTTTCTTCTCAAAATGGAAAAAAATATCCGTAAATAACCCTAAAGAGTTAGTAAAAATTTAACACGCTGGGTGCCATGATGACTGACACTGAGCTTTCCGTTTATGAAGCAACAGTCACCAGTGACTGACAGTGAACAATGTTCTATAATATAAAAAAAATATTTTTTTTTAAAGTGTTTTTTAAGAATTTAATATATCCTGTAATAAATAAAAGTTAAGTAATTTTTAAATATATTTTCAGTAATTACTTAAAAGAAAATAATTATTTTAGTTTATATGATATATTTGAGCGTTAGTCACCGGTGACTGACGCTGCCTGAACGGAAAGTTCATTGTCACTCAACGATGACTGACGCGTAACTAATCGTATTAATTCTCTTCTATATTGATTTTAAAAGGATGGTAAATATTGTTGGGCGACAACGGGATGTTTTTATCGATTCTCTCGACTGAATGACATCTCGATACTTTTAGTTTGAATAAAATGTTTCTCGATGACTCCATTTTGTCAATTGTCTTTACACAATACCCGATTTGATCTTATGAAGAATCGGGTGAAATGGAATAAATCAACGTTAATAAGAATTTTTGGGACTGAGTCATTGTAGTATGTTTTCAATTTCATTTGTTTTTAGTTGCCACGTGTTTACTAAATTTACTTTAAAAGGATGTATAAGTAATGATTTTAATAATCGATAATTGATTCTGGGGAGAAATCTATGACTGCCATTGTTTGTCAATTGTTTTATACGGTATGCGATTTGATTTTATCAAGAATCGAGTGAAAGGAATCAAGAATCAGTTGACGTTAGTAAGGACTTTAAGTTTTAGGCGCCCTCTAACGGAATTTTTTGAAATTTATCTTTAAAATTTATTTTCAAGGAAATACTGACATAAAGAATGGTTTTAGAGAAAACCGCAAACGAATGGACCAATTTTTCCGTTTTGTATAATCATTTGAAATTTGAACCTTCGCACCCCCACTGAACACAGTTCAGTTAGCGCTACTTAACCACTCTCAACGATTACAAAATTTAAGTTTAGGTCTAAGCTTTAAAAAAACTTAATGATATGCAAAAAATAACGGTAAAAAATAGTTGTACGTTACTCCAAAATCTAAAGGGACCTCTATCGACATTTTTTGAAATTTATGTTTATAATTTATTTTCAAAACAATACTGACATAAAGAATGGTTTTAGAGAAAACCGCAAACGAATGGACCAATTTTTCCGTTTTTTATAATCATTTGAAATTTGAACCTCTCCCCGCAATTCAGTTTGCGCTACTTAACCACGTTCAACGATTTAGATTTTGAGCTCAAAATTTAAGTTTATGTCTAAGGTTCTAAAAAATTTTAATGAGATGCAAAAAATAATGGTAAAAACTAGTTTATCGTTACTCCAAAGTCTAAAGCGCCCTCTATCGACATTTTTTGAAATTTATCTTTATAATTTATTTTCAAGAAAATACTGACATAAAGAATAGTTTTTGTGAAAACCGCAAATGGATCGACGAATTTTTCTGTTTTTTATAATCATTTGAATTTTTGGACCCTAAACTTTAATGGCGCATATTTAATTTGGAAGACGTTTGGGACCCTTAGTTTCCCATTTAATATTATTTGTCTTGATGTTTACTATCATCCCTTAAAGTTTTGTCCAGTAGTTTAGATACACCCTGTATGTATCACGTCTTCTATGTTTTGAGGGAGTAATGTATTAGACTATTTAATAAATATGACCAGGATATTTTCCAGAGAATTATGGGTAATTTGTCTATTACAGAATAATGGATTCACTTGAGTGTGCAGCATGTAATGAAATTCCTTTGTAACATATTTAATGAAATATATTCTGCTTTGTTGAAATAAGTCAGTGTATGTGTTTTACGCAAACATATACGTGTATTATGTCGTTCTACTTGTTAATCTTTTACATTTTAAATATTTTCTCACTGTTTTTACAATTTCAGCGATATGGATACAATATAAATCACACAATGCCTAGTACACAATAATGGATTCCTTTGAGTTCGCACCATATATTAAAAACTTCTATTTAACTCACTAAATGAATTAGAGGAGGTTTGATACATAGGAAAGAATGATACATTAACCCCTTGAAGACGAGCGCCTGTATACGTGCCACAAAAAAGTCTTAAGAAACCTTGTTTATTCTTATCAGTATAATTTTACAGCAAATTTTTACAGCCTTATTTAATCTGAACATTTTCACGATTTAATAAGGCACAAATTTCTGTTTTTAAAAACCGGTGATAAAGCATTAAAAATTTCGTAAAAGACTCCCATCGCGAAAGGGACTAACAATTTTTGTCAACAAATGGCATTAACAGCCATTCAAATACATGTAAATGCTTCTTTCATTTTCTGAAGCCATCATTAGCTAGACATATTAGTGAAGAACTGAAAACTTTATTTTTCTTTTAATTTTGAAGAGTTTTGGAAGGTCAATGCAATTTTTCCCGTTTTCCGTTGATTTCGAAATTATTCACATTAATTGCTTGAGTCTGTAGTCATCTTCTATTAATATAGTTGCGAATCTTCCAGGTTTTCCCTAAGAAAAACAAACATTTGATAAAGCATAATTTATTTTTCATAAAATTTATTTGCTTCATATTAATTCGTATTTATTACATTTTATTATGGAAATTTCGAAAAAAATTATATTTATCCGACTCGGCAAAAACGGAAAGTTGACTTTTGTGTATTCTAATGTTGTAAAATAAAAGAAAAATACACATCAATTTTGCCAAACATACAGATTTTATTAACTCATTAGAAACATTTGTATAAACTTATAACACGTGGCTAAATTGTCGATTTCAGCCCTCGTGATTTATTTTATATTTGGCAACCTTTACAGTCGCAATATTTAAGGGAAGTGCACACGATCAACACGTTCGAGAAAAGCAACATCTTCTGAAAACTGCCGTAGTGAGTGCAGAATAATTCAAACATAATTAACAACTGTTTGACTATCCCTTAAACAGATTTAAAAAACTACAATAAAAGCCTTGATTATTCAATGCCTTTTCTTACTGAAATAATGGAATGAATGAACTTCGATTCCTTAATTAAACAATCTTTACGTTAAAATTGTCAACCGAAATAAACAAAATATGTTATTAATACTAAACATAATTTAAGCACTTTATGGTGCAAATTATTCATTTTTATATAAAACAGAAACAGTTTACACAAATCCTTGGAATGATTTTATTAATCCTTGTTTTAATCTCGTTGTAATTCATTCTTTTAAACTGCATTTTATTCCATATACATGATATTACCCTAGTGACCTTAAAACCGATTTGCAAAAAGTTTTTTAAACTTATGCTCTCTATGGAAGTCATGGAACTAGATTTTATAAGCATATAATAATAATATTGGAGTGTTTTTTGACAATTTCCCTGATTTTGTATTATTCAAATGGCACAGTAATTTAGTTAATATAAATTTACCCCTAGGCAACTCACAATTTTGCATCGAATAATCAAGACTTTATCATACAACCAATGAAATAAATTGAATCTAATAAAATGAGAATATAAAGAGAAAAATTATTTCACACCCTTTCTTTTAAATCATAAAGACACACATGAAAAATCATGAAAGAGAACAGTATATAAGCAATCATATTTTATTAGGAAACAAAAAAGATAATACTCGTTAAATTCTCCGCTAGAAACAATATCATTCAAACTGCACAGTTCAAAATTGAATTAAATTAAAGATGTCTTACAAATTTTTGTAGAATTTCACATTAATTTAAATGTGTTGTGTACTTATCTATTAGCATTGGCATTTATAATTCATTTAGAAAATGCTTCTAATTTTAGTGCGTTGTTTAAAAATTTGGTATGTAACAGAAATTCTGCAATTAAATAAGTATCAGCAATAAAAGTAGCAGACAGCATTTATTAGAGAATCATAGCATCAAAATTCTCAGAGCAAAGAAACTACATATTTTTTTTTTACATAAAATATGTTTATGTATTCAAAATACAACATAAAAAATCCTTCGTGTTAGATTAGACTGGATTTATTTATTCACTAGCTGACCCGCCCGGCGTTGCCCGGGTCCGTTATAATAATGTTAAACGAACTTGAAATTTTTATGATTTTATCTTCAACTCAAAATATGTGTTAATACACTGTTAAGAATTTGACCCTTTTGCTGCATCGTCACTCCACCGCTTTTATAGAAAATGATTACTTCAGCCTATTTTGGAGCATTGTCATAGGTCAAAAGAGATATATTCTATAAAAGCGGGGGAGTGATGATACAGCAAAAGGGTCAAATTTTTTACAGTGTACATTATATTAAATACGTGCCCCCTGACTGTGTCAAAAATTGGTTTTTTTAAAAAACTAATATTTAGCTGCAAAAATACCTAAAATGACTGCAATGGGAAACGCAGGAGGGAATATGTGTCCAACGATTTAGTGTTGATATTTATCCTTAAAATTACTGTTAAGTGACTTAACTAAATACTTTTTTCACATAGATATCCCAAGTGAAATATTTTGAATTTCAAACTAATTATATATCACTCTTAAATCTGACTATACCGCGAATGAAATCGATTCTCGATGATTCGCTAAAAGGTTAGTATATAATATTATAAATTCAGAGCCATTTTACAAAAATAGGTGTATATTTTTTATCAAACATGCGTAATGTTCATTCTATGAACAAAATCCTAACCGTAACCTAATTGTATCGGAATCATAACTTGTCTGTAACTTAGCTGTATCTTAACAGTAACCTAACTGCAAGTTAAATATAACATAAATGTAACTTGGCCGTCACCTAATCATAACCTACCCATAATCTAACCACAACCTAACCGCAACTTAACCTTAACCTAACTGTAACTTAACCTTGACCTAACTGTAACCTAACCGGAAAATAAAATAACAAAAAAGTCACCGGAACGTAATTGCAACCTAACTGTTATCTAACCGTAACCAAGTTCTAATTTAACATTTACTATAAACGAAATATTTTAACCATCTCGCGCTAAGTACTTAGTTTCACTTTCCACCGCTACGGAGCGCATTATGTTTTGTAGAACATCCGAATTTTAGGTTCGGATTGGATTCAAGTTCATGGAAATTATTTTGTCTTCTTCGGATACAGTTATGGTTGTTTGGAATATTTGTGTTCAGTTTAGATTCGGTTCAATTCAGATTTCGTGGGTTTTTTTTTCCCCTTCAAATGGGATTTTTAAGTTCGGGTCGGGTTGTACTTATATGAAAATTATTTTACCTAGTTCCAATGATGTTATACTTCACTGAAATATTTTTGTTAGGTTCAGATTAAGTTTGGTTCAAATTTCGGGATTTTTTTTTCTTTTTTTTTACAAATTTTTTGGTTTGGAATGGGGATTATGTCCATGGAAATTATATTGTCTTGTTCGTATTTGGTTATAGTTATTTGGACTATTTTCGTCGGATTCAGATTTGGTTCGATTCAGATTTTAGGTATTTTTTTAAATTGATTTTTAAGGTTCTGGTTGGATTCATGTCCAGGGAAATTATTTTGTTTTGCTCGGATCGGGTTTTGGTTCTTTGGAATATTTTTTTCGGGTTCAGATGTCGTTCAATTCAGATTTCGGCTTTTTAATGGAATTTTTAGGTTCAGGTTGGGTTGCGCATCAACGGAAATTATTCTGCATTGTTCGAATAAGGATATGCTTCTCTGGAATATTTTTGTCAGATTCAGGTTTAGTTCATTTTTAGGTTCGGATTGGGTTCATGTTCATGGAAATTTTTTTGTCTTGTTCAGGTCCGGGTATGGTTCTGTGGAATATTTTTGTCGATTCAAATTTCAGGTATTTTTTTTCAAATGGAATTTTAGGTTCCGATCGGTTTCATGTCCACGAAAATTATTTTCTCTTATTCGAATCCGGTTATGGTTCTTTCGAATATTTTGATCGGATTCAGATGTAGTTTGCATAAAACTTCAGGCTTTTTTTTCAAATGGAATTTTTTAGGTTCGAGTCAGGTTTATGTTCATGGAAGTTTTTTTGTCTTGCTCTTATCAAGTTATAGTTCTTTGGAATATTTTTATCGATTTCAGGTTTCGTTCTGGTCATTTTTTGGGTTATTTCAGAGAAAAATTTTAGGTTCGGGTCGGGTTGCATATACACGAACATTATTTTTCTTTGATCGAATTGGGGTATGCTTCATTTGAATATTTTTGTGGGATTCAGATTTGATTCGGGTCAAATATCAAATCCATAGTTTTTTTTCAAATGGAATTTTTAGGTTCGGGTCGCGTTTATGCTCATGAAATTTTTGTCTTGCTTGGATCGGAGTATAGTCTGTTTTTTTCTGGTTGGGATCGGGTTATGTGTTAATACGCCTAAATATTATGTTTTGCTACTATTCTTTTAGTGACTATTTTTATATATAATTTATTTTGCTATTTGATAATTTATTACTGTGTATGAATCGTCTGCCTATTCGAACAATTGTACGTCAAAGAGCCATTTCATTTTTGTTTTAAAAACAAATTAAAGTCTTAATAAGATTTTAACTTAAATAAATGCATTCAAATTTAATCAATGATTTAAAAAAACTGCTAAAAAAGCCTCATATATACATATACATATATTAACTGCAACTTAGCCAACCACAAATACATTCTAATGTACGAAGTACCAACGATCTGACGTAATAGCTATGTCCAAAAATCCTAAGTTAAACTGACATTTTGCCAGTCTATGAATTTTAAAGGTCTTTGGGAAAAAAACAGTCACTTTTGAAATGTCAAAATCTCAAATTGGTTTCTTTTATAGAGTAAAAAGAAATTAATAGAGTGGAGGTATTATCTCTGGAGATGATGCTTAAGATGTAATCCTACATTAAGTCCAATTAAGTACCAACAAAAGCACCTGCTTTGACACGCCTATCAATTGGCGAAATTTTAAAATGAAGGGCCAAAATCACAGTCAAGTGAAATCCAGCCACCCCATTGGTCGTGTGGTAAGGGTGAAAATCACGAACTTGTTTCTCCATTTGAAAAAGGTGAGGGGGAAAGTATTTTTTAAGCGATTGTTACCGCCTGTTCTTATTTAAGATAAACCATCGAAATTAACTCAATTAAGATATTTTGATGCCATTTTATAAAATGAGAGTGAAAAATTTAGATTATAAATGAAAAGAGAAAAGATTTACTTCAAAACTGCCGCTACGATTTTTTCTCGGAAAAAGGAGTATGACAACATTTACCCAACTGCTAAGAGATTGTTCCCTGAAAAGGACGCGGCTCAATGACCAATGAGGTGTTTGGATTTCACCGGACTGTGATTTTGGCCCTCCATTTTAAAATTTCGCTATCAATTGAAACAGGTTTAAACCTGTATTTTTTTTCTCTCGTTTTTAAAAAAAGAACTAATTTATCGCTTCACCGGTAAAAATTTATTAATTATTTTATCATATGTGTTTTAAATATCAATATAGAAAATTATTTCAACGTTTTGCTTGAAAATATAACATTATTTTGTTAGTACATTAAAATCGTCTGCAGTCAGAAATTTATATTTTAGATTAATATTTATTACTTAAGTTTTCATACATGATTTTAAAAGAATGTTTTCATCATTATATTTTAAATATTTATTTACATGCAATTATTAAGTCATAAACATTTTTCATCTACGTTATAAAGTATTGAAAATTACATTAATGAAGGAAACTTTTAGTTATACAATTTTTAATTCGTATCAAATGTTTTCAATATCTTATTTAATTTTAATTTGATATTTAATTATTGCTAATTTTCCAATTTCCTTCATTTTAAAAGCGAATATTTATTCTAATAAATAATAATAGAACGAAGACCATTTTAAAAATTTGCTATTTCCTCTTGTAATATGCTTCAACTGTAATTCATTTCTTTCAATTCGTCTTATAATACAAAATCTCTTCCACGTCCATTTGTTTGCCACATTAAATTTGAGCGATAAATGGTTTCATATCGCAAACCTTTTTTGAGCTTACTTCACCTCCACTTATCTTATTCCTTCATGGGTTTCTTTAATTCTGTCTCAGCTTTCTTATTACTTCTGCGAAAATTTTTACACAACCAACCAACCGTAAACAAATGAAAGAGAAAAAAATTTGGAAACAGATGATTTTTTATGAGAGTGACCTCTTGATTTTAATTAATTACTCAGTTAATAATTGGAATTTTGAAATTCTGAAGCTCAGGTGCATCAGGAGAGATATTGGGCTACTCTCAAAAAAATTTTGAGCTTTGTACGTGCTGTAGATTTTGCTAGCTATCGCAGACACACACACAGACACACACACAGACAGAGCGTTTTCTTCTTTTATTAGTATAGATATTCTTTTTAATTTTGAAAATATTACGAAAACAATTTGTTAACTCACTTCTACTTCCAAAATTTAATTTAAAATTTTTTAATGTATTCACTAATTGCAATTTTAATCACGGTTGAATAGCTAGCCAGACTTTAAATATTATACTATTTACTACAATATAACTATTTACTTAAATTTTGGTTTTTTACTCAATCCTTCAGCAACAAACAGAAACATGAGTTTGTTTGTTTATACAAGTTAGTATAATTAAATTGTAATAAATGACTATAAATATATAAAAAAATAATAAACCTTTATAAAATTTATTTTAAAACATCTTCCGTAATATAAAACACTAAAATAAAAAAAAATATTATAAGAAAAATTTTAAGCAAGTTAATTTTAAATAACTGAAATTAATATTCAACAAATAAATTAAAAATATTCTGATAAAGAATTTGACAAAAAATAGCTAGGGCTAATTATATAAAATAATACAATGTTAAGCAGATGTAATTTACTAAAAAACTTAACGATGTTAATCTTTTTTTCTTTCTAAATCCCTATGTCAGAATATTTATCATCTCGGATTTAAAAAAAAAGTCTGTTAAAACCTGACGTGAAAAACACTATCAAGACAATTAACAACTTAGGTTTCTGCTTATTTTTAAGCTTCAATTACATTTTTTTCTCTGTCAATCTTAATAAAGCTATATTATATCTGTTTTTCCGGAAATTAATTGTAAATAATTTTTTTTTTTTTTCTGCAAAAATTAGGGTTGTGATTTTTACACATTATAATGGTGACGCGAAACTGCATGAAATTTATTTTTATTGTACATTTTTCGTCACCACTAATTTTTTTATTTATAGCATCATTACTGGAACATGTCTTTTTTTTACTGTTCTTTATTAATGTTTTTTTACAGTGCATATTTTTTAATTCAAAGCAGTAACCGTATTTTTTATAATAATTGTCTCATCTTACCCACTCTTCGTGGTTATCCGAATCCTTTCCCCTACGAATGGCCGAAAAAATGTCGATTGCCAAAATTCGCTTTTGATTTCGGTTTTAGTCTTAAAAACCTGTATTGATTTATTCTTATATTTAAATAACATCAAATAAAAGCTTTAATCATGTATTTGAAATTACCAAATATACTGCCAGTTTAAAAAGTAAATCAACATTAAAATGAGTAAGGAACACTGAAAGTGAGCTAACTAATATGAATAATAAAAACTGCGAATTGTTACGATAGAACTATTTTAGTAATAAACAAAACACGGTTGAGAAATTTTAAGACATTTAGCTTTAAGAAAATTTATGCTATGCTTCCAATAAATTCACATTTTTCATACTCTGGGGAGTCACATAATTTTCTCATTATAACAACATATTAATTTGAATAACAAAATCAAAATTAACAGTCTAGAAAGATATGTGAGAAAATTTTTCCTTTGTGCTCTTTTCGATTTGAGTGAAATTAATGTGGCAGAAATGTTAGATAGTATGCAAATTGTAATGTTTCAAACGGTGTTTACAAAAAAATAATAAGTTAAATAAATAAACCAGATGCAAATATAACATTCCTTAAGACTGAATACAATAAAACTGAGATCAAAACCATAGATGTGAAAAATCACAGGGTCAACTTTCTTTCTTGGCACTTTTCTTTCTTTCTTGATTTTATATTCTTGACATTTTATCATGACGAAAATATACGAGGGAGTGTCTGTGTTATTTCTTCAAGCAGCATTCAAATGAATACATAAACATACTCATAATATTAACAAAGTATTTTTGTATAAACAGTCACACTGTCGATATTTTACGAAATTATAGTCAAAATCCAGAGATAAAAGTATTCTCTCCGTGCGTAGGTTTGCATAGCTCAATTAATCATCTCGCTCCTTTGAGCAACACATTAGGCTCCTAAATTAAAGGATAAAATCCAATCTTTTAGAAAAGGAAATTTTATTTTGAATGATGACTTTTAACACTCCAGCCCATATATATAGCAAATTTTAATAACATTTTAATTCTGCTAAATCAAACACCGAGTTGTGAAAAAAATCGTAAATGAGGGGATTAACATCCTTAGAATATGAATAAATCCGTCGTTATGAAGTTGAGAAAAACTAAAAAATGTGTTTTACATGCTGCTAATCCAAGAAAGAGCGCCAAATTTTAGCGTCGATGATTTCGGCATTATAAAAGATAAAATAGTACTGTTAGAAAACTGCTCGTCATATGGCATACCCGTAAATATAAATATCATCATCCTTCTCTGCAATGTAAAATTAATAGCAATCCGATTACTAACAAAGTTTCCTAGCCATAGTGCTATAAGTAATCAGATTACCATTCGTATCAGAATGCAGCAACCTGTCCGTGTTGCCATGAAAATCACCCACTAGCGTGACAGCTGGCTATCAGTTTTGTTATTTCTATAATGCTATATATCCCATACATTCGAAACGTCAACTCTAAACTTGGTTGACAAAGTATGCTCCTCCTACAGGTCCATACATAGGTGATTATGAATATTTTGAAATTAGCATTATTGAAATTTTAATGTTATTCGCCAATCATTTGATTTTTTAGGGATTATATGTAACTCTTCAAAGGTTCTGTAACAATTCGTTAAAGCTATAAAAATTTAAGAGAATCTCCAAAGAATGCGTAAGTTAAAACTTAAGAACATATTCGCTTCAAAAGAAGTTTCAAATCTGCTTTTTTAATGCATTTAAAAATGTAATAGATTTTAATTCTTTAATTATTTCACCTATTAAATGCACAAAATTACTTAAATTACGTAATCATACATTTTCACTCACATGTATGCCTCGAGAAAGCTATGTCTCAAAAATATTAATTGATAGAGATTTAGAAAAACAAGTCTTTCCACATATTCTGAGAAATTTGTTGGAGTTTTGGCTAAGATTTTGTAAAAATACGCAACAAAGCATCTGTAATCTTACACTGACACTTATCACTTTGCTGTCGTTGGAATTTAAAGAAATTCGGTTGCATAAGTCAATCAGTCCAATTTTCACAAAACTGAAAACCCGAAACTCAAAAAAATATACTCTTGTCATACATGAGGGCTGTCAATTGGATAATCTTCCGTCGGCACGGGTCTAGATTCTTTGAAATCGCCTCGACGTCTGCAACGGATGGTGAGCAATGCTAAGAGTACAAGAAAGATGATAACTCCTGCAGATGCCCCCGCAAAAACGTAGGGCATCGGAAACCGCTCGCAATGTGCAGGGGTTTCGTCATAACCCGATGGACAGTGTCTTCTGACGTCGCACCACAGATCAGCTGCGATACACGCGTTCAGTTCCGGACATTCGAAAGGACATGTGCTTTCTCTCAGATGTTTCATTCTTGCAAAGTAAGGCTTCGTCACTTCTATCCACTCAAAACGAACAGTTTCGGCATGATTAGCTAATACTTCAATGTACTCGTGATCTCTGAGCACTTGTGGATCAGCTGAACAATTGTACCAATAATTGGAAAATACATCTACTTCCTTGATGAGGGTGTTTGGATAGTAATCTCCGTTTTCACCAGTAGCTGACGAGCAAGCTGAGTCTGCACCAGCTATAGAGTTCTTTTCTTTGTATCCACTTCCCAGGCAAACCACGGATAATGGTGTGATGGGCAACAACGAGTAGACGATGATCTTGTTCCCAGCCAGGCACTCCTTTCCCCCTATCTGTTCTTTTGAACCTTAGATAAAGATATTTGTGTGGTGCAGCCTCCAGGAGCCAGCGAAAGCACAGCGGCATAGCCCGACCTTCCACTGTTGGTAGATTTTAGAAAATAACGTAGAAATATTAAAAAAAATATATTAAAATAGATCTAAAATACAATTTTTATTTCAAAGATAAAATATTAACACAATGCAAATGATTGATTTCGTCTTTTTAAGCTAAAAGAAGCCGTTTGGGCTTGCACAGCTACAACTTATATTTAAAAAAGTTATTGTGTTATATTTAATAAAAATTCAACTGTTTTTTTAAGCGCTAGGACCGTTTGAAAATAACCCTTTAAGCGTCCCACAGAATTTTACATGCAATTTTAACGATTCGTAAAATATCAGTAACTTTAAGTATTGCTATAGAGATGATTTATATTCTATAATCTTAGATATTTATTTATCATATGCAAATCAAAAAAATAACATTGATAATAATTTTGAGTTAAATAAGCTTTTTAATTCAAAAACTATGTGACGGAAAAACCCGGTTACGCCGCTTAAAGAGGTAAAGACCAAAGAAAGAATATTTTCAAATTTAGTCAAATGAGTCAACTATCACGTTGGTTTCAAATAGTACAACGTATTCTTGTCAATCGATGCCCCGCTAAGATGGTGATAATTTGATTATACTGCGACAATATTTCAATCAGCAATTTCCATTTTTTTTTTTTTTTTTTTTTTTTACTCAATGTTGAATCAGATGCTTATTTCTTCACAGACAATCCAACGTTGCCCCTATTCCTTAGGAAAAGAATTTTAAAAATCATTCCAATTCATGTATTATAGGCATGCATATACACTCCAAATTTCTAAGCTATATATCGGTAGGAAGTGAGCGAAAACTGAGGCACAATATTCCACTGCCACAATCAAGCATAACTGTAAGTATAAGAAAAATATAAAAAGATTGAACATTTTCAAAAATTTTAAGTATTTTATTATATAAACATTGTCTTCCACAATAACATGCGTAAACCGAAACGAAATATCTCCATGGAAAAAAGTATGCTACGGTAATGAAATGTCCACATGAAAATAAAAAAAATATGTTACAAAAAATTAACTTGCTTTAGCTCAAAATTAAATTGTCTCTTTTATCACGAAAACGTTTTTAGATAATGAAATCAATAACGGGTGCCTTCTCTATTTCATCCTAAAGTGACTTCAGAACAAGAAATATCGAAAATTAAAAAAATGTTACTGTATTCTATGTCAAACACAATTTTTCTTTTCTGGAAGAAGATAAAGAAACCATCACGCAGACATGAAAAGTGGAACAGTAACTGTTCGAAACCTTTAAATACAGGAAGCGGTGTTCGTGATAGTTTCATCGCGTGATGTAGTGTTAGTGTTTGAAATACCAAAAATTCCTCGGCGAGGAATCGTTAAAAGAGTAAGCTAATAAAAGAAACATACATGTATGTCAAATTTAAAATAATGTATTTTTAATCGTATATTGTTTTATATAATACGATACTGTTTTATAATTTTCTAGTTAGTTTAGAACTTGTTCTCTTCAGGTTAAAAAATTAATAAGATAAATGTGCGTGTATGTGTATGTTTAAACAAAGTATTGTAACAATTATTGTTTTATATAATGGGACACAGTTTTGTAGTTTTCTAGTTAATGTTAAAACTTGTTTGCTGCAGGTTTCAAATTAGCAATGTAATTGCTTGGATTTTGTTGGGTTTTTTATGTATATCATGCCCTTTATGTTGCATAAAATGTTTGTTAAATTTAAAACAAAGTATTGTTAGTGGTATATTGTTTAGTAATTTTTTAGTTATGTTAAAACAAGTTCTTTCGAGGTTTGAAATTTGCTAGTAATTTCAAGGTTCTTGCTTTTTCCGCATGTACTATTAACGGTATAGGGTATTATATAACGGGATACTGCTTTATGTTGTTTTTAATTCTCCAGTTATGTTAAAACTACAGGTTTGAAATTAGCAAGGTATTTGCACGTTTATTTACTGTATCGTGATATACTGTGAGATATACTGTGTTGAATATAGATACATTTCTCCGGGAGGGATTATTGAGGTTACGAGTGGACAAAATGTAAAATTAGATGAGCGAAATTGCACTTTTTTTACCTTTGGAAACATAAAATATCAAATCTTCAGAAGTACACTCTCAAAAAAACTTCCGTCTTTTCACAGAAAATGCACTGGCAGCACTGCTGCCAGAAATTGTCTGTATATTGACGATTTTCTGTTTATTTTTTTCTCTGTCAAAAGAGGAAAAATATCCGTCACTTGAAAAAAGTTTGGAAAAAATCAATGCGGAAGAGGCGGGGATCGAACCAAGGATCCCAGGATTACCAGACCAACGCTAATCCACGGCGCTACGGCTGCCCATGATGATTGTGCGTTAATATAGATCCCTTCATTTCATATGGTGTGGGTTGGTGTATTTCGTTAAAAAGCTTTTAATTATGCAGTTAATCTCGGAAAGATTTCATCTTTAATGAAACTGTGGCTGGGTTTTTTTTACGTTTAGTATTAATATAGTATAAAAATGTGAATTTTAAATATATTACGTAGAATGTTAGAGAAAAAACATGGATGTTCTATTTGTGAGAATTTTTGAACGAATAAAGAAAGTAATTGTTATTTATTTTTAAATTCGAAAACATTTTTGTCTTTTAAAACTAAAGTAGACATTTTAATCAATAGAATATTTTTGTTTTTCATTTTAAAAATAAATTCGAACTTATTACTAACAGACCCAATGCGCATGCGTGCTGGATAGAAACGGAAACTTTTCCTCATTTTTCGACGCTCGGAATGAACTCACAGAACAAATACGTTTTCTGGGAGAACAGAAATTATTTGTGAAAAAATAACGATAACTTAGTGTATATTGACGAATTTTTCTGACAGTGTAAACATCTTATTTCTTCGGAGGGAGGGATGTCCTTCCCAAACTACACTCTGAAATCAACATTGGATATATATCATGCAGTTTTTTTTTATAATTAAATTCTATTTTTTATGTTTTAGTGTTTAAAATATTTCATTGTTGTGGTTGTATTAGATTATTGCAAAAGTTCTATCTTATGTTAATACCTAATATTGATGTACAAATATTGGTAACATATTAAGTAAAATTGTCAGTGGTACTTTATTTACTTGATACAAGCTCGACTCTTTATTATACAGCAGAACCTCGTTACAATGAATGTCATTTTAACGTATTTTTCAGTTTAACCTCACAATGCATTGTGCTACTAATTGGCCACACTGTAAATTTCACTTTATACATGCTATATTTTTTTCGAATGCAACATTTTGTAGACTTTATTTTTCTCCTAAATTATTGTTAAATATTCACAAATGTTTTATACTAATCTTTTTCAGTATACAGTTATTATATAATAATTTGAGGAGGGTGGTCGGTGATAAAAAATAAATCATGCACTAGGGGTTTTAAAATACATTATTAAAAAAAATCCCACTGTCCTATTTTATTATAAAAGTATTCACTTAAGCGAATTATTTGATGTAGCGAATTTATAGATTGATTAATCAGAGATTTATAGAGATTCGTTGTAACGAAGTTTTACTACATACCTCACGTCTCACGTTTTATTTAATGCAAGTTTGCTTTTCACATGTAAACATGGGATTTAAAAATTAACTATAGCTCCCTTCTTGATGAGATAGAATTATAAAAATTAAGTGCGCGAGTGTTTTCGATTGCATGGTCATTTTACCTATTAGGTAAAATTATTATGTACTAAAATATTACTGGTATTAAATACATATAAATATTATTAAAATTTTATATCACTCTAATACAATCCAGTTCACGTTTCTTATTGGACATGATTTGACTCATCTGTAATACCAGTAAAGGGAATTTATTTCTTTATTCCAATAAATGTATAATTTCATTGCTGTATCAGTTTAAATTATGTCTTATGGCATTATTTTATGAATGTAAACAATAAAATAAACAGTTAAAAATTTACAAATTAGTGATCCAAAAACTATTAAAAAAATGAGAAAGCAATGAGTAAACAGTGATGTGCGGATTATATAAATTTGTACATGTTTCATAGGGAAATTTGCTCAACAAACATTATTTCAAGTGGAAGAAATTTTAAAAGCATCATTTTAGCATCTATTTTCAATTAGGCCTAACGTGGCGCTAAGATCTACGGTCGATGATTCCCAGATCAGAATGGTTCGTCCTGGAACCGTTTTTACACTTTTCTCGAGTAGCATTTTATTATATTAGATACAGGTTCGATGCACAGCTTTTTTTGCGTATGAAAATCAAAATGGCATTTTTTAAATATGGTGATTTTATTGGATATGGAATACACACGAGGAAATTTGTAAAATTCTTTATCGGTCTTAAAATATTTAGGAAAATTATTTCCTTTTATAAAGAATTTCTTTTCATTTCTTGTGTAATAAACATAGTATTTAAAATACAATTAAAAATTAATAATAAAAATGAGTTTGATGGTCCTCTATCCTTCTATATAATATATCCTTTATATAATACATCCTTCCTATATAATATGTTAAAATTTTTTTTAATCTAAGAAGCATTTTAAAGTACTATGCTTCATAAACGACTTTTAAATTGAAATAAATAAAGAGCAAAATCAATATAGATTATAGTAATTTTAATAACGTCAGCAAATTGATAAAAAGGAAAAATAATAACAATATTTCCAATTAAAATAAGTAATATTCTATCTCTTCATATTCAATCAATAGTAATATTCAATCAGTTAATATTTCACCATTTTCTGCGGTTATCATTTATCCCTCATATCAAATTACGACTTACTCAGATTTAAATATTGATAAAACAATCGAAATCATCGATAGAACTTCAACTGAACCTTGTAATGACGAGCTGTACTTAATTTATAAGGAATCTAAAGCAGAATCTGAAACTGCTGTTAGGAGAATGCCGTGAATATGCATATAATCCTGTTATTCGGGAAACAATTTAAACTGAATATCGAAATGAGTACAATAATCGATACG
Organism: Maratus speculifer; assembly: GCA_964019185.1. Lineage (NCBI taxonomy): Eukaryota > Metazoa > Arthropoda > Arachnida > Araneae > Salticidae > Maratus > Maratus speculifer. The sequence continues at coordinate 515,626 of OZ025289.1, read as the reverse complement.
CAACAATTCCAAAATATCGATGATGGGGAGAAATGTATATAAACACTTAGCCGTCGCAATGCAAATAAAGCTTTGCAAGAAGTCGCATGGCTGCATTGGTGTAGTGTTTATTACTTCGGGCAATGCAATCTCACTTGTAAGTAGAGGTTCAGGTTAATGTATTCTGAAGATAACGTGGAGATTATACAAGAGTCTTCCCGATATGCTCTCTTGTCTGATTGACTTAAAATCACTGTCGCATAATGATACTTTAAAAGTGGGAATATTTCAAAATTTAGTCTGGTTCTCCATTGTTTTATTTTCTGTTTCCCGAATTAATTATATGTTTAATTCACCTGCAACTTGGGAGATGAAAAAGTAAGACATAACAGCTGATATACAATGTTACAGAGGACTTATGAATTTATGAAACCTTTCTTTTAAAATTATGTATGAAAATTGCTTAAAATCATCAAATAAAGTTAATACTTACTAAACGGGATAAAACTGCACTTAAAGGACATCAAATAGTATTACTGCGACTGACATGCTTTACCGCTAAGACCCTCGATATTCTAAAATCTTTATTAGCATATATATATATAAAACTGTTGATACGATTTATTTTATAGTATCGAAACTGAAATGTAAAAATGTATAGTGAAAATTAGATAACAAAGTACCTATAACAATATATTTAAACTATCTTAAGAAACAAAAAATAATAATATGCTATAATTAAGTAATTTTTCGATTAAACTCAAATGAACACATTTATTTATTACTATATTTTTTAATTTTGATTGTAATAATTTAATAAATGCTTGTTAATATTCTCCCTCTTTGGCTTTCCTAATTTGTCTTACACAGACACATGCAGAAATATAATTATAAGAACGTAAAAAATTATGTTTTTAATACTAATTAATAATTAAAATATATTATTAATTATATGTACATATTAATATATGTATATCTATACATTAAATAATAATAATATGATACATTGTGTTATTATTATATCTATTAATATTATTATGAATTATTAAGATATTAATTAGTAAAAATTAATAAAGAACACATAAAAAAAATGAAAAATAGGCGGGTGTAATTTTAACATTTTACGTTGAAATCGCTAATCTTCGACAATAATATTTCGTTACTCTACAAATGCAAAATTCATGTACGTTTACCAGGAATTGAAATAAGCAATAACTCTAACTGAAATACAGCTGGTTTATATATGTAGAACAGAGCATTTATTCCGTTTTACCTCTTTCGAAATTACGACTTGTTCAAATTCATTTAATGGTAAAACAATGAATGTTATATATCGGAATTTCAATTGTATCTCAAATGGAGAACCGTACTTAAAACATAAGAAGACCAGAGCAGAATCTGAAGCTTCTCTGACATAAATAAAGTGAATAAAATTAATACCCTGATAACAATTCAATCTGAATATCGAAATCATTTGAATAATCGAAATATGCAACAAGTCTAATGCCAAAGAATCGATAACGGGGTAGAATATATAAACACTCAGCCTTCATAATGCAAATGAGACTTAGAGAACTCACATGGTTGGGTCTGTGTAACTATTACTGCATTGGGGCCTGCACTGCAAACTTTCAGCTAAGTGGAGATTCACATTTATGCATTCTGAGTTAACATAGGGATTACATGAGAGCTTTCCGATATTCTCTTTCATATGGGTGACTTAACACTACTGTCGTATAAGGAAATCATAGTTTAAATGGCGAAATATTTCAAAATTTAGCATTATTCGCATATGTTTAATTTCCCTTTTTAAATGCAGTTACTATTTTAAATATTAATATGTAACATCATCAATAGTAATAGAGAAATAATATGTTTCCACAGAAAAACAATGTCAGAAAAGTATAACCTTAAAAAATGCATAGTTGAAATTCCACTACTATACGGAAAAACTGATTAAAACGGAATTCAATTTTAAGTGGAAATTTTTTTTTATAATTTCGGCGAATTAAATACAATGCCGTGTAACAGAACACTTACCTTCTATCATTAAAACTGAAACATGTCTAAAACGAAACGTATTTTTACTCACGTGAAATTCAGTAAAGACTACAGACATGCATGCTGACTTACTACAGAGTTTACTGTCAGTTTTTCCACTAACCATCACTTTAGATTAATTTAAAACAGTTGTCGCATTAGAAAATATTATTCAGTTTTTCAAAACATTTCAAAAATTAAACAGATTTAGTTCTATTTTTTCAGTGTTTTATTTTATGCGCTAGATTGTTGGATTGGGTTGTAGCTGAATTATTGTGTGCTTCAAACTAAAAGTGTCCTGAAATACGAAAAAATTAAAATTAAGTTTTCGAATAGAATTCTGAAAAATAGTCTACAGTTTTACCTCTAATATTTATTTTATTTTCACTTTGAAAACAAAGAAATTCAAATATTATTCATATTAAATTATATTTTTGTTCACCTCAAAATTTCGTTTTGGAATATGAGTTACCTGTATCCCAAAGCACTACATGAAAAAACCAAAGTTAAAACCAACGTGAACCTAAAAAATCGAATTAGTACAGTTCGAACTGGACTTGCAACAAAAGATATTAGCACCTGATGCGATCCAGGTCACATGTGTGAAGTCGTACCGCTAAAATTGTCTATTTCACTCAAGTGATGTTTTGTCTAATTTAAATAGATACTCGAAATCTTCAATGCATTAATATGAAATGAAGTATGGTATAGAAATTAGTAATGTATTAAATGTATATTTGAAACTGAATATTGATTTGAGAAATACTTGCTAAAATAAGAGAGTTATTAAAAATACCTAATTAGAACAAAGAGATAAAAAAAAATACAGTAAAGTCTTGATATTTGGAAATAGCTATGTCATATCTTCCCGTCATAATTCGGGTGGCAAATTTATAGTTTTGCAAACTATTTTTGAGTAACTGATCATTATGAACAAATACTAAATCAGAATTTCGTTGCAATTGTTTGTTATTTCCTGTTCTAAAATCTATATCATGCTTAATCTTAACGTTATCTTTCTGGCTATGTACAAAATAATTCCGATTCAAATGGGGCACACTTTAACATGTCATGTCCTATTTTAATAATTAGTGTGGCAAAAACACGTTTTTGCAAACAATTTTGGCTCAGTTGATTTATGTACATAAACTAATTTAGGAGTTTTTTAATCTCTATATAATTTCATCATCCGCAAAGCAATTCATCTCCAAACTTAACACAAGAAATTTCTCTTCTATAATGCAGGGGAAAATACCGATTCAAATGGGAAACATTTTAATATGCCATATCTTCTCGCAATAATCCGGATTGCAGTGTCACGTTTTTGGAAAACAAATTAGCGTAGCTGATTTATGCATCTAAAGTACATATCACAGACAATAAAATATGCAAGTATTAAAAGCTCCAGTGACGCGCTATAGTAATAGCGTACAATCCGATATTTGAAGAAATGCATGAAGATGCGATAGCTAAACACGGGCCACTAGTCAGGGTAACATCTGTAATCGTATTGCCATTTACTTTAGCTTGAAGAGCTGTGTCCAATATTTTTAAGGCAATGACCATCCTCCCTCGCCCATGCGTCACACAAGTGGTAGTTCGTTATCTCTAGCGTACACTGTTAAAAATCTGAACTATTTACTGTTTCATTACTCCACCATTGTTTTAGAATACCTCTATTCCGACCAACGAGAATGTTCTGAATACAGTGAAGTAACAATTTTCTATAAAAGCGGTGAAATGACGCTGCAACAAATGATGTAAATCTTTAACAATGCGTGTACAAAAGTCAGTGACACTAAAATTGTTTGAAAAAAATGTGATGCTGTCTCCTGAAATGAAAGAATCATAGAAACATAGTTTAAAATATGTTGGTGCGTGTACGTACTAGTGCAGGTGGTGGTCTCGTCACTGAAATCGCCACAGTCGTCGTTTCCGTCAGAGTTCCGTCACAGGGAACGCAATGTCCGTTGGCGCAGGCGAACTCCGAAAGCCTGCAACAGTCGCAGCAGCACACCGCCGTCAGCAGCAGCAGCACCAATGGGAGGGGAGGGACCATACCTCCCCCGCTCGCCCCCTGAGACCATCACCCCCAGGGGAGGACGCGGTACTCTCACCGATGGTTTCACCTGAAACGCACAGAAAGTTCATGGTTACTCAATCGGGGAAAAATATTTATACATATAAACTATAAGAATCTCCCGTAATAACATTTAAAAAAAAAGACTCTTCAATATCAGCAGTTTTTTAATTGACTAAGCTCTACCGGCTGATTTCATCTTTAGTTTTGGCGCCATCTATCGGCATCAATATAAATGAAGAGTTTTTTTATTGAACTTAAAGTTAAATAAATAAATTAAAACTGCAGGATGTAAGAATGTAAGAATGTGAGTAGAGATATTTCTTAACGTTTCCGTTACACAATTAAAAAAATCATTCAGTATGTATAAATAAAATGAATATTTTTATTATGATTTTATTGATAGAATTTAAATTTAGTTAAATTTTTTTTTTAGATTTAACATTTATAAAATGTTTAATTTTTCGTGTAAAAAAATTTAATGTGGAAATATGTAAATATGTTAAGGATTCTTACAGAAGAATTGTCCCAAATCTCGTTTACGAAATACCTTTGAATTTTTGTATTTTGTTTTAAGACTCCTTTTGCATTTTTGTTGCATTTACTTTACTATATGCTTTAAAAATTATCTTTTACATTAGTAGAAATAATACAATAATTAGAAATGATGCAAAAAAGGTTTACGATCGCCAATTTTTATTGTAAATATGATAATATACTGAAAGAATTTGAATATTCCGGAATTCCTCTTACTACTAAAACCTGTTGCTGTTGTTTCTGTATTTCGCATTTATAGCAGATTTAATGGATATTCCTAATCTTCGTAAATGAGAAATTTAAATTGTTCCTTGTAATGGCTGTAATGATGTATCTTATATTGGTCAAGTTAAAAGAAATCCCGGAATCCGCTTAAAATAATACGTTCGTTCTGTAATCATTCAAGAAATTTCTAAATCTCCTATTGCCGAGCATTCTTGAGGTACTGGCCATAGTTTTAATTTTCAAACTGTTAAAATTGTCTTTAATGTCAATCGTATCTCTGAATCGGACATTCTTGTAAATTTAGCTACTTATTTTATTCGTGAAGTTATTGTTAACCCCTTGGGGAGGAGCGACCACAATAGATGCCGGCACCGATTGTACTCAGATCCCGCGAGACTACAATTCATGCCGGCGCTGTTTCTAGTCACATCCCGCGAGACTACCATTGATGCCGATCAAACGGAACGTTTTGTTTTTCACAGTTTAGCATATAAAAAATTTATCCTAATTCTATTTGAATGTATATTAAGGAAGAAGAGTTTTCCTTCAAACTAGGAAAGCTAATGAAAACTTTTTTTTTTTTAATCCACGCGAATTTAATTTTTTATGGAAATATTACAATGGGAAAAAGATTATTTTTTTATCACGTCTTTGTGTTTCATAAATCTTTTTACGTGTCTAGTAAAACTTTATTTTTCTTTATTAGAAATAATGCTACTGAACTTCAGAAGGAAAAATTTGCGGTTAACGTAAGTAAGTGTATTAGTAAGCATATTTAAGGTTACGAATGATAACATGAACATCTGATTCATTGCTTTTTTTCCCGCTCTTTTATCTCGATCAGATCGTAGTGGCAAAAACCGACGTCATTAATATAATCATTCTTGTAGAAGGAAAGATTTATATTTTTTATATTTTTATTTATTTCAGGAGTGCTTCGCAATTAAAAAATAAAAAATAATAAGAAAGAAAAAAAGGGTTACGTACTGATTGTGATAGCTGATACGCTGATAACATTCTTTCTCAGTGCAGCTAAATTAAGAATATTTTTCTGCGTTACTGACCAGTTTTTTTTCTATAATTCTATATATTTATCTAATATGTTTTACATTACATGCTTGCATATATATACATTTCATTTTAAAAATTACTAGTAACATGAACAAAAGTTTTTAAAGAGTGTTTTAAGTTTTAAAGAGTATTTTAATGTATTATTGTGCTTTATTCATTATTATTCAAGATTTTTTTCTTACTTATATATTAGATTATATGTTAACATAGATTTTAAAAGATAATTTTAACATCAACGAAAGTTTTGAAAGTTTCAAATCATTATTAAATTTTATTCATAATTATCCAATAATTTTTATTTGATATACCTTATTATACGATATACCATATGGAAATAAATTTTCTATTTCTGAAATAATTTTAACATAAACATATTTTGGAAAGGTACATTTTTAATTTTTACTCTGATTTGCACATCATTACTGATTATTATTCAAGACTGTTTGTTTGTTTTTAATTATGTGTTATATATATATTTTTTATTTCAAAAATATTATAAAATTAAACTAAGTTTTTTAAAAAATCCAAAATTACACACACACACACACACATATATATATAAGTGTTACAAAGCAACAATAGCAGGTTGTTTGTATGTTTTATTTAATATTTTTCATTTGTAAATAAATCGTTTTTTGTAAAACATTTATTTTATTTACTGAAAGTGTTAAAAATTATTAAATATGAAGATGGTTAGGCTTGTTTTTCTATTATAGCAAAATGTTTCATAGGTTGATATTTAACAGCCTGGTAAGTATTTTTCTGTCATGTTATATCATTTTAAAAGCTAAAAACAGGATATTAACTATTCATTATTTACATTTAAACATTTTTTTCCAATTAAAATATCACACAATATACATCATTTTTTGAATAAATATGTAAAATAACATCAAATTCCATGTATGTGAATTTCAAAAAGTTTCATGCGAAAGTTATTTTTTTATTAATTTTTAAAGAATTTTTGACAAGCGTTAGGCTTAACAGCGCGAAATCCTCCGGCCCAGAAGGTGAAATCGAATTTCCCCGCTCCGTCCTCAGATGCGCACTTCAAAATGCGCGCGCCGTCGCGAACGGGTTAATAAAAAATCTGATTCGCAGTGGTCACTAAAGCTTGGAAAAACGTTTTCAGTCGCATCATGTATATATTTTTTTAATCAATTTTTATTAGTTTGATATTTATTTTTACTTTATTTATATATTTATTCTTATTTATATTATTTTTTTCATCTTCTTTGTGTTCTCATATTTTTACATGCATGCATGTTTTTCTTTAGTATAATTTTTTTAATATATTTTATTTTATTTTTATGAGTTTATTTATTTCTTTTCCTATTTGTTCTCTTATTCCCGTTATACTCTGTTTTTTTTTTTGTTTTTGTTTTTTACTCTTTTGTAACTGGCTGTTGTCTTCTGCTTTTCTATTGGCTATTGATTGCTACTTTTCTGTTCGCTGTTTCTTCAGTTTGTTTTATTTTCTTTACATTTCATTTCCCTTTTGTTGCTGCTTTCATAATGTCTTTCTTGTGCCTGACAAAAATGACTGAAATCTTGCGAAAGAAGTAGCACATTTGAATTTTTTTTTAATAGACTTTTGATCTTTTAGTTTTTATTGCTTCACGTCAGTCTCTACTAACATTCACACAAAATCCCATGCCATACTGAATATTTATCTGCAAACCGCATGCTTCTTCGATTTAGACTTTTTATTTAGTTTTTACTCACATTTTATTTTAGCAATTAACCGTTGAGAATCCTGGCAGCATTAAAAAAAATAAATAAAAAACCACAAGTAATGCATTTAAAAAAATGTATGAATAAAATATAATGTATGAATAAAATAAATAATGCTGTAATACTGATGACATTCAGTAATTTATCTATTTAATGCATCTCACGGGTAAGTTGACATTATTTAGCTGAGTATCATTTTTTTAAATTGTCCTTGTCACTTAACCATTGAAAGAGTAACAAAATGCTTACCTAATTACTTTACTTTGTTGGTTTGGCTACAGGGAGAAAAAAATCCTTTTAATAAACCGTCATCTGTGTTTGAACTGTAAAGTTTCATTTTCAAAAGAAAAATTCTCATCCATGAAATAAAGATATGTTTTTCCACATACAAGTATAAAAAATGCAAATGTACGTATTTAATAATTAGATGAATAGAGGAGAATGATGAATATGATTAGATGAATAGATGAATAAATTCTTTGATTTTGAATTATTAAAAATACGAATTAGTAACATTCCAAATTAGTAAGGATTTTGTATAACTTTTTTACTACTTATCATGTTTTATGCTCCTCAGATCATAATAAATATCAAAATTAATAAAATTAAGATTTTATATTTCTTCCAAAAATTGACATTTCAGCATTATCAGAACATTTCTGACGCATTTAAATACATAATTATATTTGTTTCTGTAGTTTATAATGCTGTTAAGAAAAAAGGTGAGAACTTTTATTAAAAAAAAATTCATACAAAATAACATTTTTTGTTATTGTTACCTCAAAAAAGCTTCATGGTTAATCTATACTTTATTCAACTAAATAACATTTAAATATTTGTATTCAGAGACTGATCAGTATGTGAAAGAGTTGTAAAAGTTTTCTCTAGCATTCTACCTTCTTCATTTTGACTCTAGGGAGAAAAACTTTTTATCGATAAATATGAGTATTTTCTCTATAATGTTTTTTTTTTCAAAGAGATATATAAAAAATAAGTTTTCCAACATAGTTGCTAAAAAAACCTAGCCAAAGTTTTATCTTTGAATACTTTTACTCCATTAAATAAGATTAAAAAAGAAAACTCAAATAAAGAAAAATAACAAATAAAATAATATCTCTGTGTTTCAATAATAGTTAGTTTATCTCTTAAAATAAAGAAAATAATTTTGCTTCATTTGTTCGAAATATAATTTGAAATCAGTATCTTTTTTTAAAAAAAGGAAAGCTATTACAAGTGATTCTTTTATAATTCACAAATTGCGTGAAAACTGCAGAACACTTATACCGGGTGTCCCAAAAGTGACTGATGGATTTTAAAATTCAATAACTTGCAAGCGGTGATTGAACGACAGGTGATCAGTGCTGAATGAAGCTTCGACCTGGCCTTCAATCGCCGTCAGCGCCACCTATTGTTTGAGATGCGAACTAAAATAAAAAATTACGGTAAAAAAACTCCTGACATTATACATAACCCCCCTGTAAATTTTTTTAATAGCTGTCACCGTTTGCAAGTTATTGAATTTTAAAGTCCATCAGTCATTTTTAGGACATCCGGTATTATTAACTTTTCTTTTTTATCACTATACATTT